>JAWWEW010000169.1:4372235-4466710 GCA_035583185.1 Anabacerthia variegaticeps
AGGGGGAAGAGGTGTTGCTCTTGGATTTTGGGGGGTTTTTTTCCCCTTCAAGATTCTTCATTTTACACTGAGTATTACAAACCAAAACACCACAAAAACAAACAAAAACCAACCCAAACAAAAACTTTATTTTAAAAGAAGAAATATTAACGACAGACTAAGAAAACATCAAAATTTGCTATTCAGTGTGAGGTCCTTGGAGTGTTTTTCAGTTCAGGTTGTCAGCTGGCGGGGGGGGGCTCAGCCCAAACAGATGTTCCTGCTCTCCACTGGAGTCCAACAGCAGAGGGACAAAAATGGCTTTTTTCATTGCTCATATTTCTCACGAGAGAGCGAGTGATGTGAAACTTAGTTTCTACATTACCAGAGAGAAAACAGCTGTCTCTGTGAGCTCCAGCTCCAGATTTCCAGTAATCCTTCTGCTTGGCACTGTGTTGAAATGCCTTGCTGCCAGCAAAAGCCAGTGGCTCCTGCAGAGGGGGACGAGAGCTGCTTTTTGAGGGTACCATATAGCCTCAGTGCAGGGTATTGGATTTATCTCTGTAATTAGTAGGTTTTGTAAACTGAAATTATACTGGCCATTTCGAAGTTTCTAGCAAATAATGTGTAACAGGCTTAGGGGGTCTTAAGACATGCAACTAATTTGCTTCTCTTATTCAGGGGGCTAAGCACGTGTGAGGTATGGTGCAAACATTTGTATACATGGAAGTTGTCAAAGATCCCTTAGATAAAAGGAAAAAATGATAGGCTCCTTAGAAATAATAAAATATAGCTATGTTTGTATTTTATTTGTTGTTTGAAAAGGTGAAAGTGTGACTAAGTATAACCTACGTTACTGTGAGGAAGTCCTAGTTAGTCTCCTCTGTTTCTGAGGTAGGAGAGATGGATGTGAGCTTAATCTCCTGGTTTTATTCACACTGGTGAATTCCAGTCGTGATTCATTCTCACTAATGAGATCAAAGCACACAGTTCCCCTTCCACTAACACGCTACCTCAGAGACATTAATTGCTTCTCCAAAATATATATATGTTGGCAAAGCCACAAGACTTCGTTTTGTTATTGCAGGTGCTTAACCAACCTTTGAGCTTGAAAAAAACACATGATTTATTCTCCTGCACTTTATGCCAGCTGAATCGATGAGGGATTACTCTGCAGCTCAGCTGATGTGAAAGCAAGCCCTGGCAGGTAGCAGCTCCCTGTGAGCGCTGCCAGAGGTCAGGCCTGGGCTGGGTGTTGGGGCTGATGTAGGACATGCTGATAGAGATAAGGGTGATGAACTTTTATTTTTCTAGCTTGAGAAGTTGATAGGGCAGCAGAACTGATAGAAATGTAGTGTAATGTCTTTCTAAATGGGCTTAAATGGGATTGGCACAGGAAAGGTGTTGGCAGCCTATGGCATGTTCACTTCTACCTTTGTGAAATGTTCATTGCAACTGGGTCTTGCTGCTGCCACGATCAGAAAGGCTGACCCATAGGGCAGTTATTTTCTTTATCTGAAACAGCCCAGGTTGTGAACAATGTTGTTCTTAAAAAATAGATATATAAAAACTTTAAATGAATGATAAAAAGGTCCAGTTGTTTCATGATGCAAGTTAAATTCCAGCAGATGTGTATTGCAGGTGTAGGTGATCAATGCTTTATGACAATCCTGTTTCTAATTTTCCTCTAATTTCCTTGATTGCTTATGAGTTAATTGTGTGTATGGTGGTAGAAAGACTTCAGAATGTGGCTTCATCAGCTAATTAAGAGTAAATTAACACATTTTAAAGGATGGTAAAATAGTTTTAGGTTTTTATTTATATTTTCTTGAGTTGCTTTCTGAAGTTTCTTTTTCTTCTTCTGAACTCTGTGCTCTGCAAACCTGTAGTGTAATTGCAGTTGGCTACTGAATTAAGCAGCAGTTCACACGCTAATCAAGAGCTACTTTTGTATTTCTGCATCTCTCCAGCACCTTTGCACTGCTTGTGTAAGGAATGCTGAGACTGAGGGATGATTTGGTTTTAGTTTGCTAAGGAGTTTACATGAGTATGAATATAATTGCACCTCTTTTTGCCAATTGATTTTATTACAGTGCTTAATGGTTTGTTGAATAGTTTATAGGATAATGAATGTCATTTCCTTGTATTATACTATAAATAACTTGGCGAATTTTTAATTAGGATAATCACGGTAGCTTTCTCCACTGCTGTAATCAAGCTCTGCTTTTTGAATCCAAGAACTAAAGTACGTCTATATCCAGTTAGACCAGTTACATTTTTCTAGAGAGTACAAGATTTTGTTGATTGTATGTTTGGCTTTGTTTTTTTGAATAACACTTTCCTCCTTGAATCTTGTCTCTGCTTCTGTTGAAATGATAATTAGCTCCATTGAATGAATTTTATTTACTTTAATATTCTGATTAGAACAAATCAGAGGACAAAAGTTTCATTCCAGGTCAGATTTTGGAGTTTGGCTTCTTGTAGCATTAGAAGAAAATCAGACATTTCCTAGCATAGTGCTTAAAGATATTTTATAACCACATGAATTTAAAGGCTTTTTTTGGTTTAGCTGTAATCTGAAAATCTGTTAATTCATGAGAGAATCACTGTCCTGCATCTGATGACATGTTGTCTTCTGGAGCCTTTCTGAAGGGGTGACCCAATATGTTGCACATAGTCATAGAATCGTAGAATGGTGTGGGTTGGAAGGTACCTTAAATATCATCCAGTTCCAACCCTCTGCCATGGGCAGGGACACCTTCCACCAGCCCAGGCTGCTCCAAGCCCCACCCAACCTGGCCTTGGACACTTCCAGGGATCCAGGGGCAGCCACAGCTTCTGTGCCCAATCTGTGCCAGGGCCTGCCCACCCTCACAGTAAAAAGTGAGAGCATGGAGATACTTGAGGTTATTGTTTCTTATCTCCTGCCCCATGCCCATCTCATGCTGCTCTCCCTGGAGGGTGTTCTCTTTTGGGTGTTTCAGAAGTGCTGGTTGGAAGTTTTTTCAATTCAGCAGAACAATAAGGAAAAAAGCCTGTCAAGAAGTGAATCATGGTGCCATATGGGGAAAACATACCCCTTTCAATGAAGCTTTTCATGAAGGAGAGGCTCCTTGGGTTCATGAAGGAATTCTTGATGAGAAAAGGTGTGACTCTAATTTTGCTCTTTTGAGGAAGGAGCGGTTTTCTACCACCTACAACTTTATTAAACATTCATTAGGTTTCTGTCTTACTGTACTGGAGTCTTGTAAATGATGATGATTCTACAGAAAGGCCAACTCCTCTTCTGCACAGAAACAAAAAACTTAGATTTGAATTTAGTTTCCTCTATTACTTTTACAAAAGTAACCTGTTTTATACCAAGGGCTGCCTGTTTTCCTGCTTCTGCTGTAACTGACAATATAAATATCCATTTCATGGCTGAGATTTGGACATTGTTAATGTATCTTTCCCTGCATTGCAGAAGGTTTCTGAGCTCTGCGGCCACAACGCAGCTCCCATGCAGGGCTCGAGCTGCTGGCTCGCTGCAGTTCTGCAATTATGTCATCAAATACAAATCTAAACATATGGTCATTTCTATAAAATGCAGAGCCTGAGAAAACTGGGGAGAGTGATTGTGAGTCAGAAAAAAATCCAGTGGAAATACAGAGTTAAATGTCAATGTCTGCATTGTGCCTAGTTAATATTTCACAGGAATGCCGTCAACTTGTTAGGGAGCCCAGAGGATTTATACATTTTTCTGACAGATGATCATGATTCCCATCAGTACATTTAATGCCAACATCTGTAGGGTTCCACCTAACTTGGGAAACAGATATATTCTGTCCTTGTCAGAAAAGAATACTTGGTGTGTTCCAGGGAATGCTCATTACTTTGGGGTCATTGCAATTAAGAGGAGGACAGAGATTTTTCAAGGGGTGCAGGATGGTACCATTCCACTTTTCCTTTTGGCTGCTGTTTTTAAATGCATGTTGGCAGATGCCAGCTTCTGGTCTTGGCATGGCAGTGAAAAAATGCTTTTGATAATAGTTCTGAGCAAACTCTTAAAAACAGAGTATAAACATGCTCATTAGGAAAGTTTTGGTCATGCTGTCTGTGCGTTATGGTTCAAGAATGTTGGGAATGTGTTATATACAACAGCTTTATATCCCAATTATCATTCTCTTTAAGCTCAACTGTATTTTTTTTTTTTAATTATAATTCTATGCCTTTGCTGGTCACAAGGAAAAATATCTCAAAATTTAGGTTTTCTAACCTTCTTTACATTAAGTCATGGCCAATCTAGATATTAATGCATGTGGACACCTGTATAAATATTCAGTTTTCCTGCATCTCGTCTAACTTCTTTGAAGACGGTGAGGATATTCCTGTCAGCCTTTGCTTCATTTTCCTGAATAAATGTTTCACTTGATCTCTTCTCTTGGTGGTCTTCATTCCACAGATATTGTTTCAGCATGGTGGAATTCTAAATTATTTATGTGGATGTACTAATACCCAAAAGTTGTACTTCATGCAGGTGTATAAATTAGTTTTGTAGCTACAAGGACAGGTTTGTGATACCACTGTAGTGTTGCTGCAAGTAGAAATAGAGGTGAATGCTCTTGTGCCCTTCTATGGGAAGCACTCCAGAAAACTCGGGGAAGCTGTCCTGCCTGGGTTAATGATGTATTTGCATGCCTAGAGGAGGAAAAGCCTGACCAGAAATTATGAAAAATGTCAACAGAATTTCTTGGGAGATGTTGGAAAAATGGCAGAAGATGGAGAAAGCAGGAAATGTTAGCTTGGGTTTGGAAAGGGAAAGAAAAAAGCAACTTTTCAAGGAGGTAGTTACTTCTAGGTCGCTCATAAAATGACTTTCCTGGAATTTGTGTAGTTCTACAGATTTCTTTTATTCATCACTTTTAAGTTATGTAAAGTAACTATCTAGGTTAAGTTTGGTGTTGCTGAATTTTAATTTATGCAGTGCTTAAAGCTGTTACCTTCAGGGTTGGGGGGGAAATTGGAATCTTTCATCAAGTGGTCTCTTTTATGTTGGTGATGTTCAACCTTACCATGACTAGAAAAGCTTAAAAAGATTTTTACCTGCCACAGAGAGCTACTTGGGATATTTTTAAAATAAAATGTTTGCTTTTGAATGATAAATGTACTATTATATACTGAAAAGTCAGCCTTGAGATTGTCTTGGTCCTGTCTTCTTTTGACAAGACAAGGAAGAGTAACAATGTTTACCAGGGAATCTGATCAGAATGAAAATGAACTTTTAAGCCACTAAAGTGAGTCTATCCCAGCTGATGAGGAGCACATCGAGTTAAACAGGAGTGATGCTGCTTTTGGTTTTGAATGATGAATAGACCTGGAGTTTCAGAGGTTATTTTCTGTCTCCTTGATGCAAACTCAGTGTAGAGCTGATAAAAGGTTCCTTCGGACTCACCTGGTTCCTCTGTGGATTTGACTGTGCAGAGGTCTGGTTTCTAAGTGCATAAAAGATGTTTCACACAAGCGAGTAACTCCTCAAGCTGCTTTTTGTTTTGCCTTCATCCTGATAATTTTTATTATTTGTAGTTGTCTCTATTTTCATCTTTCTTGCCTGTCTTATCTCAACATAATTTCATCTGGCTTTTGCTTCCTTAACAGCAGCCCTCTGGTGCTATTAGTCTTCTCCCTCTTCAAATGAGAGAGATGTATTTCCTCCCAATGACTTTTCTGAAGCATCATTAAATCACACAGTCATAGAACACTTTGCGGAAGGGACCTTTCAAAGTAAGCTAGTCCAACCCTGCTGCCATGGGCAGGGAGATCTTCAACTATATCAGGTTGCTCAGAGCCCTTTCCAACCTGGCCTTCAAAGTTTCCAGGGATGGAGCATCTCCAGCTTCTCTGGATAACCTGTGGCAGAGTCTCACTACCCTCCCAGTTAGGAATTTCTTCTTAATTTCTGATCTAAGCCTGCCTTCTGTCACTGTGAAGTCATTCCACCTTGTTCTGTCACTCCATGACTTTGTCCAAAGTCACTTTCCAGCTCTCTCGTAGCCTTTTTAGGTCTTTCCAGAGCTTTATCTTCTCCAGGATGAACAACCCCAACTCCTTCAAGCCTTTCCACCTAGGACCTCCTGTGGACCACATATGGACCACAAATGATGTCACTGAGTAGAAATGAGAAGGGAGATGGTGTCCAGTGACACTTGGGCCAATGCAGAAATCCATGAGGACCAAACAATGTCCTTGCTGAGGTCAGGCACAGTAAGGGAGTGAAACCATGACAAGCAGCTTTCATGCAAGTGTCCAATGAAAGCCTTAAAGAACTCATTTTTTCAGAGGTAGAATCAGCAGGGTTTGGAAGAGCTCTGGAAACGTGGATTTGTAACTGGTTCATATTTGTCAAGTGTGAGAGCTTGGACTGTTCCTCCTTAGTGCTGCAGAAGGTCGAATTTATCTGGCACTTCTGTGGGAAGTTCAACTGGTCACAAGTCCACCAAAAGAGGGAAATTATGGATGAAGCTCTACCTCCTCACTCTTCAGACTGCTTTGTGTCATGCCCCTCTTAAGCTGAAATCATTCCCAGTGTGATATTTCTGCTTGAATGACAGAAGAGCAACGTGCTGCTCCAGGTCTGGGCTGGGGAAAAACAGTTTCCAATGTGGGTCTCCATCAGCACCACAGGAGATGACAAGAGTGAAAGTGGTCTGACTGCAAATGCAAACCAGTGGTCAAGACAGGTGAAAACTAATTCTTTTGTGGAGCACAGCATGCAGAGTTTGTCTGTTGGTGCCTCAGTCCATGGGGATGGTGGGAATGGTGTGCAGAGATCTCAGCAAAGCCCTGGATCCTGCTGGGGCTGTGACATAGAGCTCACTGGAATGTCCTTGGCAAAGTCACGGTCACCTATGTTTGACTTCCGATCTTCTGTCAAATTCTAATAATTATGATAAAGAACCTTCCTCGGTCCACTTAGCAAAGCAATTAATAAAATAATGTTTGACCAGAGCATCTTATCCTATTTGTGTTCTGGTTTTCATTGATCGAAACTTTCACATTTTTGAAGCCTGTTTACAATATTACAATGTCATCTTTCTCTTCCCTCAAAAGGCACATTTCCAAAACACTTTGAAATATCCAGCATGTCTCAAGGGATCACTGAAATATCTTAAAACAGGTGGTGTGAGTTAAAAAGTCTTCCCCTGTGTATCCAGCTGCATTCATCACCTTAGATCCTCTTCAATATTCATGTCTTCTACCTGGAATACTGGTGTTGTCCTTAGTGATAATTTGTGATTTTCTTCAAAATGGACCATATGGTTTATTCTTCATATAAAATTGCCCTTAAAATCTCTTGGGTTTTTTTTCCTGGTATTTTTGTCTGCCAGGATTTGAAGGCTTATTTTTGCTTAAACTTTCTAAATATTTATGATAGTCATCATTACTAGGTAGCAAATAACAGAAGAAAACATTTTATTTGTGCAGATACACGAAGCAGCTTTCAAATGTCTTTGGTATGTTGCTGGATGTTACCTACAATTTCCTCCTAACCTATCATAAATTTAGTCTCACAATGGGATCTTTGGAAATATCTTTGTAATTGTTGCGGGGTTTGTTTGTTTTTGTTGGTTTTTTTGAGGTGTTTTTTTTTCTGCCTTTAATGTGACTGCAGAAAATGACTTAAGGAAAAGTTTAAAAATATGTCCTTGAAGCGTCAAGGAAGATTGGATGGGGAAAATAATGTCCTGTATTTTTTATCAATCAAGGAGGAGGTGAATGATGAAAAATTGTGAATTTATTAATTCCTGCCCCTGACTTTAGTCTTGGTTCAATCCATGTTAGTCTTCTGGTATGTGAACTTGTTTGCTTTTAGTTTAAAGAAACTTGTTGCATGATGGTAATTTCTTCGTACTAATCAGCCCATGGTGGCTTAATAAGAAATAGATTTGAATAAGTTAAAATAGCCATCAGAGCCAAAGCCAAAAGCTCTGAGGGCAAGAATGGACTTCCCTTAAGGCGAGAAGGTAAATTTCTGTGCTGATCTCAGAGTTCAGGTGGGGGAAAGGCAAGGCTGAGGTGGGCAGGGAGGACTTTCCTCCACCTGAGGAGGTCTCTGAGTGAGCTCAGCAGTGACATCACACACGGTGCTTAATGCCAGTGTGACCCAACTTGATAGGTTGATTTAATCACAGTCCCGAAATGATGGTGTAATAGAATCTCCTGTTCATTCAGGAATGAAATTATTACCACACTTCTGAAGTAGAAGTAAATACACAGGTCTGGAGATACCTTAGGAATTTATGTGCCTCAGTTACTGCTGCACAAACACACTGAATCATATCTATATTTTCAAAGTTTTTTTAAGATAAAAAAATAGATGTCACCATTCTGCTACAGGTGTGCTTTCTGTGAAATGGCACTTTAAATCTACTTGAGTGTCATTATTGAAGAGACTCAAACAGTTTAGATCTTAATTGATATTAATAGGAATAACCCTCAATGACATGAACTTGGCAAGCCAGAAATTGCAGCTGTTCTCAGCAGTAGTGGCAGTAACAAAGATAATTAATTGTTTTTCCCTGAGAGATATATTTAGATTGCACAAACTAAATATTCCATTCCCTGAGCCCTAATTCAGGCTTGTATTTGTTCTGCAAATACAGCAAGTGAAACTAAAGTTAATATTTTCTGACTGTCACACCATAATTTGAGCTATTGCAATTATTTTTGAAAACTAAAGTATTTAAAATATTTATTACACAAGCCTTCCAGTGATGACTTAAACAATTAATGCTTCATATGATTTTCTTAGCAGAAAATAAGAAATAATTTGTGACTTCTTAGTTTTTTCTTTAAATTAGTTTCTAAGAGCTGGTGCTTGGTACCATATTGAATATAGCAGAGCATGTGTCATTGGCAGGGTCTTAGACAAGAAGTGTTCTCAAGTGAGCACAACTTCATTGCTCAGAATTTAGAGTCAGCATTATAATCCTCCTGGATTATTAAAGAATATGCATGGGCTCAGTCTTGAAGTGCTCAAGGGTGTATTAATTGCACTGGAACATGTTAAGACTCATCATGCAAGAAGCTTTTGCCTGGGTTATTGATTGCCAGGCTTTAAATTCTTTACATTTTTCTTAAAACATCGTTCAGAGTGGGAAGGAATCATCCTGGGCACTTCCCAAGTTGTAAGTGGGCTGAGCACCCGGGGAGTATTTACTTCTGGTCCTGGTTCTTGAAGCTGTAATAGATCCACCCCCAAGAATGTGTATTCATATGCTTTAAGTGTGTGGGTTTTATTAACACTTATTTTAACAGTGGTTGTAAAACTCATGCATTTAAATGCGTTTCTGTAATGTGGTGGCTTTCTGAGCAAGGGTTTCTCTCACCAGTTATTTATTCCTACAATACAAAATAGTTGTAATTTTGTCTGTGCTGATAACATGCTCCTTGAAAATGTAACGTGCATAGGATGCTCCGTTGCTACAGCAGTCATTTCCCATTACAGGTTTTAAATCAGTGATATCCTAAAAGCAAGGGAGCTGCCTCAGGTTGGGCTGGGCTTGGGTTGAGCAGAGCATGTGCCCTCCAGCAGCTCCACAAACCTGCCTCATAGTCAAGAGATGAGGATTTATTTCCCCTAAACTAATATGGCACTAAGCCACCAAACTAAACATTTACCTTTGTGATGTAAATATTTCCTAAGCTGAGCTCCTGTCAAATCCTGCAGTTATTTGTGCTGCTCTGTGAGAGAGGTGGACTTGGCAGCAGGAAAATGTGTTGTGTATGAACGGGATGAAGGTGTTTTTTTTCCCCACTTGCAACTTAAATGAAATCTAAATGAGCCATTGTGCCCTTCACATAGTGAAAGCAAGAGGTATAATGAAAGACTGATTATATGTAATTAGCAGTAGCAATGATTTGAATGTTTTGTCCTGTGTCTTTCCTCAAGCTGCTGCTCAGAAAAAATACTACTTTAGGGTATTAAAGGAAGTTACTTGAGTGTCACTGAGTTTGTTCAGAGCCTCATTTCTCTGGATCTCCATTTGTTATTTTGACCATTATATGGCTGGAATATGAGTTACTTAGGATGTGTATTAAAAATATTGCATAGTCTAGGCTGGCATTCAGGTCTGCATCTTTTCAACAAGAGTGGATTGAAGATGTAAAACTGCTTTTGCCTGTGGAGAAAGGTTAGTGGACTGTTCTTAACTAATCCCCAGCTGGGGGAAACGTTAAACTATGGTGTCATTAAATAAAACCAAACACCTGAGAAGCATTGCTGTTACTGTGGTCATAGATCAGGCCAACCCACCTCGTTGTGGTGTATGTATACATATGTTTCCCAGGAATCTGTAAGGACTGTGCCTGCTTCAGTGATTTAGCTCAGTTGCTGAGACTGTGTAGAGCAGCTGCAAGGAATAACTAGTGCAGCACCAATGAAACAGCCTTCTTGGTAATTCTCTCACTTGAAACCCCTCACAAATGAAATCATTCTGCTGCAGAGCTCCAAAGCTGGGGCAGTCTTCTGGGGAGAATTGCCTGCTTGTATGGTTCTGCATCTCTTTCTTTCCTGCTGCTAGAATATAATTAAAGTTGCTAAAAATACGTGCTTTCTAATATTGTGGGTTTTTTTCTGTGTAGGAGTCTGCTGTTACTCTGTTCTCATGGGAGAAGAGAGTATAAAGATGAATGTCACTTAACTTCATTAAGCGGTCTACACTGCATGGGATATGAGAACTCCTTATTTATGGCCTGATCCAAAGTCCCATGAAATCTTAAAATTATATATATCTGTATTCAGAGGAGCCTGTTGGCTTTCTCAGTTTCATAGAAGTATTTTTACCCATCAGAAGAGAGGAGACTTCTGAACTGTGAACTACCAGTTTCATGCTGGCCTGTGTGAATTTACATTTTTAGTGTCAAGGAAATTAGTAGAACGAATGGGGCCATAATTACTGTGCTTTTACAGTACTGCCATCATATCTAATTATGGTTTAATCTACAGAACATACTGTTTGTTTAATAATCCCGGCAGAGATAGTTTGAACGTATATTTTTGTGTCACCTGGTTGTAGCTGGGAGTGACTGGCAGCACTGTCAGGGATGTGACAGTTGACAAGATTTTATGCATTTTACAGGATAAAACGTGGCTCACCTTCAGTATGCACGAAATCACTGAAAGGTGAGCAGTAACAAGCATTCAGAGGCAAAGTGCCTCAATGCAAAGAGTCTGTGTTCCCTTTACGTGTGGTAAAACCAAGGCATGATTTTATTTGCCCAATCTCAGCTAGCAAAGCTGCTAATAAAATCCTCAGCACCCCTCCTGATGAAGGGAGATCTGCTATTGCTGACAAACCTTAAATATCCATCATGCTTTTGGCCTGCTAAAATGATGATATCTGCAAGTCTGATCCTGAGCTGACTACCTGATAGTGTCTTTTAGTCTTTATGTAAAGACTGCCAATTTTTCTTGGATATGAAGCTCTTGATTTTCTCTCCTGTCTCCTCAGCCATCATTTGAACTGTGATTATCTTGTCCTCACATGTACAAAGTCTCAAAAGTATTAAAAGATTTTTGGACAGAAGAGAGAGGGGACAAAGAGAAGCCTGAGTTAGTATTTGTGATGGATTTCCTCCAGGCTGTTCTGGGGTGAGACCTTCCCCTGTGAAATGTGGGTTATGTCATATTTATTCAGGTGTCCACTCCTTGTTCAGCACATCAGGCTTATGAGCCTGATTTCCATGACTGCAGTGGAACTCCTTAAAAGTTAGGATTGCATTGGCCACCCTTCAGTCCTCAGACATCAGGACACTTTGGAGAAAGCAGTTATGTTAAAAATTCAATTATTTTTTCCTTCTTGTTGTACAACTAAAATCTTCAGTGTGTGTGTGTGAAATCCTGCATGCCATCCTATCGATTCTTTTGCTGATGCTGTCTTTAGTTCCCTAATTGCCTGTTTCTCTTGACCATCCTGTGTGACACAAATAGCCTCGGGGACGGCAGGGATTTGAAAAGGCAATAGCTGAGGCAAACCTTCCCACAGGAATGCTGCCTTTGAATTAAATGTTTCCTCCAGAAGAATGTGGGGCTCTTAGTTTGTCAAATGTCCAAATGGCTTGGCAAGAAACTTTTAAAACTAT
Source organism: Anabacerthia variegaticeps (assembly GCA_035583185.1). Lineage (NCBI taxonomy): Eukaryota > Metazoa > Chordata > Aves > Passeriformes > Furnariidae > Anabacerthia > Anabacerthia variegaticeps. Next base: position 4,384,335 of record JAWWEW010000169.1, read on the forward strand.
TTCTATGAAGTTGCTTGATAATACTGTATCCAAAATTGTCAGTTTTCCCTTTTCTCTGTTTGGATATGTCTTTCTATATTATTTTTTAAAAGAATATTGGTTAAAGTTTATGAATGATATTAAAATGTCACCTTAATAAGCCAAAGGAATAATTATCTAAACTCATAGTTCCTTGAGTTTGGTTTCCCTCTGAATAATTCAGTACCTAATGTGTGTATGTATTTATGATTGTTTTCAAAAATGATAATGTTTCAAAATATCAATAAATACATTTTTCTGTGGGCTTTTTTAATAAATTCAAGCAGAGGTAGTTTCAAAACTTGTTTGGGTCACACTGTGCTGATATCAAATCCATCCATTACTTTGATGGGATCCTTCTTTCTGTCATGGCTTTTTCTAGGCAAAATGCAAGCTGCCCTCCTAATTACCATTTAAAAATTTCCAGCAGCCACTTTTTGCTAAATATTGCGTCTTGCTACCTGTGAATAATATGTTTGCCTACTCAGAAAATCACACTGAAGACATACTGACAGCAGCAGCCAGAATCACAATATGTTGCTCTCCAGTGGTGGTAAAATTATTATTCAATGAATACATTCCTAAATGGCACCTTAAATTATCAGTCTTGGATCATGCTATCAGAAAAGTCAGACCTGAATTGCTAGAAGATCACAATTTTGACTACTTTCCCAACTGTTAAATTGCAATTAAGCCTGTATTGGGCAACCCTTTGGTGTATGATTGACTTAATTCTAACAGTTTAACTTGGAACTGTTGATTGGAGTTTTTTTATAATAATAGATAGAACTTCGGTAGGGTCCACCATAAATATAGAGCCATTTGTGGGATTAAAGTCAATTTTGTTTGAATTTTTTGTTGTTGTTGCAGGTTTCCATTACTACCACATTTTTAGTATTGGTTCTGACCATTTGTTGTTATTCAAGTTATGTACTATCTGATTTGAATCAAATAGTCAGGTCTGGTAATAAGATTGTCCTTTTAGTTGTTTATGTAAACAGTATTTAGAAAGGAATTTTGGCTTGGTTTTCTCCTAATTCTCGCAACCTTCTAATGACTGAATTTAGTTTAAGGATATCTTAGTATTTAACCCATTTCCCTGTAGATTAATTATCCCAATGTAAAACAAATGTGTATTAAACATATGTAGTTCCTTACAGGAGCAGATTTGGCTGTTTCATTTAATATAAATCTCTTGTTGCACAAAACAAAAGTGTCGCATTTAAGATTTCTCTGGTCATTAAAACTGAATTATGAAATAGGCTTCCATCTGCTATTGAAACCTGTTCATCATTATTTTGTGTCATTTTAAGTGGGATCATTCTGAGATATGCTTAGTGACAGCAGGCTTGGCTCTCCCAGCTGCGAGGGTTTTGTAGGACAGGGCTTCTTTCCTAGCTGCAAAAATATGCTTATTGTCTTCTGATAAGCTTTTCTCCGAGAGTTTGAGTCTCGTTTCTCCCGCCTTGCTGCCTCCTGCAAAATTATGTGATTTAATTCACGTACTCCAGTTGTGTGCAAGTCGCGAGTTCCTCCCTGCGTCTCGCTAATTGCTGTGGGATAAATCCAGCCTTGCTATCCATCAAGCCTGGCCACTGTCTGGGTGACACTGATCACAGTTAGCAGAGCAGTCCGTGGGAAATGATTGGCAGTGGAGCGACAGCACAGTGGGCAGAGGAGATGGATGGGATGTAGGAGCTGCTGGGGCAAATGCGTGGGCTCTGTCGGGAGGGAGGAGCTGAGCAGGGCTGGGATTTCACTGCACTGATGACCTCTGAAGGAGCTGGGTTGGGTAACCTCATGAGGTTGCTGCCAGTCCCATGTGTTTTGAGGGTCTTTGTAGTAGCTCGTGGCTCCCAGTTGTTCCTGAAGCCAAGCAGTGTGAGGGAAGGGTGAAACTCCCACTGAATTCAAAAGAAGTAATACAAGCTCCTGGGTGTTTTTTTCAACCTTTTAGTTTCTGGAAGACTTTGTGATTTTAGGATGAAACTGTTTGGTATCGTGTTGAAGAAGTAATTTTTGGCAAAAGGAATACAATTTGCCCACATGTCCTAAAATGAAGGAAAGAAGCAAACCAAGCACCAACGGCAACACAGCCTCAACATCCTCCTGGAGGGAAATAAATGAGAAAGCTAAGAATTCAGTTCAATTCAGTCCAGATACTTTATAGTTCCTTCCATACTGCTTTGGGTTTTTTCATCTTTTATAACAAATTGTTGGTTATACTTATTTTTTTGTTTGTTTGTGTTTTTTGTTTGTTTTTGTTTAAGTGTAATCTGAGGAGGTTTTTATTTCAGGAGAAAAAATGCTGCTTTTAAAAGACATTAAGGATGTTTTTATCTGCAACTGGCACAAGGATTGTTAATGATCAAATTACACAGCAAGCCAAATGCACGAAAGGAGAGCCAAACCTACCATGTCAAGAACCCTGATCTTTAAATTTGCTCTCTATGGGCAAGCTGCTGTCTCCAGCCTAAGAAACAGGATTGGCTTTGAAACAATTTAGGTGATGAATGGTTCCTCCTCTGTCCATGTGCATTAAATTTTGGTCCTTGAACGTATTGTCTCTGGCCAGAGGAACAGGCTGTTGTGAGTTATTCCCATTTATACAATTGTCTGAGTTACCTACATCTTACCTAACTCTAGGTTTCCTTGATAGTTACCTGCTTTCTTAAAGAAAACTTAATTATACTTTTATTCAAAGTGATGATAAAGCAGAGCATATTTTTTCTTTTTATTCCCGCAATGTTCCCAGTATCTTAAAATACTGTAGCAGTTTAGTCTGTGTGTTTCCTTCCTTGTGTGGACAGACGTCATTCTATTAGAGCTTGAAATACTAAAATGAAATGGTTTCTTTATGTTTTACAAATAAAACAATGAAATTGATTACCCTTTGATAGATAAAATTTATCCAAATTAATTATCTTTCCATACTTGCTAAAAATGTTCATATGTGAAAATTCACATTGAAAGAACATCTGCTCAGCAGAGGGCTTATCAAAGGTATATTAATAAGATATGTAATGAATGTTTAGGCTTTCAGAAGAGAAAATATTGTGTGCCATTTATTTAAACAATTTGTCTCAAGTCAGGATTTCCACCCTGCTTTGAGAAAAAGAAGCGATTTTTTTTCTGCTAAAACTTTACAATTAAATTTGGAAGCTTTACAACGATTGAAGTTTAAAAGCATAACCTGGAAATCTCTAAGATCCAACAGCTAACACAGAGAGGAGATGAAAAAGCCTCATTTGAAGCCGTGCTGGAGGCACAGCGAGCGGGTTTGCGATGGGCTCTGGGTGCCCTGTGCTCATTTCTTCTGCTCCTCAGGACTTTGTCCGGCAGAGCTTTCTTGGAGTGTTGACCCTGGGAGTAGCTGAAAGCCCCAGACTCTTCTCCATTGAGCTTCCCGATGAAGCAACAAGCATGTCTGTGTACAGGAAGTGGATTATTCGGCTCATCTCTCCGAGAAATTCTTTTACATGTAAAAGCTTCTGTTGGTTATCCAGTTGGGCTTGGTAGTGCATAGCAGACTTCTGTAGGAGCTCTTGGTTGTCTTCTGACGGTCTTGCCAGGGTGCTCACAGGTTCTTATAGACTTTTTTCCTGTAAATTTATTAATTTTAGAAGTCTTCTCTTACAACCGTTTCCCCCCTCACGTTTCCCCCTTTCACCCTGGGGAATGTGTTTTGTGTGTTTCTTCCAGTTTTTTGGGAGGTAAAAGGTAATTGTGGAGAACTGGTTCATAGGGAGCTTGTTGGGCCTTTAGCCTCCTTTCTGTTTTGGGCTACTTGGGGCACAAATTGGCAAATGACAGGATTACAGGTTATTTTCTATTAGGGTTTCTCTATTGTATTAAAGAAGACACCTGGCTATTCTGTAGTAGTTTTTGTTTGTTTGTTTTGTGGGTTTTTTGTTTGCTTTTTTTGCCTTTAGAGAACATCACTATCATTTAATGTTGTTGTCTGTTGAGGTGTGTTATTGTGTGACCCTTTGCTGATTAGGTAAACATTGGCTCAGGAATATTTGATTGTTTCTCATTATCTGAGTATTTCTTAGATTTCTCTGTCCATCAAGTGTGCCAAATTAAGTCTGAATAATAAACTTCTCTGGTTCGAATCCCCAGGAGGGGACTCAGGGTCAGACCTCTTCATAGAAGTAGGTTTTTGGCAAAGGAAGAGCAAAAATGAAAAAGGAACAAGGCTGCCCCTAGACTTCTCACCTGCCCACTTCCAAAAACATGCCAGGATTCACATGAAATGGTATATGTTTCTAGTCATCTTGTTAATATTGATATGTTATCAATATTTGCTTAGTCTGACCCATATGTTATGGTAGCATAGGGCAAGTCTGGAAAACATGGAGACCTCTTGTAGCTGTGTGATGTAAATAACGAATTTGAGTGTGAATATCATGGCCTAGGGCATGGGCTGAGAACCAGGAGGTCTGATGTCAATCAAAAGCCTGACCAGACTCCAAACAAGATGCCTGTGACCTTGTTGGGAGGCAGATGTGCAGACTGAGGAAAACTGAGATGTGGAATTTAAACATATGTGGCTTAAATTGAGCATATGGTACCTTTACTGACTGGTACCTGTGCGTGTGCTTTGCCTATGGATAAAGCAATTTAGCTGATTAGTAAATGCTGAGTAAGTGATAACTAATATGCCAGGAATTGAATAAATACACATAAAACCTTCATATTCTTGTTTTAGGAATGCCATTTAGATCTGAACATACTCACAGCTTTTTAAGCCCTTTCGCACTGTGGAAGTACAAATCAGGGTCTGGTAGGTCTGGAGAGATATTTTTGGGTTCTGTGAATAAAACTTTATGACTTTGAACACAGCATTGTACTGAGCTGGGTAGGACAGAAATAAATGATCTCGTATTTTTAGACCCTGAATATAAAACTCTATTTACTGTGTTGCAAGATGCATTCCAAGGATTTTGTCTATAGCTTAGTGCAGCCAAAACATGAATGTTTCACTGTAGGCTGGACTCTAAAAAAATGTAGATTTAACTCAAAATGTATAAAAGGTTTGAAAAGTATTGTATAAAGTCTGAAAGTCATAAGTAGGAAGTGCTGTGCATGCTCTTTCTACCCATCTCCCTTTCAGTTACAGTAATTTAGGTTTTAGCACATGATGAATTCTGTCATAAATTGCTACTGGAATGTACTTTTCAGCTTTGGAGTAAGTTTTGCTGGAATTAATCTGCAAACCCTCCCATGTTTCAGTGAGAGATCAAAGAAAATCCCAAATGGAAAACATGCTTTTGAAAGGGGGGGAAAAAAAAATTCTGATTTCTTAAGCTCTTGTAATGAAGACAACTTAATTAAAATCAAAGCAAAACTAATTAAGAACTTTAAAGTGCAAGTTTTAGGTTGCAGAATATGTGAAAACATGGCAGAGTGGGTTTACTGTCATTGGCAGAAGTTCCTGGTTGTGCAGCCACTGGTGGATCTGCATGAAAATGCACAGATGGATTGCCATTCTCTGACCACTCCTTTTGGCCTTTCTGCTCTTTCTTAGTCTTCCTGCTCTTTTGCTTCTGAAAAAAATTGCTATTTTGGTGGGCAGTTCCTCTTCTCTCCTGGGAGTTTTGTTGGTGTCTGTAGCTGGGGACAAACCAGCTGAGAACTTGTATGTGTTCATCTGTTTTATTCATGGGTTTAATGGTTCTTTCCTTGATCTTGCCATTCTCAAATGGCAAAAGAGAGCATGTTTACACACAAATATCCCTAGTCTATGTGCACCTTTTCTTATCATTTTCCATTCCTGAAAAAGGAAAGGGAACTGAAAATTTCAAATTTTTTTTTGTTTTACTTGAAACATGGTGAAAATCTTTTTTTTCAGGTGCAGAATTTAATGAAATTGAATTAAAAAACGTTCTGACTTCATGTGACTTTTAAGCTATTATTCTGAGAGCTTTAAAAAATTATTCCTAAACTTTCATTCACGTTGTGCTGTACCATCTCATTCAGAACATTCTATTTGTGCTTAGTGTGCACATGTGGTTTCTCCAAATGTTTAGTGGAAGCCTAACGAGCAGACTCCCTGCTACAGGGGATCAAGACTTTATTAGGCTGAGTTTTGTTCACTTTGAAGAGCGTTGCCATATGGGAGCTTTGCTTTGCTGGGCTCTCAGGTGCTCCCAGCAGATGGAGATGGAAGTGCTCTGAACACAGCACACCAAGATGTGCCATCGGAGGGTCACCCAAAGGGGAGCAGAAACCTGGCAGATCCAGAGCTGCAAGTGGGGAGGGACAGGGCTAGGAATGAACAGCTTCCCTTCGTGCCTGGTTCCTTGACAAAAGCACTTATTAATTAGATTCACAGTGAATCATTTACTGTCTCATGGTAGAGCTGAAGAAGCACTCAATTATATAAATGTTATCTCCTCTGTAGTTCCTTCCAAGAGCCCTGTTGACCTGCTTTTCATTATTGCATTCCCTCAAATAAGAAGGCTCCAGATCCCTTTGACCTCCACCCATTCATGTGATCATGGACAGTGATGTTTATTCCTCATTATTTAGGAGCTGTATGGATGTTTACAGAGGAGATTGCCTTTTTAAGCCAGAGCATTCCCGGGGTGGGCAGCCAGCAGTCACTGCCTTGTGTGCTGCTTGATGTTTGTTTGCCTTTTTATTCCCCCCCTTTTCTATTATCAAGGTAACAGAATTCTGGTTTTTCAACTTCGGTGTAATTGTATAAATTGTAATTGCCTTTGTAATGGTGATTTTGAGCTTTATTCTCTTAAAAATATGGTATTTAAAAACATACAAACATATTTTTGGCTCTAGAAATGTTGACTTTAAAATCAAGGCACCAGCTCTTCTTTTTTTTTTTTTTAAACTTTCCTTCTAAGAGAGGCACAGCCAGGTGTTTGCAGCCTAGGATAGGAGTATAGGAGTGTTATCCTTAGGGAGGCAATGCTTTCATTTACCCATGGAGGGATGATTTCCAACCATCTGCTCTGGATCTCAAAGAATTGGGATGTTAAAAATGTGGTTTTCTCATCCGCTGGGAGCCTGCCTGTGCAGCTCACAGAATACAGGAGGAAAACGTGTGAGTGGAGGTGTCATTGAAAAGAATTGTTTTCCTCACTTCCAAGGCCATCCCACGTGACCTTTTTTAGGAAAAGTGTTCTTGTTTGCTTTTTTTCCTAAACCCTCACTAATTAGTGCATGTCTGTGATTAACTGGTCCAATTCATTCTGTAAAGATAGCAGCTGAAAATAAAGATAATTTTATTGTTATGCAAAAGAAAACAGTTCAAATAAAGCACTTTCAGAGCCAATAAAACCCTGAGCTAATATTAAGCTGCTTTATTCTAAACAAGATCTATTTTTCAAAGTGTTTTATGTTAGTAGCATTTTTACTCTGCTAAGTTTTTCTTGAGATAGAGAATATAAAAACCTTAGATCTCCATAATTTCTGAATTGTTGCATAAAATGCCAACGAAGAATTTAATAGTATGGAAATAGCTAAATTATTTTTTTTTTTTAAAGTCGAAAACAAGATTTTTTTCCCAAGCACGCACTCTGAGCTATGAATGAAATTGCTTTTTAGGACATCTTTATCTCCAGTTACTTGGGTTATTTTCACAATCTTTGCCCAAAAGAGGAATAAATGCAAGATTTTTTTGTGTAGACAGATGTGACCCTCTGCAGATTTGAAAAAACTCAGTGCACTAATAGGCAAGGCATAATCACCCTGCCAGGTTTGGTTTCAGACTCTCATTACCCTTGATCGTGGTGATAGAATCACGGAATGGTTTGAGTTGGAAGGTTCCTTAAAGATGAGTTCCAACTTTGTGCCATGGGCAGGGACACTTTCCACTAGCCCAGGTTGCTCCAAGCCCTGTCCAACCTGGCCTTGGACACTTCCAGGGATGGGGCAGCCACAGCTTCTCTGTGCCAGGGCTTGCCTACCCTCCCAGGGAAGAATTTCTTCCTGCTATCTAATCTAAAAGTGCCCTCTGGCATTTTAAAATCAGGTAGAAAATTTCCCTGGTCCAGAAAACTCCTTGTTTGAATATCTTTTAGTCAGGCAGTTCTGGTGTTAGTCAAGAGGTTTCCATCTGAGTCCTGTTCATTAAGTCCAACACCAGCACTGTTTGGGTGTGTCTTGGCTGGCAGTAGTGAAAAGGAACTTTATTAGGGGTAAAATATAAAACATGAGGGAATGTTGCAGTGGAGAAAGGTCTTTAATTTACTGGTAGTGTGGCTTTACTGGTTTTCTTGCACCTCTGCTTAAAGTTTAACATTTCCAAGGGACTGCATAGAATGGGGATCCAGTCCTTGCATCCTGTTGTCTTTTCCCTCACTGCTGGGATTTCTTTGGTGACAGCCACAGGATTTAGGGATGGGATTAAATACAGACATGGCACCAAAAAGCTACAGAAGGGCTGATCTGACCATCTCCCAGTGGTTTCACTGGTTTTCCATACTTGAATATCTAGATTGCAATATCAGCTTCAAATGTGATTTTCTGACCACGGGGTTCTGCTTGCTCAGTAAATAATTAGACTTGGAGTGTTACATTTGGCATAATGACAGCATAGGTTTCTCCTTTTACCCAGTTATTGTCATTTAGGACTTAGGAAAAACCCACATGATTTCTTATTCTACAGGTATTGTTGAGTGTATTTATTTAGAACCAGACGCCTGTGTAACCTTGACTGAATAGATGTTTTATCAACTGTACATTTTCATATTTATTGGTTTTTTCACTTAGCTGTTTGTTCATAAATCTATAAAAAATAACTTGCAAAAAATAATTTGAAATAATTAAGTAGTTAGACTTTTCAATACTTTCTTGCTCTGAGGAATATCATTCTAGAATGGTATAAATAAGTGGATATCATTGATAGTCCTAGTTTAAACATTTCCAGGTCTGTTATAAACAGATGTCATACACTGTGTCCAAGGTTTCCATAAAGAAACATATTTATTGTGGATTTCGAGAATGCTATAAAAACAAATATTAAGCAGTTCTTTGTACATGTGTTGTGTATCTTTGAAATGCTAAAACTTGCCAAACTCCCTCCCTCTCTCTGACTTCCAGGACGGTTTTTCAAGACATGCTATCAAAGCAGGACCTTTAATCATCTCCCTGAAAGCTTTAAGCAAAACCACTTCCATGTGCATATAAACTTACACTCTTAATTATACACTCACTCATTTTTCTTAGAGAAAATAAGCAACTTAAATGCCTGAGCACTGTTTGCTGCTTAAGTAAAGGGAATAAATTAAGCTATAACGAAAATGCCTTGATTCTTACGGGGTTCTAGAAGCTGTGATGTAGTTAGCTTAAGCAAAATGATGCATATCTACACAGTAATTGCAGATTGACTTATTTGAAACCAATTGCCATCAACAGTTCGGAGCCTGCCCTTGGAATTGAGGTCTGCACATATGGAATGATTAAATGATAACTTTAACAAAAAGTTGCTGTTGTTGTTTCCCATAGTAATGAAACCCCCTTGGCTTTTGGAATGAGCTAAACCCATGGGTAGATCTACAAGTGGGTTTGGTGTTAATGGTCTCCCCCTTTATACCTGCCTTTATATCTTTGTGACAGTATTGACTCCAGTGAAGTTATTTCTCACTTGTGTCACTTTAAGAATAATCAAGAAGCCTTTTCCCAGCAATCTGCAATGTAACCTTGTGGAAGGCACTCCTGTAATTTATATATTGATAAAATGAATATAATGTATCGCACAGAGGTTTTGTGAGCTCTAATTAATGTTAGAATGGTTTTACATTAAATAATGATGGAATAGTCTTGAGTTAATTAACTCTAGATCTCAAGGACATCAGACTTCGGTGGTTGAATGCAGCAGATAGGGTGGGTGTGCCAGAATTCCAGAAGTGCCCTCTTCTAAGAGCCATTGTTTTCAAGGTGCCCCAGTGTTGACTTTAACTAAATCCTTTGTTTGCAAATCTGTCACGCAAAATATAAAATAGTTTTTATAGAAAAGTCAGCTAGTATTTTGTAATTAAATGCATACCTAAAAGTAGTTTATATGTATGTATACATATATATGTATGTTTATTTAAGTAGACCTTTGACTGCTTACAAAAATACGTCCTTGAAAGTTTGATTACTTGAAACAATTCAAAAACATTCTGTGACAGGAGAGGTGAATGAGGTACCTCCCTGCTGGTAAATACGACACCATGAAAGCTTGTTGGTTTCTATATAGTGAACGAATTTCCTTCAAGGTGGAATATTTAGGAAAAAACCCATGGAATTTCTTAAAATTTTATTTTATAAAAATACTTTAGGTTAATGCTGTTGATGTGTGGTTGGAAGGGCATGAGCAGCTCCCACTGCAGAAGGATGTTAGGGCTCTACAGGCTAAGTAAAGGCATTAGATACCATTAAATTATTAAATTATTACTTTGTTACTTTTTTTTTTTTTGCTTTGATCTTTGGTTTCAGAATCATTTTATTTCACTTTTCATTCTCAGTGTGCCATTTTTTCCCTTCATCTTTAACCATTTCATTCTAAACCATTCTCATTTTCAGAAGAACATCACTTGTGTGACATGGGAGAGTTTCTGTGTCATGATGGTGTGACTTGTGTCTCCCAACTCTGGCTGTGTGATGGAGAGCCTGATTGTCCTGATGATTCAGATGAGTCTTTAGAAACATGTAAGTAAAGAAGGAGCCACTCTTATGTCATTTTCCTTTTAACTGTAACGTTTATAGTCACACTATTCCATTGTGTCTTATAAATCCTGTGTGAATCTTCCTGTCAAGGTGAACAGGTTACATTCGCTTTGTAGGCGAGAGACAAAAGAAATGGAAGAGATGGAAGGTGTTTTGTTTTTGTGCCACTTTGTAATGAACTTTGTCACCAAGAGCTTGTGTTCTCTATGCTCTCACTGAGCTGAGGATGGGCTGCGAGGGCGGAGGCAAAGTCAGACACAGGGAAAAGGTGTTCCTCTAAATACACTTAGGAGGAGGTGGAGTGGAAATGAATGGTGCAAAATATTTTCAATACCAGTATGAAAATCATGCAAACATCAAAGGGAGGAATGAAAGAAGATGTAAAAGCTATGAAGGGGAAAGAAGCACAGAAAGGCAAATGAGGGAAAGCTTTAATAAAACATATTTAATTATGAGGAAGACCTTGGGTTTTTTTAATGTGGCTAAGAGCTTCTGAACATCGGAGTAGCAACCTTACAGACTTCTTTCTTATCAGCTTTGTAGACTCCTGATGAGATGTTATTAAATCTTAATGTTCCCTTGTTTCCTGCATTCTGAGGAAAATGAGGGAATTTCTTGATTTTTATCCCCAGGATAATCACTTAATGTAAGAGAAGAGCCATGTATTTTGTATCAAAGCAACACTGGCAATCAAGAAGGCTGGAAATGTGGTTTGCTGCTGATAGGAAAGAAAACATCAAACATCTGACAGTATTTAGGAGTCTAATCTTTAAAATGAGGGCCAGAAACTGGAGATGTCTGGAAGCCATTTGTGTCTGGGCAGACCTTGCCCTGCTGATTGCAGCCTTCCTGCTCCACCACTTGTTCTCTGGAACACATCAGGGCTGTGCTGAGAGTGCTCTGATTACCCACCTTTGGAAAGCTTTGTGGTTCTCAAAAACAGCATCCTGCAGTGGGAAGCAAAAAGTACAGCTAAGCTTTTATTACTGCTCTGGTGATTGATTACCACCTTCTCTAATATATTTCCAAGCACAGTATTAGTATGCAAAGTTTTCCTGCCCACTAATGGGTATTGTGATAGTAGCACAAAAATGGTGGCATTCACAGTTCTAAATTTGCTTCCTGATTATTAGCCCATAGTTCCAAATCCAGCAGCTTGATGGATGCTCAGATATTTTCTTAAGAACTTTTCATGGTTATTGTACTGGTCCATAAGAGCTCTGTGCAGTAATGCCATTTAAAGTCACAGCATATTAAAAACTTGAGGTTTGAAGTTTATTAATGGCTTGAAGAAAGGGGGATGAAGTGGGAAAGGAAGTCTGCACTTTGTCTAACATCAGCCATCCTGGTCCTCTTGGAAACATTCTCCCCTTTGCAAATGTGATGAGTTTCTGTAGGTTGTGTTACTTGGGCTGTCCCAAGTCAAAGGCCAGGAGTCAGCCCAGGACTCTGCATGAGAACCAAGTGACAGCACTGGGACACTGGGGCAACGTGAGAACATAAGAAAAGCATGTAAGGGCATAATTGCTCACAATTATGGTTTGGTCTTGGGAGTTTTGTCTATTTTCAGTCAGCTTACTGAAATATGTGTCTACTCTGGCTGCATCAGGTAACTTCTCATTAAAGACAAATATAATGTTCCTGAATTTTCCTGGAGATGCTTTGCATCACAGTATTTGTATGGACTTATAAATTGCATTAAAAATACTCTTATGATGTATTTGAGGACTCTGTGGTGCTAATGCCAGGGACACAGAACCTTCCAGTTTTCATGCAGCAGGTCATGTATCTGTTTTTTTATAGCTGAACCCAGTCTCTATTTGTCAGCTCTTTGCTGACTTATGTACGATGAGTTAGGTGGTGTAGCCTGACAGATATTGCTAGTTGTTCCTATAGCCATAAACAAATGGAGTTTGATTGATTTTCAGTGGATTTGTGCCTAGTAATAGGGTTTTCTGGGTTCTAATAATGTGCAAGCATTGATCAAAGCTTTTCCTGCAAGTGGAAGTTCTTAACTTCTCTCCTATGGGGATTTCAAAGTGTAGAAAAAGAGAAATTCTCAAGCTGAAGCTTTTCCCATGGCGAGAATATAAAAAGTCTTATTAACCTCATCACTCAACCATCTATTTGCAGAAAACTCCTAGGAACAAAATACCTTTGTGGCCTCTCTCCTGGTGGCATTTTAACCAAGTTTTGCAGTGGAACCCAAAAGTTATTAGTCTGTACAAACACATATGATGTGACTCTATCAGCTAATTTCCTCAGGAATCCACCCGAAATCCTACAATCTAGTCCCTTTATTAGTCTGGTAAAGAGATCTAGGATGGGACAGAAATGATGAAGAAGTGATATTCTTATTTATTGCTGAATTCAGCCTCTGTGTTGGCAAAGGCTGGGGCAGGGCTTTATGCAGGCACAGCTTGCTTGAGTTTCTACAAGTGTGATAGGGGTGTCCTGGAACTCCTTGTGTTCCTTTGAGACAGTGAATTCCTGCAGCACCTATACTTGTGTTCTCCACTGTTTCTTAGCAGCTGTAATTCTTTCTGCTTTCTGTGGAGCTGCTGCTTTTTATAGTGCCAGGGAACCTAGTTTGGTAACTCAAAATGAATAATTTAGTGAACAAATTTTGCTGCTTTTTTCTTCCTGAGTTGTTTGTGAGAAAATTGATTTTTAAAAATAAAATGTATTAATAAAATTCTTGACCAAGTAATTTTTACCCTTTCCTGGGTGGTCTTTAGGTTCTTCATAAGGTTTTTGCAAATAGTCAGGATTCAAAAATCAATTTACTTAACCTAATAGGACGATGCTGGGTTCTTCAGTAGGCTAAATCAGCAAGCTCAACTTGAAATCAATAAAACTCTATCAGACAGCCCTCAGTCTGGCCAGACAGTTTGACTTTTGCAGAGAGCTGTTGGTCTGGAGGTTGATGCAAATGTTTAGAGGGCTTTCTTCCTGTAAAAATTAAAAATAAAATTGCTGCATGCAGACTCGCCTCACAGATTATTTTGGTGGGACAACCACAAAACTCAAATACACTGTTAAAAACCATTGTGTTTAGAAAACATAAATAATGACAACAACTTTACATCACCTCCTGACTGTTCATTGCTGCCTCCCGTGGGCACTCAGTAGTTTGAAACATCAGTGTAATACTCTTTTTCTTGGGGTGGTTTTAATGTGGTGTGCTTGGTTTTTTTGTTTGTTTGTTTGGTGTGAGGATTGGATTATTTTTTTGCTTATTTTACCATTCTTGCTACTAGGTTTGGTCTTAAGCCATAAACATTTGCCTCTGTCAGAAACTTTGATAGTGGCATAAATAGCGAAGTTCACTAATTGATTTTATCTTAAACATCCGATTTACAACATTGCTATTTTGTAGCTATGAATAACATCTGTGAGTAAGCCATGCCCAAGGAATATCAATGGCTTCTGAAACCTAGACAAATATTTGATTTGATGTCCAATTACCTGGTTTTCTCCTCAACCTCCTGCTAACAGTGTTGAGATCCAAAAGGTACATTGGCAAATTACTCCTTCTATTTAGTACTTAAGGATTTTTCTGTGTGTTTGCAGCTTCAGAATTCATCTGGCTTGTGTGTTGTTTGCAAATCTCAGTCCACCAGCTCCTCTCTGTCAGAATGCATTGTGCCAGGGCGAGGTGAAACAAAGGAGCAGGGAAAGAAATGGCTTGTTTTCTGTAGCTCCTTTCTGGGACTGCGCACATTGATCGTGTTTGGGGTTTGTAATGCTGGGGCAGCAGCAGTTCCAGCCAAGGCTGGTTTGGTGTCTCTCAGCCGTGAGGTAGAGGAAGGTGCTCTAATAACTTGCCATGTGAAGGGAGACTTGAGGTGTGGTACAAGGTCCTCTCATATCCTTCTCATATCCTCCTGTGGTGTGTTGCAGGCAGCAGAGCTTTGCAATGGCACAGCTATCCATTAGAACCATCTATGACCCCAAGTATTGCTTGAATATCATGAAAACTTATGAGGGGGAGGGCAAAGAATCCCACAATATGAGATCTCCCACTGCCAAGACATGAAAGTGCTTGACACTCAGTTATTTTAGCAGCAAGAAAATCCTGAAAGCAGTTGACTCTGCAACTCTTGTCTCTCGTGTTGTCCTCAACTTCCCTTTGTTTGTGATCCTCGTGCTGTTCTGATATTTGAGCTTTCTTAAATGTTGTCTAAATGATTGTTTGCATACCTGCCACCCACACAGATAATTTGTGCCTGCCTGGTCCTGAGTTGAAACAACCCCAGTTGCCATTAATAAATCACCAAATTTGAATGGCCCTTGTCTCTAAAAGTTTGAGTAGATGCAGCCTTATTGTAAGATGTTGAAATTATTTCTGGTAATAGTCCTTCTCTGTGATTTTGAGGGAATATCATTTTCTGTAGTCATGATTAAATGGAACTTGGAGGAGCAAAAGAAAGGCAGCAACCAAAAGTACCTTGTTTAAAATCTTGAGTCTCACTTTGTTTGCTAAAATAGCATCTTTCATTCTCTGGATGCCAATTACATGAGACTAGTTTCACAAGCTTAAAAATTGTTAATTGGGTACCTCTGTTGTAGTTCTTTTACCAGCAAAGGATATGATAATTGGATGCAATGTTGCTCTTGTGGTATGCAATAAAAAAAGATAAAATTTCCAAAAGCTCCTAATTCTTTTATGAGCAGATTCATTGAAATTCAATAGAAGCTGGGATCCCAAACCACTCTTTAGTAGCTTTGGAAAATACCAGATCAATAAATAACGTGTGTATATTGAAGACAAACTGCCATGAAGCAGTTCAAGGTAAATGAAGAAAATGCTGGACATGAGGGGAAAAATGTAGTCTTGTGATTTCACTCTTGATAATTTTTCTGTCTGTAGTTACTGTTGAACAAGGAATCTGCTCCATAAAATAGCTTCTTACACCTCTTCTTCAGCAAGATACTTGACCTTGTTACTGGCCAGATATTAATTTAATCTGCTTTGAGATGATGAATGTATATTCACTTTTTCTCTCTGAGTCAGGATTGTTCATATCAGTAGTGTAAAACTTGTAGAAAATGAGCTACAACAAAATGAAAAATGTCAACAAATGTTATGAAACTGCAGCTAGTTAACATAAAATTAAATGCTCAATGCAGCAATAAAATACTGGCATGCTTTTATGTTAGCTGGTTAGAAGAAGTGCTTCTGACAGGACAGGATGAGTGTTTTGAAGGAGAATTACCTTTTCTGATGCTGCTTTTACAGATCCATTCAGGTGTTTTCCTGTTGTCTGTCCCCTTTCCCTGTGGAGAACATCTGGGTGACTCTGACCTGGGCTTGAGCTTCTGACCTCTTGTTTTCTCCCTGCTCCATTGTTGGGAAACCACAATGCTCAGCCCCTCCAGGAAAGGTCGTTTTGCTGGTGTGAGGAGATTGCTGATGTTCTGGTAGTTAAGAAAGGATGAATGTCCGTGGTGTCCAAGCTCAAGTGTATTTTGGTTGTGGCAGCAGCTGGTGAGTGATCTCCTTGTCTGAGCTTTGCCCTGTTGTGTTCTCCCACATGTTTGGAGGGGAGCAGTGGGCGAGGTCCTGGGGGTGGGCACCTGGGCTCAGCCAGCCCACCACAGGACTCCCTGTGTAATCCCAGTATTGTGAGGGCTGTACAGACACAGCTCTTACAGCCCTTGGGCAGGTCTAAACTCACAGCATGTGAAAGCTAAGCAGATGTGCTGGGGAGTCCCACCAGAAGGAGGTTATATGGCTTTTGGATGAAGCTGCGTTCTGCCAGCTGAAGGATGGGATGGCTGTTTTGGTTGGTCAATCATCTAGACGTTCCCAGTTTGGGGGTAGAAACTGAGACATTTATTGTTCACTTGCGTTACAATCTATAGAACCGAGGAGCGGGGTATGTTAATAAGGAGGTAGGACATGTTAATGAGGGGGGCAAGCTATGTTAACTAGGACTTAGGAAATCCAGTCACTATATTTCATCATCCAGGAAGGATTTCTCCATACCAGGACCACCTGGGGGGAACAAAGGGTCTCTGCATGATTTGCAATGTCTTGTAAAAGTCCTTCCATATCTTGCTAGGGAAGACAGTGCTGATATACATAGATGGCTGGAAACAGTCCTGGTCTTCGAAGTAATCTCTCGTGGCAGGCCCCTGTCTTATCGAAGGCAGGAAGCCCTTTCAGTATCTGCTGCCCAGGGCTTGCTGGACAATCCCTTCAGATTTCCATCTGATAATAATTGTTTTTCTTCCCCAACAGCTAAGCTTGTGCCTGCTTTTAATTTTTTTTCAATATACATTGGGGTTTTTGAATAGTAAACTGTGGCTCTACGTGTCCATGATAACCAAGGGAACTGCAATACGATGGGAAGATAAATGTGCCAGAGGCAGAGTTTGAAAGGATAGATACCAAAGTGCTTGAGGGAAACCATGGCACACTGAACACCTGTTGTATGTGTAAGATACCCTGTCAGGCAGGTCACACTCTGGGAACTAAAATTTAAGCTGTACTGAACACGAGGATTTTGCAAGAACAAGGTGCAAGTCTGTGTGAGTAGTATCAGAAGTGTAGGAGTTTTGCTCCTGGTGACCTGTCAGGCACTGCTGTCTGAGCTGTAAAGGGCTGGCAGCAGAGGCTTGGCCTCCAGCAGGTTCATTTAGTAGAGAGCTGCAGTTTCAGTTTTGTGAATAAATTTTTTTTTTCTTAAATATTTATTTAGAAAGTGCCGTGCTACAGTCAGGTAAACGTCACAATTTGGCAGGGAATAGAATTACTTCTGCTAATTGTTTTAAAAGTATTTTAGACACCTAAACCCCTCAATTACCTTTTTTCCTTCTTTCTGTTAACTAAAACCACTACATAGTCCTTTACACAGTTCATCCACCCAGTCCTGTTCCAGCCAAACACAATTGCCCTAAAAAGTAGTTGAAGTCTTTGCAATAGA
This sequence comes from Anabacerthia variegaticeps, assembly GCA_035583185.1. NCBI lineage: Eukaryota > Metazoa > Chordata > Aves > Passeriformes > Furnariidae > Anabacerthia > Anabacerthia variegaticeps. The sequence continues at coordinate 4,401,962 of JAWWEW010000169.1, forward strand.
TTTTTATTATCATTCTGAAGTTATTGTTAAGTGCTACATAGGCAGATGTAACTGTTATTTACAACTTACCAATATAAACAATTACATTCACTGTTATTGTAGGCAAACAGGTTTGGTACAGCAAGCTCCTTTCTGGTGTGTTAGTAATGATCCACACCCTGAAAATGTGTAGCAGGAGATCTGTGTGATGCACAAAACGTTTAAGAAAGAATAATTCCTGTGTTTTTTTTCTTTTATTATGGGAATATCTTTAGACAAGAGTTTCCCTTCTACTCAATAAAGTGTTAGAGTTTATGTCACCATCTGAGTACATAAAATGCAGCATAATGCATACAATTGTGTTTCATTTTGCTTTTACATGGGGAAAATTTTTTTAAATTTTTATTTATGAACTTGGAGGGTGTGGTGGTGTCCAACCCACAGACTCTCTGGTCTACGTGAAAGTTGTGAACTAAATGGGAATCATAAAATTGTTACTGCACAGAAGCTCAGCATCCCTGGCAGAAGGTCCAGGATAAAATATGTATAATTTCAGTGACTCTCTGGCTGTGTATTTTCCTTTAGTTTAAAGTATGCAACAAGAAGTTCAGTGCTGAAGGACATAAAGGTCACAGTGTCTCTCAGTGGCATGGTCATTAGAAATACTACCCTTTTTTTCCCTGATTATCCTGAGTGTGTTTTTCCAAAAGTGATTCACGGGGAATTTGGTTAAATGATTGCTGACAAAATGAGCCTCTTTTAAGGGCTGTGCTAACGTGGAGGTGTAATACAAGGCCAGCACAGAGCCTTTGAAGGATGATGCCCAATACCTAAAACTCTGAAACAGCTCATTTATGGATTAATTGCTTGCTAAAATTGCAATTCCTACACAGAAGCAGATCTAATGGGATATATACTCGTAAGACAAGAAAATGAAAAGATCAATCTTTTGATAAACCTATAAAAGTAATTCATACTTTGACAAAGACTTTGTTTTTAAGTTTTTAACCCAAAGCAATTTTATTTTCGCAGCTAAGCTATAAATTACATTAAAAAAAAAGTGCACGTTTGGTGAGAAGAGCTGGAAAGACTTGGCACAGTTTCTCTTCTGTGAGGTTGTGCTGGCTGTTAAGCTGAGCCTAATGGCTTTTTCTTTTTCAGCATTGACCTCCTTGACAGTATTTACCCAGACATAAGACACACATTTCAGTGTTGAGCACAGTTTCAGCATGGGCTGACTTTCAGGTGGAGGTGTAGTGTTCTCTGGTTTCACAGGAGGGATGTGTCTCCTGCCCTGGCAAGGCAGGATGCTCCAGTGAGGAGCTCAATAGGGGCTGAAAGAAGGTGCACCAGTGAGTCTCTGAGATAGAATGGGCAGAAAATGCCTGTCTGCCTGAAAAAGGAGGCAAGAAGTGGCCATTGGGCAAGTGAGGAAGGGGAGAGATGTGTGATTGCAGCATGGGCTTTTTTAGAAGCTCTTGATGATGTTTTTGTCCCTATTCCTGTGCATGTTTATTTGCAGTCCATTTAATTTGTATTCACTTTAGCAACAGTTTTCTTACTTATTTTCTTTTCTCCTCTTTCCTTTCATACTTATGTCCTTGTAACTCTCTCAAGGCTTCTGTGCGTCACTTGAGCCCTTTCACTCCAGCGTTGTGTTTTCACACAATATTTTGTTTCTCCCTAATCCTTGCTGTTGCTTTATTCATTATTTTCACACTCTTCTTGTTTTTTTTTCTTAGTTCTGCTGACAAACTACTAAACCTGCTATGAAAACTCTATGTCCTCCTCATATTCCTTTTTTTCCCCTCTCTCATCATCCTGAACATATGCCCTTGTCCTTCTCATAGGTCTTATCCTTTTCTTTTCCTGGATACCCTAAGATCTCACTCCTTTATTTTCTCTCTGTTTTTATCTTCCCATTGACAGTCCTTTGTCTCTTGCTGTCTTGTCATGCTACTGCTGTTCAGTAGTGAGCATCAGGAAAAGTGAGGATTTGGGGAAATGAGGGATGCACCTTTTGCAGGATAGTTCAACCAAATCCCAAAGCTGATTGTGATTTTTAGGGTGTCGTTGCTTTCTCTGCCCAGAATAGCTTTGGTACAAAGGAAGTAGAGAAGTTGCTGTATCACAGCATTGTCTATTGATTAGGCATTGTTAAAAATTAGAGACATATTTAGGAAAAGAACATAAGTATATTGCATCATCAAAAGCCTCCTTGGCTCTGCTGGTATCAAAAGGTAATTTTTGATAATGCAGGGATTTATAAATTATGGCAATCTTAGGTATGAAATTGCTTGTTGGAAGATTCTTATCTGGGGTGATGCTACTTCACTGTGGGCCCCAATTACACTGAGGCTCATTACAGATGTTTATAATTATAATGATACATCTGGCCTATAGAACCTGTACCAGGAGAAATGTCCTGTATTTAAATAGAGGACTGGATGGAATTCCTTATTTGTCACTTAAAATTGCCCAAGTGTAATAACCATTTTTCTTCTCAAAATTGCAGATGAAAACAACTCTCATTAGCAAGCAGATGAATTTCTGGAAGAAAAGTAAAATTGCTCTTTTTTGAAAATAGGGCTGTGATTTAAAATAAGAATTTAGATGTGTTATTAGTGAAAAAATGCACAGTAGTTTTAGTCAGCAAGGAGGGCATTTTGCTGTGGATGATGAAATAACACAAGACAAAAACCTCTGTTCACAAAGAATAGTGCAAAACTATGGTAAAGGAGTGGAAACATGAAACAGAAAAGATGGAAAAATAATTTCAAATGAAGTGAAATTTAATAAGGATTTAATTTCTTAAGTTAACTTAGAGATGTACAGGTGTAATATCCATGTTTCAGCAGCTCTTGCTCGTGCCCCAGTATTTTCTGAATGAAACTTAACTGTGCCAAATTAAACATTTTCAAGTCTGCAGTGACTTCATCTTACATTATTTAAAGACACATCAATATCCATGTGCAACCACTTTGGAGAACTGTGAGCTGTGCCCTCAGAAACAGGTCTTACATCGTGTGCAAAACTTGGGATATGCCCCAAATGAAGTAATTTCAAGTTAGTTCTACTCATGAGAGCAGGCACTTATAGGATTGGACCCAAGTTTGTGTATATATTTCCTCACAGAGAATGCTACATTAATTTTTACCATCTGCCATTTATGAACTCATTAAATGCACAGGTTTAGCTGTTAATGGTGGATTTGCAATAACAGGAGAGTATTTATACTTCAGAGTAAAGATATGGCAAACTTATTTTTCGTTATTTAAGTGTTGCAACCAAATCTAGGTGGGGAAAGAAACCTATTTTCTATATTATAATGAAATTACTTCTGAAGTGTTTCTTCTCTTTACTTCATTTGTTAAGCATTCATAAATGTGCCAAGGCTACAAAGAGTGCTGGGTTTTTGCTCAGGCTGTGGAGAACATCGAGATGGCATTTTCTACCTCATTCTGATTTTTTTCTCCTCTACTTCTTTACCAGACTATTGGTCTTTGAGGTGAATTTTTAAACTATTTCATCTAAAGTTGTCTAGAGTAGATTTTTTATGATACACCACTTCTTTTAGCAAGAAGCAGCTTCATTTACAAGTGTGCTGCTGCATAACCTAAAGCTAATGAGTTCAAGTGCAAAAAACCAGGTCTTAATAATGACTAGTATAAATAATAGATATATTATCTATGCTTGAGAGCAGTTATACACATTAACACCTGTTTGCTTCAATAACAAAGTAACGATAGGTTGTTCTTACCAAAATCTGTCTTTGACTATATTTTCAGTAGAAAATAAACCTTTTTGTTGCCTAGCCTTTCAATGAATGTGCCTCCAACCTCCTCACCCCTTTCAGTCCCAGATGTTCCTGCTGTTCATGGCTCTACCTTCATTCCTGGGAGAACATTCTGGGACCACAGGGGCAGCATGTGCTGTGTCCAGCATATAAAATTCATCAGGGAACTTACTCAGACATTGGGTTTCCCATGATAACAAACTCTTTGTGTCATTGATTTGTAACCCTTAGTTCAAAATGAGACAATTCAGTTGAGTAGCAGACTGATTTTCAGCTGGGTTTTTATTCAGTAACCAGTAGTAAGTTCTCCATTCAAGACAGAGAATAGTCTTCTCTCCCTCTCCTCTTTACCCATGGCTGGGTTTTTAGATGTTATTTATTTCTGTGGCCTGCATGCAGATGTAAGTGTACTGAAGGCTGACACTTTTACTCATTAGGCTCCTATAAAGCCAAATCTCATTCCACTGACTGCACTGGAGATGTCTCCGAGGTCAGCCAGGTCAAAGCTGCCACCGCAGAAAGGAACTAGATAATTTCTTTCCTGCTAACAATCCTGGGGATTTGAATGTGCCTGATGAATAAGGTCAGTCGAAACGAACTATTTTTGTATTTACAAAACGATTTAATTTGCCTTGTTCTCATCTTCCTTCATGGTGACTTTGTCCTGGCCTTCCACCCTCGTTGCTTCTTGATGCGTGGTGGATTTCACACGTATCGTGACTATGTGACTTCAGAGCAGGAGGAGGAAATTACAAGAAGATCATTAAAGTGTGAAATTAAATTCTTAAAGATGACACATCTAAAATAGCTAAAACATTACCCCTAAAACAAACAGTGCCATTGATCCTACTTAATTACATGCTTAATAATTTTATACCAATGTAAAGCACATTGGTGATGCACTAATCCATTTCATATTCACTGCCACCACAGATTTTCTACTTCTTATTTGCTTTGAATCTCATCATTATCATGCACATAAAACTAGTATTCTTAGAATTTTTATAGTAGTATTTCCATATAAAATGAGGAAAAGTCTAATATATGAATACTAAACAGCTCATTAACATGGTTTGTAATATATCTGTTGATGATAAAAGCAGCTGAGAAATGCTGATATAAAATAGTATTTCAGTCCCAGAGTATGTCTAAGATTAGAAGAATGATGCCTTGGATAATAAATACTTCAGGGAAAACAGGAAATCTTAAATACAAATAACATCAAATAAAGAGCTTTGTATGCTTAATTAAACACATTAACAGATGTGTTTAATTCACTTAAATAATTAATATATTACTAATACTGGCAGCAAGAAAATTTTTTTGTGTGTTTAAAAAAACAACCTTAAAAGGTTTTTATTTCAGGAGAAAAAATGCTGCTTTTAAAAGATATTAAGGATGTTTTTATCTGCAACTGGCACAAAGATTGTTAATGATCAAATTACACAGCAAGCCAAATGCAGGAAAGGAGAGCCAAATCTACCATGTCAAGAACCCTGATCTTTAAATTTGCTCTCTGTGGGCAAGCCACTGTCTCCAGCCTAAGAACCAGGATTGGCTTTGAAACAATTTAGGTGATGAATGGTTCCTCCTCTGTCCATGTGCATTAAATTTTGGTCCTTGAAGGTATTGTCTCTGGCCTTTGAGCTGTGCTTCCTGTGTCCAGGCCAGAGGGACAGGCTGTTGTGAATTACCTGTCCAAAACTGGCCCAAGGTTGTGCAACAGAGAAAAGTTCTGCATTCACTGGAAGCATTTGCTGGAAACTGGAGCTGAAGTTTAGGAAGATATTCTGCAGGAGTAATTGATGTATTTAGGGTTTGAGTTATCATAAATTGATCATTTGGTATAGGTTAAGCTATATGGTTTTTTTCCCTTTCTGCAATTGTTTTATACTGACCTGAACCAGGGTCTTTTACTACTGTTTAGCTTGAAGCTGTGCCATATTATTTCATTTCAAGTTTCATATTCTACTGTAGGATTCTTACCTATGAAGGAACACTGCTGGCAGCTCTATAAAGGGGTTACACACAGTCCTTAACCTTTGCTCAGACAGCAAACTGTATAAATGATGATTAAGTTCAAGATATAACAATGTTCGTTCATCTGAAATGTCAATAAATAAATATCCAGCAAATCATTTCTGTTAGAAACACAGCTGGTATTGTTGACAGGAAGGATTATGTAGTACACTTCCTACACTGCTGAATATTGAGCCCCAAATTGGAAAGCTCCCACCAGTGCTTTTTTTTCTTTTTTTAGATGAATGAGTATTTCTCCTCCAGTTTTCAGCTTGGATTGTCAGGGTCAATTCACCAGAGCAGGAAAAATGGGAGCAGTCTCACAGGGAGAATGAATGTGTTTGTATGTAAGGTGGGATGCTTGCTTGTGTGAAAGATGGATACAAAGGCCATTGGGAACATCTATTTTGCTTCTGAAGGAGGGAACACAATTTGGGCACAGGATTGCTTTCCAAGTGCCCCTTGTGTTGCTCGTGAGTGTTGCTCACAGGGATGATACAGATGATCAGGAATATTAAAATCAGCCACTTTTACATGCACTGTTCTTTGGTCTGCCACAGAAAAGGATGCTGGAAGAAGGACTTGGCTAATTAACTGTGTTTATGAAGTATGGTGATAGTTGGTTCAAATATGTATATGGATTTGAACATTTTATTTAATGTTCTTTTGTATTTCCCTACAAGAACTAGAAGCGTGAAATAGATAAATGTTTCTTAACAAGCTATAAGGTCAACCTTGACTAACCCAAAGTTAAAGATGTTTGGTGGTTGGCTTTTTCTTTTTTTTTTTTTTGAGCTGATGATAAGTTGAAATGATGCATATAATATTCCTTGACCTTTACAACCTGGTCTCTCTGGTTTTGGCATGCTGCTGTCAGAAGTAGTACCCAGAAAGATGAGAGCAGGCAGTAGTGCCAGAGCCAGCACCCATAATGCTGGCAGGGAAGGAAGCACAGCTGATGCTGGTGCAATGATCTGCTGCAGCTGCCAGCTGGAAACCCCTGGGAAGGCTCTGTGTGTGGGACACATGGCTGAGGAAGAGCCCTTGCCCTCCTGGGGGAAGGGTGGAGATGGAGGAGCAACATGGCCTAATCAGTGCCCAAGTCTTCTCCCTGCCCACAGAGGTCAATGCAAACTGTGCCACCTTTGCCCTCAGCCCAGATTACAAACAGCTGCTGCCAAGGGTGCCACATCCAGCCTGGCCCAGGGAGTCACTGCCCACCTGAGTGTTGCTGGGCACTTCACAGCTCCTTCTCCTACAGCCAGACAGCTTTATCTTGCGGTCCTGACTGCAGTGTACTTTTTTTTTTTTTAAAGGAATTAGTTTTCAAAGGGGTTGAAATACTCTGCTCTAATTGGGAGCAGTCCAAGTCTAGGAAGGAAGAGAAAATTGCAGTTGTCCAGACAGCTCAGTGGTTTTTCTGTGGTAAATCATAAAGCCATAAATCATGGTATGTTTGTTCTGGTTTTTTTTCTGTGACTCAGCTGTATTTGTGGCCACATTTTAGCTACCAGCAGGCTTACAATTTTGAATGTATAAAAATAATATTTTGAGATTCTTTAAGATTTTACCCCCTTTTTTTTTTTTCAGTTTGATTTTTGTATGTCGGTAAATAGCTGACAAACTTCATGCACAGTCAAGGGAAATGTTCCTTTTCCCCATTGTGGAGAAAAAAGCTAAGAGACATAAAATATAATAGGAATCAGTTGTGAGGGAAAAGCACTGGTGGTAGTTACCTCAAACTTCGTTGTTCTTTTTTTGCTTTTGCCATGGGCAGGGACACCTTCCACTGGACCAGGCTGCTCAAAGCCTTGTCCAGCCTAGTCTTGAGCACCAGCAGATTTGGACTCCTTACACATATGACCCTCATGGGAAGGGTTTTGTAACCTGCCAAAAAACTCCTAACACTTAGAAAATCAGTGTGAAAAGTTACTCAAAGCAGAACAAGGTGTTGAATTTGAGGTGGGTTTAATATGGGTGTCTGCTGGGTAGCTCTGTTTTGGTTTTGAGCTCTGTATTTTGTAGCCCTTCAGGGGAGCACTGCATCAGCCATACTTTTTATTTATGTTTGAATGTAAAGATTTCTTTCTATTCTCAGAGCAATGCAAAAGAACCTTCTCATAAATGTGTGTATATGTTTCTATAGCAGTCGAGAGCTCCACTCTTGTAAGTGCAGAGGCAAGTGCCTGGGTTTAGTTTGAGCCTGAGAGCAGATCTTGTGCTGCTCTGCTGAGATGCTGCACCGAGGCTGGATCTCACCTCTCAGGAACAGTATCTTGCTCTCTTGATTAAAGAGACTTGTAGCCCTGCAGGTCAGCAGAGCAGTGCTAGCCTGGTATTACTCTATCATGGTGCTCTGTGTTCTTTTAAAGGCTGAGATCAGAGGTTTGCCTGGGGTCCTGCTGTTTCAAGGCATAGGGGTAAGCCTTATTAGTGGCATGATTTAACGAACCTGGGATTCTGGAGGGATTTTTGTCTTATACCAAATTTATGCATCAAGTTGATAGTAAGATCTCTTCTTAGACATTGCCAGAATAAAAAGTTTATGCAGCTCTCCCTACCATTACCAGCACAGACAGCAAGTACCAAAGCTAATTCCTCCACCACACAATGGCCTTGGTAAACGTATGTGTGCCCACTTTATTGTTACTTATTTGTAATGACAGGTTCATTTTAGCAGGATGGTTTTAGCTTGTTAAAGCTGCATTAGTTAGTCTGCAGCCAGCAGTGACACTTGGACAGTGATCCATGCCCGCTCCAGCAAACTGTTCACGAGGCACTCCCTGATCTTTGGTGGAGCCTCTATGCACGGTTGTGCTGAGCTCATTAAGATGTCTCAGCCTCCAAGAAGGTATCAGCTATATTAAGTACAGAGTTCTGGCAATAAAAACAAATGCAGCATGGCATGGAAATGCATTAACATCCCCTGGTTCACTGTAGCATCATGTTTTCAGGGAAACAAACAAAGGCGATATAATAAACTGAGCTGGCACCAGCCCAGTTACTCTGAGCGAACAGTAATGGCTTTCACAGGGTTCAGGGTTGGGTCTTCTGCATCATTAATATTCCTCTACAGGCGTGCAGCATCTCTGCTGTTGAAATAAGGAGTGAATAAAATAAAAATTAGAAATCTCTGAAAGCTGTACGGGACCTTATGCTGGTGTATTGCTGAAAGGTATTTAATAAAAGGCTTGGGAGCAGCGCTGATGCTCCTGGTAGGTTTTGGGGCCTCCTCCAGCCACCCACAGCACCGTGAGTCAGTGATGCCATTGCAGTGCTCGCTGTGCTGCTGCTGATCGGTATTATGGGCTACTCAGACATTGGTTCAAACCAGTCTTTTTAAGCTTGTCTGGTTTGTTCCATGCCTGAGCTCCGAGTGCTCAGTGTAGCTCACTCACAGACTGTACAGCAGCAGTGGTACACGGCCAAAATATCTCCAAATAATAGTTCTCTGTCTCATATTTTGCCAGAGAAACGTGAGGGTTTGCAGACAGATCAGAGCAACTTGGCTGGTGCAAACTCTTTTTCCCTGATCCGTGTGGCACCTCCAGTGCCCCCTGAATAGCAGAATTCATCCTCCCCATCCCCTCTGACAAACATGGGCTTTTAGCTGGCCTTGGAAAAGATTTGAGGGAAATGCAGAGTCTGCTCTTAGTTTGAGCTTCAAGAATCCTTTGTCTGCACAGCTCAAGTGCTCAGTTCAGTCTTTTTAAAGTTTGGTATGTAAATCCTCTACTGGTAACTGAGGGGTTTTTTTTTTCTTACTTTTCCCCTTCTCTCCTCCTCCAGAGGGACTTTTGGAAGGCTGTTTTAGCATGGATGCCATGAAGCTGATGGTGAAGTGCAGCTAATTCTGGCATCTTGTAAATATCAAAACAACACATTTTGTTTTTACACTAATGCACTAAGGTCAAAATTGCCTTTCTGTTTCAATAGATAAGCATTTCATCTTTGTTAATATCTACAACTTAAAAGCTGTAGGAGGATAACAGGAATTTTTAATAGCGATATGTTGATGTTTCAGTTTGCTCTCTGAGGAAAACTTCTAAAAGACAAAAATCTAACATGATGGTAGAGCATTCTGGTGTGGGCCAGCTCATTTTGAGTGCTCTGTATGGAAACTTCTATGCTGCTTCCTAGCCATGCTGGTGGAAAACAACTAGTCAGTGCTTTTCCTGAAGGTGTTCTTAGCTCTGTGCTTAACTCTTGTTTCATGATTGCTCCCTCTTTTAATGAAATCTCTTCAGTTTCCAAACTGTCTTTTCGGGTTGGAGTCTGATATGCACTGGGTGTTTCTGAGCAGTAGCTTTTCTGTATTGCTGACTCAGTTGGCACTATTCCCCCAGTATCACTGTGTCTTATTTACTTTATGTGTGCATCTATTTAGGCCTCATGTTCCCCCAGGGCATACAAGATCACTAAGTCCTCAGTTTTAGCTCACTACTTTCTCATTCGTGCAGTTTGATGTGCAGTATAAATATCATTGTTGCTTCAGCACTAATATACAATTTAAAAGCAATAAATACCCCATTTGCTGAAGGCTAATAGTCAATTCATTTCATGCTGTAATATCACCAGTTACTTCTGTGGAGTATTTGTCTTTTCAGGAGGTGGCTCTGTGAGCTTTGCCATGCTGTGTGAACTCTTGCAAAGTGATGTTGGTGCTTTCATTTTTTTTTTTTTTTGGCAAATTCCAGACACAGCCTCTGCTGTCTGTCTTTTTGTGGGTTTGGCCAGAGGGCCTTTGCATGCCAGGGCGATCTCTTGTCCCAGGGCCATGCTTTGAGTGGTGGAAACATGGTCAGACCTGCCTCTGGCTCTGGAGGAGTTGGTGCTGGTTCTTCCTGGACCCTGCTGAAAGGGAGGTTGTCTTGTGATGAAGGGTGGCTGTGTCCTTGGTCACAGCCTCAGGATATGTCTGGGGATGAGCAGCCTTTGACATACACAGAGTATAGCTTGATTTATTGTTACATTGCCTCCGACATGTTTATCAGCATTGTCTATCCATGTGAATTGTGGTCCTTATTTATTTTCCATATTAGATTTCAAGGCTAATTAATTCATGAGTTGTGCAGTTTCTCATTTCAGTCTTGTATTACTTTGAATCTCTTCTGTGTTCCTACTTTTCTTTTTGTATGATCTATAACACAGGAGAGATACAGGTCACTATATTTCCATATTCAAGTGGATTGTAGTGGGAAGGTTTAGGTTGGGCATGAGGAAGAATTACTTCACAAGAAAAGGTGATTGGATGTTGGAATGGGCTGCCCAGGGGACTGGTGGAGTCACTGTCCCTGGAGATGTTTAAGGAAAGAGTGGACAGAGCATTCAGTCCATGGCCTTGTTCACAAGGTGGTGTTTGGTCATAAATTGGACTTGATTATCTCAGAGGTCTTTTCCAGTCTAATTTTTCTGTGGTCCTTGAGTGTCATAGTTGGTTTTTCTAATCTAAGTCAGCTGGAAAAGCTTTGCTGTTTTAACAGAATTTTCACCCCATATTTTGAGAGAGCGCATAGCCTGTGATGGGCTTGATTTCAGCTGTGTCATTAAAAAAAGTTATACACCTACAAATGTTATTCTTTAATCAGTCAGCCAAGAAGAGCCTGAAGAAAGGCTGGTTAGGTGTGACCATACAAATGTGGCCACAATATTGCAGTATTAGCTTTGGCATAAAATAACCAGCATTTTTGCACTCTCCCAGAGACTTTTTATGCATGTTCTACAAACTAAGGCTGCTCTGAGAAGTTTCAGGAATTGTGGGGGGATAAAAAATATTTTAGCTCCCCATTTAATAAGGATTTTCAGCTTCAGTCTGTGAAGTATGTGGTAATGTGAGTAGAAAATAAGAAACATAGTTTGCTTGGTTTTAAAATGCCAAGTGGCACATAAAGAATATAGATAGGTCTATCGAGAAAGGAAATTTATAAACAAAAATATTGATATTATTTCTAGGATTGTCTCTATTCAGTAGTGAGGAAAAATGATGTGGGGTTTTTGAGGTCTTTTTTTAGCAGTAAGGTGAAATAAAGAATATCATCAGTTTTTGTGGTGAGTAGTGGTATGATCAGTTTAATCAGCCTATCAGCATTTGATAAATATCTATTGGAGAAGATCTGCAGATATGAAAAGAATCACATATTAAATAAAAACAAAGCTATGTAACCTCTGTGGAGTTCTGTCAGTGGTTATCACAGAGAGCACATGGCACATGTAGCTAAAACTGAAGCATTTTAACTTCTTTAAAAGATAATAATTCAGGTAAAATCATCATTTACACACAAGAGTCACAGGTAGATGCAAAAATTCTCTTGTAGTGGCAGGTTATTCTGCAGGAGGTTTATGATGGTGTCCCAGGTGAAGAGTGTGAATGCTGGGGGTGGAAGCAGGTGCTCTGACTGGTGTGTTGGTTCAATTCTAGTAGAACATCAACAAGAAAGCACGGCATGAAACCAGTGATGTTTCTGCCCAAGGGAGTTAGAGGAGCTGATCTACCACTGAGGCTGGACCAGTTTCTGAGCTTCAATCAGCAGGCTAATAGCTTTGAGAATGACTGGATCTCTTGGTGACCAGTTATTTTGCAAGTAGGTCACAATCACTTAATTGTTTGAATAAAATCACTGTTTGGGGATTTGAAAAAGATAATATTTGATTGCCCCTACCCATAACCTGAGTCAGCAGCAGAACTGTCAAGAGAGCATTGAAGTCTATGAGCCAAGACAGGGAAAAGCAGCAATGAAAGTGTGTGCTGGAGAGACAAATAGGGGCTATTCCAGCCCCTGCACAGGGCCCTTGTACAAGTGGACTTTCTCCTATCCTGTTGCTTGCTGTAAGCAGTACTGCTCCTTAAGGCAATTTTCTGTTTGTTTTCCTGACAATTTAGTCAACTGAATCAGTAAAACAGTTGGCCAGTGTTCTTCCAGTAAGAATTTTTATTTCATATTTTGTATTATGAGACTGCAGTGATAATTATCTTGTAAACTATAACAATATTCAAAATAATCAAAACATATATAGGAGAAGAGCAGAGTATGTTGAATGCCATACAGTGGGCAGAAGTAGAACCTATGGTCACTTCATATTTGACAGGTGTCTATCCCATATATGTTTCCTTACAGGTTTACATAAACCTGTTGAGGTGTTTTTCACTGGATTTCAAATCTGCGTTGATTTTTGGAACAGCAGTTTGTTAGATGATGGTTTTGTAACAACTGCCAGGCTTCTGTCATGTTGATGACAGAATAATATGATAATTAAACTATTGATTGTTCTCCCTGTCTTGCAATCGTTATATCCTTCAAGACTCATCATTTTGGGATGTGGGGTTGTTAAAACTGGCAGGGAGGAACTACTGCAGGAGGGGATGGGAGAGCAGTTGCACTTTGTAGCAGGTAAGGAGTAAATTAATCTGCAAAACTTGGACAAGTCCTTACTTTCTGTATCAGGCAAAGGGTCCTTCACAGCATGATGTGACCAATGTGGTATATTGTGCAAAATATACTGAAAGAGTTAAAAAACCTTTTTAATGTCATGGTTCACTATCAGTTAACATGTTATAGAGGATGAGGATAAGGACCATTTAATTGTAATGATTTGTTTTAATGATTTAATGCTAATGGTTATTACTGGTGCACAGAAATTGCTAACAAACCGGGAGGCACACTTGTAAGCTCTCCTAAGCTTTTTAGAAAGCCTTTAATTTACAAGGTAGCAAATACAGATGCATGGATTTCTTTCAATGATCACAGCAGCGTGAAATTATTAGAAGCTGTTGCAGTGTTTGTGGTGGCCTGCAGGCAAAGTGGTTCAAAAAGATTCAAGACTCATGCCACGGTGATTTACGAAAAGAGAAAAATGTGCAAAGGAGTTCTCACTTTGAAACCTGCACATGAAAAGTATGTGATGGAGTTGAGTTTAGGAACGGAGAGGGAAGAGGAGCGCGTGGCTTTGATGGTGTCCCTTTAATGTGACTGTGGGTCCTTTGTGTTCCAGCCCCAGGACTGTTCAGCACTGTTGGGCAGAGCACATTGAACTGGCCTGTGGGTACACTGGTGTGTTTATCTCAGTTTCCTCTTACATAAAGGACTTCCCTCAGTGTCCCAGGCTGAGACAGGAGTGAACTTCCACGTGGGCTTCTCAAGTAGACAGAATCTATAAAGTGTATTTCAGAAAGCAAGGCGATCATAGTTATTTATGGCACTGCTCGGTGGTCTTGACAACACTGAACTTTCTTTAAAGACTTCTCTAAAACCTTAGGTATTTTTAATGTAAAATACAGTTTTGCTGTTTATTTTTTTAACTGTATTTTCCACTCTAAACCTCTTAAGGGCCCTTTTCATCTTTCTTCTGTAAAGTATCACAAATAAAGTTGAAGAGTTAATCTACAAATCCCTTTGTCATGTCCTATAATAAAATATGAGCAGAAGGTAGTTAAAGCTATTTATCACAGCATACTTGGCAAGTCTGGGACTTTTTAAGTTAGATAAATTGGCAGCTGCTTCATTTTTTATCTCATAAGACAGAACTAAACCAAAATGAAGCATAGAGCTTTCTTGCTCTAGGAGGATGCTGGAGGTTACTGCTGGTTTATTTATTTATTTAACTCAGAAACTGTAAAAGACAATTTAGGACACTATACTTTTTCTTCCCTTTAAAATTATCTTCTGTATAGTACCTTTTTATCAATTGTAATTTACCTTCCAAAGTGATTTTTTTGTTTTTTAAATATGTCTGTCAAGAAATTATTACATATACCTGGTCATTTCAACCACTTACAGTGCGTGCCAGACAAACTCAGTCAGCATTTCATTCAGCATTAATGGGATAATTATTGTATGCGAAAAACTGATTTATAATAAAAGACACATTTACTAGGCTCTGACATTTGTTCAATTCATTACTCATGTAAGATAGCAATTAAACTTTACAAGGTTATTTTAAATGGATCGGTACAGAATTTTTGTAACAATAGTCTCTGTAATACATCATGTACAGCTACAGTGCCATGTTAACCAAACATCAATTTGAACTCGTGTCTAGACCTTCTGCTGCTAATTATAGGTACTCATTGTTTACACTGTGTTGTAGCACAGGAGGCAGAGTATTGTTAGTTGGTATGATGAGTATTTTATCTGAGAACAGTTTTGAACTGCATTCTGTAGAAAGCAGTGGCATGGTGCTTTTGGATCTCTTAATTACATAGCAAATTGCATCCTAAAGCTATGTAATAGAATGGCAAACGCATCAGGAATTTTGTTCCTATGAACAGACACAAATCCTGCTGGTTTTCCTGAAAGGCCCTTTCAGCACCTCTAGCTTTGCTCTCCTCTTTCCTTAATCTCCTGTACTTTTTGGGAGAGCCTTGGGGAGTTACTGCTTCGTTCTAATAAATAATGTATGAAGCCCCTGTCCATCCCAAGAGAAGTCAGAACACAAAGTTTCCCTGTAAGAACAAGGCTGTGTTAGAGAGGCGGCTGCCCTTGGCCTTGATCACCCCTTTGAACTGGGACACTTCTCAGCATTCCCGCCGAGAGGAATCTGGAGGGATATTGAGCTCCAGACAAGGGAGGCAAATGAGCAATTGTGTCTCTTGTGTGGGACTCCCGAGCTGCCTCTGCAGCTTCTGCCAAGGTTTCCTGTCGGGAAGCTCCCTGTGGCTGCTGAGCATCCCAGAGGGAATGGGCAGCTCCATTGTCCCCGCCAGCCACCTGGGAAGTTCTTGCTCTCCCAACCAGCAGTGACACCAGCTGGTCCTGAGCAGCTGGGGAGCCACATTTCACTTGGGATTGTTGCTTCCTTGCTCGCCCTTTTCTTTCATGTACTTGGTAGCTGGTGAAATTCCACTACTGAGAAGCTTTTTTTTTTTTTTCTGTCTTTTATTTTTCCTCCAAAAAAAAAGAATATAAAATAAAAGGGATGTATAAAAGGAACAGGATGCTGAAATGGGAGGATACTCTAGAGACTAGAAAAGAGAAAAAAGGAACCTGGCTGTGGGAGGGAGTTGAAAGAAAAAAATCTTCAGTCCAGCATTAAGTCAGGGCTGTGAATTCAGAAAGCTGATATTTCCAAGCCTTTTAAGTCTGTTTCCTGCCAAAGATGCCTTTTTTTCTACTGAAATAATTGCTCTTTATTAGAGAGAAAAAGCACAAGCAGGATTTGCAGTATTTGGTTGAGGGACCAAAAATACACTTTTGCAGGAAATGCTGTGGAAAACCCTTGGTTATCCACATGGAATGACCAAATAACCATCCACATGGACAGAAGCTCTGATATCCAAAGGAAATGACTTTTAATATAGTTTTTAAGTTGATACTATGGCTCATTAATAGAAATGACATGAAGTTAAAAGTTGCTGAAAACTTGTGGAAAATAATTAGGAAAATATTACCAAGTACTTAACTGTAAGTAGCAGGATTTTTTTTATTTAATATTTTGTTTTGAATTAAAAAGGGGGAGAAAAAAGATCCTTTTTTTTTTTATTTTATTTTTTGGGCAATAAATTGGAGGAAGGTGCTCAGACTTCAGCCCTAAGAATATAGAGACCAGCATTGTGCAGCATGTTTGTGGGAAGGGAATCTGGTTGAGCATCTTCATCTCAGGAAACCAAATTAATTCTGTCTGTGAAAAAGGAGGGTTGGGAAGTAGGGAGGTTGTCATCCAAAAATTTGGATTTTGAGGTCCATTCCTTCTATCAGAGTGTTTTCAGTAGTTGTCTTGGAAGAATTTAACCAAATATATGGGACTAGATTCTCCCATGTGGTATAAACTTTGTAGTTACTGTGGCTGGTTGGAAACCTTTGCCACTTGGTTGTAATTTTGTTATAATCACAATGGTATCTAATAGATTAAAATACATTAAAGCACAACAATGCAAATGTACTTCTAACTTTATGCACTGTTCTTTCAGTAATGCTCAGAGTGCAATTATTTACAAATTCTAAGCATTAGAAGGTTGTTTTTTTGGTAATTTTCTTGGTGCTATGAAAGACCACGTGCCCATGGTTTAGTCTGCTTTGTCATACTAAATTTCTTACAATATTAAAAGTTATTTGTCCTCTAAAATACCCCAGGATTTAAAAAAAATAAAAGTCTTTTGTCATGAGTCAGATGGTTTCTCAGAACTTTATATATTAGAAAACTTCATCTTTTCAAGCCCTTGGAAATTGGAAAAAAAATTTTGTAGAGAAGGACTTTAATCTCTTGCTCTGATTTATGTAACATATAAAATGTATCCATTGTTTTTAAACTTCCAATTAAACAAGAGTCTCACTCATCGTTACACTTTTCCAAGGAGGAAAAAAATTGAAATCATACGGGAAAAGAAGAAAACCTTTTTTTTTTTTTTTAAAGAGACTTCTTGCTGCTCTTAGAATTGACAAGCTGGGTTTTATGTAACAGCCACTGACAGAAACATCAGTTCAGAAATTAAAACTGTGCTGCAGTTTTGAAATGTGTCATCAACAATTATTTTTTTTGCCTGAAATTCCCCTCAGTTATTGAAACTGAACTTGTTCCCATCACTATCTCTATAGGAACAATATACTCCTCAAAAGTAAGACTGAATTTTTGCAGGGATTGTGTTGTTTGAGATCAGAAATAGATTCCTGCCCTGTGCCACAAAAATTAAAGATGACTCTGTGTGTTCAGTATCCTGAGCCCACATGCTCTGACAGGAGTGCTTATTCTTCATATAAAGCCAAAACTAATTATGAGCAGGTTCAATAAACTAAAAGGAAAAAATGAGCAGAGAAACCAGAGTAAAAAAGGGCAGGAATGTGCTTTTGTGTTGTTCTTATTTTAAGTACAGTGAGTAACTCTACACATAAAGGATGTTTCAGTGGAATTGAAAAGGGCATTTCCTCCCTTATTTTTTCATATTTTTAGCTTTCAAATTTTGATTCATGAATTTTTGTAGCTCTAGCATATTTGATTGCATAGGTAATTTTTGAATAATTAGACTCTTTAAGCAATTTAAAAAATGAAGCATTAGTTAGATGAAAAAAAAAGCCATAGTTCTGATTTTCTATTAGTCAATTCATTTCTTTAACTAAGCAGAGAGAAATAAAATGCCCCGAAGTATGTCTTTTACAGAGGATTACTCCCACAGCGTTACTTAATTTTGTCTGTATTTATCCTACTGAAATTGCCTGTACTCCTTTCTTTATTCCTGTTTGTACATAAAGAATCTTATTTGCACATCAGGAATTTGCAATCTCAATTCCCTTGAGCGGGGCTGTGTGTTTCCTGCCCTTTCCCTGCAGATCTCCCTGGTGTTGCTGCTCAAAGTACAATGCAGAAACCTCAGGTTTGCAGAAGGAATCCTCTTGTACCAGCAAAGTGCTCTTTCTTTTTATAAGGAAGAAATGGAAAGGCTAATGTAATTGGAAAGGATGTTATTGCAAAAATTGCCTTCTTTCACAAACTGTGGTGGCTCCAGACGTGCTGGTAGATGAGGTTGGGAGAAGTGAGGTTTAGCTTGCAGCACCAGGCTGTGATGGGACACAGGATCAGAACTTTACCTTCCTGTTGTTCTCACTCTGTATTAAAGTCCTTTATCCCTCTGGTTACAAAAGGGGAGCAGTGGGCAGAGCATTTACCTCCAGAGAAGATCTGTTTGCTTTTTCTCCCTGCAGAGCTACAACTGGAGCCTTTCCTCTGCTTCCAGCAGAGCTGCTTGCCCAGGATTCACTTTCTCTGTTGTGCACAGGTTAGCCCTTCAGACTGGCAGTGAATTCCCTGCCTGTTCCATGCTTGGCACGCTGTGCCATCCCCAGCACAGGCTCCCCATGTGCAGCTCTGTGTTCAGGGAACATGCTGTGGTGGAGCAGAACATTTACATGGCCTTTTCCTTGTCTGCTGGAGCTGCCAGGCAGCACAACAATTAAAGGCTCCATCCACAGAGTTCAGACAGATGCCTGTCACTTCAGAAAGTGTAAGTCCAGGCTTTAGATCTTCAACAAGCAGCTCAGCTGCCACTCAAGCTGGCAGCTTCCACCAGCCACTTACACCTTCCCAGGAATGGTGCAGAGTGTGCCTGATGGATTGGGTTCTGTAGGAAATGCTGGTGGCAGCTGTCCATGCATGAAGCCTTTGGCATCAGTGGAGCAGGGCTGGCTCCAAGTGAGACAGCTGTCATTAGCTGACTGCCCTGCCCGCCTCGCTCTCCAGTATGAGTTTTGACTCTTTGGATGCTGAATGTTGTCTCTGTAAGGTGGAGCAGTCCCAGCAAGCAGGAGGAGACTGCCTGCTGCACCTTGGGCAGAGATGCCTGTGGAGCAGGAGGAGCGGGAGAGGCACATCTAGACCCTTCTGATGTGGTCTGGGACAGTTTTAGAAAGACAAGTTGATTGTAGAGGTGTGGTGTTGGGGCTCTGAGTTGTGAAGGAAAGCAGTAGCATGCTTTCATTTTAATCCCACAAAATAAAGGGATTTCATATTTGCTTTTTTTGTGTTTTAATTGAAGTTATGGAAAGATGAAAAATAAAAGATCTTATTAATCATCAGTGGCCTTTCACCCGCTTCAATGTTCCAGTTCACTTTGTACTGTTCCTCTTGTAGGCTTTGACAGACTTAACATCTTTTAACTTAAACTGTGGTATCTCTTGATCCTGCAGACCCAGAGAGCATGTACTGACAGGCACTATTGCTCAAGCCCAAGTCCCACTCCTCCAGTGGCCGTGGGTGATTCAGTTTGCCTGTGGGCCCTTTGGGGGAGGGGGAAAAAACCCCAGTGATTCAGTAAAAAACAGCTTTTCATGATGTAATGTGGGAACAAGAAATCTTGGTGTAAACTGCAAAGTTAACTGTAGCATTGTCACTCCCTGGATTTTCCCTTCATATATCCCTTTAGTGTATTTGTTTCCTGTAATATGGTATGTGTCACAGAGATTAAATCTCTGAAAAGGAATTGAACCTAATAAAGGAAATAATATTAAGAATCATACTATGCTTCTTAATACTATAGGGGCTCTGTAGAGACCCTTTAATCTTTGTTCAAGTTAATAATTACATTATAATTTTTTGTAACTATATGAAGCTTAATGGAGTGAGAATGGGGTTTATGGAGGAATTCCTTTTACAGAATTGCTTTCAAAAATTTTTCAAGTGGAATAGTTCTCAACTACGTATTTGTCAGTTCAGGAAATCTGTTTCAGTGGGAATTATATTAGATTCAGAGAAAAGTTATTATTCCGATGCAACTAATGTCTTTCATTTTTAAAGACATATCTTGAATGTTTTATCTGTGACATAGCTATACTCTCAGTGATTTTGCCATATTCCTGTCACTTACAGCTGTTATTTAGTAAAGGGGAAAGGGACATTGATTTAAAAAAGACAATCCTGGCTGGGACTAGATGCTGTAGTTTGTCCCAAAGCATCAAAGTGTAGTGACTTTATCCAAGACAGTAGCTTTTCTGAAACAAACTGGTTGCTTGAAGGTTGTGGAGAACAACACCAAAATAGTTTTAAGGTTACCCACTAAACTAGAAAGGGCACACAATAATTTCATTTCACCTGTGGGCCTTGAACACAGACCCTGTTGTGTAAAATAAATTATGAGTTCCTGCAGAAACTAGTTTCAACACTCCATCTGGTGTATAGAATCCCAAAAGCTCATCCTGCAAAGGAGAGCAGGATGGACATAAAGTACGGCAGGTTCCACTCCCTGATCTTTATTATCTGCTGTCCACAGAGGCCTGGGAAAGCTTTAATGCTACTTGAAAATCCTGGCTGCTGAAAGGCAAAGTAAGCCTAAAAGGGAAAGCTGTGGAACAGCAGGAGGGAGGCTGAGGCTGCTCTCAGGAACAGAGATTTGGTGCCCTGCACGTGAGGGACAGCCCTCCTCGTGTTGTAAAATACTCAGAATTTGTGATTCCCTGGGGAGGATGTCCTTGGAGACAGTAGTGGAAATACGATGGAGGGAGCAAAATCTGAAGTGATTTTGCTGTTTCCAGAAAAAGCCGAAGTTTGTCCCTTCGCACTGGGGGTGGGGAATGGAGCATGCTGTGTTCATGAGGGTTAGCAAGAGGACAATTTGCTGAGGAGCCTCCCCAGCCTGGTGCCAGTTGGCAAACTGGGCTGCTGTTCGAGCCTCAGTCAAGAGATTGTGGGATGAAATTGTTTTGCAAACAGTGCCTCTTCATGTGATTTTAATGATAAGCCTGCAACATCTGGCTGGGGGTTTGGACTCGGAGCTGATACATTTGCATGCCCTGGTCCCTCCAGAAATGATTACACTCTTGGAGGATGAACAGTGGCCTCTGTATAAACACTGCATGTGTGGTTCATAATATCACCTCTTGATTGCTTCTTAGCAGCCCAGAAAAGATATTTTGAAATCCCTTCAGAGCATATTAATTTTAAGAGTTGGCTGAAATTTTTTCTATTTGCTTGTCCCTGAATTTGGTTATTTTGATTTTGTTGTTTTCCCTTTGGAGGTGGGAAGCTGGAGGTGCTCTTTAGAAGTGTAGAGGGTGACAGTGGTGGCTCAACACACCCCCAGCTGCACCACCAATTGTCACCAGTCAGAGAATAAAGTGGACTCACTGAGAGAGGCAACAAACTCATCTCTACAGTGGGACTTGATTTCAGTGGCAACCGCATGGTCAGAAAATACCTGGCTTTCAATCACAAGAGGAGCAGAAAATGGATTATTTAGTAATTACACTGAGCAAAAAAGTGTAACAGTTCTGGTAACAGGACTAGAAGTGACTGATGGTTTTTGTTCTTTGTGTTGTTGTTGTTGTTGGTTTTTTTTTTTTATGAGCAGTCCCAAACTAAGCCTTCATGACCATGCCAATATGTGGGAAATCCAGAACAAAAATACACCGTTTAAAAGATACTTCTTGTAATGGCCCATCTTTCATCAAAAGTAACTTGTGAATCACCGTGTGCATCAGACCAATGGATTGTTCCTTCTTTACTATATCCCCTCATTTTCTTTTTGTTCATGGCAGCACAAACAGATCTTTTTTCTTTCTATAGTTGTAGATTCTTCATTTAAAACTCCAGTATGATTGCCACATCCCAGATTTTACAGTTCCGTGATCCTCACTAAGTCAAACTCCCGGGCACGAAGGCCCACCCAGTGTGATGATACCTGCTGAGGGAGTTATTTCTCGTTGGCTTTGTCCCATCACCCAGTGCCTGGGCTGTGAGGAACACCCACTGCCAGCAGGGCAGGTTGGGGGTGTGCCCTGAGAGCAGAGCCTGCAATGCATTTGTTTGACACTTTACTGTCACTGAACTCCATGGCAAAGGGTTAATTGATTGCAGTGGACCAGGATCAATTAGTCTTCAATTAGAACATGACCTTCATGCTCTTTCTCTAATCAGCATTTCCCTATTACATGAGAGCTGCTTGGCTCTGTCCTGGCTCCAGCCTGAGGAATGTTTGTTTCTATGATCTGCATTATTGTTTTTAGATTGAAGTAAAGTCGATTGAAGTAAATGTCTTCCTTTGCTTTATGCCTGTACCAATGCACATCTTTTACTTAGTGCAACCCATTAGTTTTCTTTCTCATCTATTAGCCATTATTTTATTGCTTTTAGTTTAGAGGCTCTAGATTTGCTTCAATAGTCTTTTAGTCTATGAATAGATCCTATTATATTTCTTTTTTAAAATGAAAGATATAAAATCTCCACAGGCTAATACACCTGTTGTTAATCACATGAATTTTATTTATTACCTCTTGTGAGATAGAACTGCACATTTCCATGACCACCTTACATATTCTAGTTAATTGGGATGTGATCTCTCCTAAATGTGCCAGATCTTGTCATCCTGAGCACCAGTCAGTGTTGTAAATTTTGTTTTCTGACTTTCAGTCATTAGTGGTTGTTCCTCTGATGAGCTTATTAGCCTTGAGTACAAATATTTCCTCTATCCCACTGAAGAATTAAAAGTCTGTGGAACTTGTTAAATATGCATGGATATACAAAGAGATTTGTTTTGGGTTTTTTTCCCCCCCCACAGGAAGCAAAATGAAGTGACACTGTCACTATGTGACATCACCTTCACTAATCCTGCTGTGATAAAGCTGAAGACTCTCCTGTTTTGTAGGGATAGGCAATGTCTGTGGTTCGATTGATACAGGTGGAAAATACAAGTAAGCTTTTACATACAGCTGAAAAAGCGCTATATTTTCCTCCCAAATTATATTAACTAATCCAGGTAAAAAAGCAAACTAATTTCTGTGCCACTTTCATCTTGTTCAATTCTTGTACCTGTAACACGTACTGTACTTTGTTCAGCGTGTTTTTAGCAAGGGCTGAGTGTAACCCAAGGACACTTTTACTGTATCGATCTTTGATGTCAGATAATAATACATAACTATATAAGATATAAAAATGGTAAATTGGAAGGTACAAGGGTTATTTTGGTGGTCATACTTGAGACTGTCACTTGAAAACTGAGGGGAGTATCTGAAGCTTTGATAGCACTTTTCTTTTTTCACTCAAATGTTCATCACTTGGGTCTCTTTTTTTGCAATCTGTATGTAAAAAGTTTCATCCTCTTCAGTGATGGTTTCTTGCAGGTTTATAATCCTGATATCCTAGTATCCTAGACTCTGTGTTGCAGGCAGACTAGTGAATTGCTACTATCATGATGGTGATTACAAATATTCCCTTTCCTTAGAATATGAGAGGAAAGTGAAAATTTCTTTAGAATTTGTCTTGTGGTGTTGTTTCCCCCCCCCCCGCCCCGTTGGTTGGTTTTTTGTTCTTTTTTCCTAGATTTAGGATTACGTTATAAGGTTCTTATAAACTTCAGAACAGCTGCTGATCCTGACTGCTTATGCCAGCCTGGACAGATTGAATGCTTTTCTGGCTTTGGTTTTGTGCTGCTGATGGCAGTGATTTGTGAGATTCCCCAATTCAGTGCTGCATCCAGGTCTGAGGCCCCAACGTAAGGAAGATGTGGACCTGCTGGGGCAAGTCCAGCAGGAGACCATGAAGATGCTCAGAGGGCTGGAGCACCTCTCCTCTGGAGACAGGATAAGGGAGCTGGGTTGTTCAGCCTGGAGAAGGGAAGGCTTCAGGGAGAACTTAGAGCAGCTTCCAGTGACTAGAAGGGGATCCAGGAGAGCTGGAGAGGGATTTTGGATGAGTATATGCAGTGATAGGACAAAGGGCAGTGACTTCAAATAAAAAGAGGAGAGATTGAAGTTAGAGATGAGAAATAAGTTCCTCCCTGTGAGGGTGGGCAGGCCCTGGCACAGGTTGGGCAGAGAAGCTGAGGCTGCCCCATCCCTGGAAGTGCCCAAGGACAGGGTGGACAGGGCTTGGAGCAACCTGGGCTAGTGGAAGGTATCCCTGCCCATGGCAGGGGGGGTTGGAAGTAAATCATCTTTAAGGTCCCTTCCAACCCAAACCATTCCATGATTATATGTTAGTGGGTTTTGGTTTGCTTTGCTTTGTTATGGGTTGGTTGTTTTTTGTTTGGTTTGTTTTTTGATGAGTTCTTTTGGTGGTTTTATTTTTTGTTTGTTTGTTTTGGTGGGTTTTTTAATGTAGAGTGGTTTGTGTATTTAGAGGTGTTTTTGTTTGGTTAGTTTAGTTTTTCTTCTGGATTCCCCCAGCCAAGTTAGAGACCCTGGTGCTCTAGTTCACAAATAAAGGTAAGGTTGAATTCCACATAAGTAAGTCCAGTGACAGGTATTGCAGTCACAGGCAAGATTATTCTGAGTTTTCATCGGCAGGGTAAACACTGTTTTCAGGTTTTTATTGCTCTATGACAGAGCAGAAAAATCACTAAACCTATGGCCAATTTGAACCGGTCTGCTTGTAATGGAAGAGAACGGAGGAGCTGGGACCTGTGACAAGAAAATAGCAGTAGGTTTGAGTGTAAGGTCACATCAGTGCATTTTCTCGAGGTGTTTGTTTGAACTGTCAACTAGTTGTTTTTTCTTTAGTTTTCTGAGAATTTCCAGGTGCTAAAATCTACCATGAGACTTCTAAGTTTTATAAGCAATTATTATCCCTGCTTTTCCAGGTGAGGAAAACACTGAGGCACAAAGGGGTGAATGTGTTTTTTTCCCAGTGAAAATGAGAATAATTCATTGTTCTGGGTTTTAGCACTAACTATATGTATTGTGTGTGTATGCATCTATATATATGTGTGTAGTGCTAAAAATATATGTTGTAAATATTATTTTCCCCCCAACTGTCTTGTTTTGCTGGTCATAGGTTTAAGTTGATTTTCTTTTTTTTTTTTTTTAACCTACTTAAAACTTAGCCTTTCCTCAAATATTGCCAAATGCAATGAAACATTTGTAGCTGTCCTAATTTTGGCTCATAAGTTATGCTAAAAATTCCTCCTTCAATTGACAGCTTTCTTTGCCAGATTACAATATTCCCAGCTGATTAGTTATCTTAACCACAGGGGTTTTTTTCTGAAAAGTACAATTAGCAGAATTTGTTTCAAGCTCCTACTAGCAGTTTGCTGGAGAATGTAATTTCTTTAATGCTTTCGGAGCAATGGATGTTATTTATGCATTTTTAAAAACATCTGCTGCTAAAAGTGTATTTTCATCCCCTTCCTTTCTTCTTCTCTTCCCCCCAATGCCAAATAAGAAAATTAAAGTCATGACTTAATCTGGAAATAAGAACGGCCGTGGCATTTAACTGTGTGGGTTTCTGGATGTGCAGTAGTGGGGCTTGTTAAAATACAACTGTTGATGAAACCCACCCCATGTGGAGAGGCAGCTGTGAGCAGAGGGGAAGAGGAGGAGTAGGAGCTTTCAGGAGTGGGGATTTCTGTACCCCAGGGCAGGGTGTGCTCTGCTGGGCTGAGTCTGGAGAGGGTTCAGCTCACAACTGAAACTAAGGGGAGTCAGAAATGACTCGCCCCTTGCCAACGCAGCCATTTCATTTTCATTCATTAAGGAATTCAAACTGCAAGCTCGACAGCAGAAAGCAGTTGCTTTATACCTCTTTATTTATCAGCACGGATGGAAAAGGCAGACGGCAATCTTGCATGTAGCTTTTATAGAACTTTGTGAAGATAAAACCCCCATAATATATCCTTCACTTGTAGTAAGGCAGCTGACACTTGCTGAATGTCATCTGAAGTGGGATTAAATTCTTGGAGGATAAAAAAGGAGGAGATAGTTCAAGAGGCTGCTAAAAAAACATTAGAAATAAATACTAGAGACTGGGGGTGTCTGGTTTATGTTGTGGGCACAAGAATGAGGTGGGAGGCAGTGCAGCAGACCTGGGAGGATACAAGGAGAGAATAGAGCTGGTCCCACATTTCCCACTCTCATGGTCTGGCTGTTTTGCAAAGGCTTTTTGGAAGTTGAACAAAGATCTGCAGGAGTGGTATGAAAAACTGTGTCTGGATCTGGGTGAAATACATCCCATGTGTTTATGAACCAGAGCTGTGGGCTACTGTGGTAAAAAAAGATGTGAACAGGCTTTTTGCTTCTCCAAATTGGGAAGGTATAAACTCTGCCTACTTCTGTTTATACCTAATTGTTCTGATTTCATTAAACACTGAGGAGGCTGAAATGTTACACAGGCATTTTGGAAAATGCCACAGATTGCTCTCGTAGCTGCATAGAAAATCTAGTTGCCTTTTTTTTAAAAAAAGTAACTGTCAATAAAATTAAAGAATCTGAACGTACTGTTATTGTAAACTTTCCATTTTACAAATCTCCTCCACAGATTTGTTGAATTTAAAATATTGCAGTAGACATGAAATGAGAAGCTGGGCTGTTTATAAGACGCAGGTAGAATTTGCATAGAACAGGGGAATTTCAGTTGTGAACATTAGACCATTAATGACAATTTTCACATTTACCCATCAGTGGAAGGCAATATGGCTGTTTAAACTCAGGATAATACTTATTTTAAGTTGAATGGTTGTTTTCAAACTGAAGTCATGGGAGATTTCAGCCTGCTTCTCTGTTTCTTTTCTTTTCTTATTGTTTGCATTTAAAAAGAAAGAAAATGCTAAAGAGATTTACATTGGCCAGAGTTTAATTTGTATTGACATTTATATCTTACCTCTGAGGTTTAGGAAAAAAGTGGAATCAAATTAGGTCAGGCACATACAAATGAGAAGATATTGCTTAGAGCTCCATGAGCACTGAAACACCTAAATCCAACTTAAATAAAAGTGAGCTGGAAACTCAACTCAGCCTGTGAGACATGCACTTAGGGGCTGCAAAATCTGGTGATGTTTTGCTTGGTATTTATTGGAATCAAATAGTTGGAGGGAAAGAATTCAGGATACCATATTTATTTTAATAATAATCTTACTAAAAATATTTGTATGGGAGAAGAATATTCATCCTCTAGGCAATAAAGAAAATGCAGACTGAGCTGATTTCTAATAGTAGTGCTGCAGGTTTTGGTCATCTTACAGAATTTAGAGCATCTTGTGATCATGGGCATTTTATAAAATGACATAAACTCACCTTTGGGGTTTATAACTTGTATATAGACCTAACATATTGTATAAGAAACTCATTAGACCATACACTGAATTGTTTTCCTGTTCTAAACTGCCTTTTCCTTTGCAAAGTAGACACCTAAATAGCCCAAGATTTCCTACTATCTACCAGTTTGTGGTGTGTGTTCAAAGTTCTCAAAAGCTTTACTTAAGAACCTGCTTTGTGATGGTGTATCGATTACAGAAACATGTTTTCCACAGTGCATGCTTAATGTGGACCAAAGGGAATAGCTCTTGAATTCTCTAGCTCTTGAGTTCTCAGGCACAGGGAGAAATATGAAATAAGAGTCTGGTACAATAAACACCTGAAGAAAAGTACAAAGTAATGATTACTGTTATTTATGATTACTGATCACAGCCTACTGCAGTGATGCTGTGTGGAGCAGGGAAGTCACCTCCACCCAAAGAAGCTTTGGACCTTAGTCAAAGGAGATGTTAAAATCACCCTGTACATCCTGTCAATGCAATGGACAGTCTGAACATTATCTGCTCTGATGGCTGAGGATATTTTAAAATCAGTAATAAAAGGCTGGTTGTGATGATGGGAATTACCTGACCCTTTTAAAGGAGGCACTGCCTCTGTGTACCATCTCTCTGCAGAATGATGAAGTTGGGTGTGTTGTTGTGGAAATTTTTGAGAGACAAAAGTGGTGCCTAGAGACATCTATTTAAATAACTCGGGTTTCTTGAATAGGAAGTCGCTTGGATCAAATTCCTTACATTTCAGTATTAATGACCCTAAAAGTAAAATCACTTCATTTCTTTTTTATGAGCATTTATATCAATATAATTGAGAGCATCCCCAGAAGTGCACAGCTCTGCAGTTCCCTGCAGAACCAGGGAAAAGCATCATAATGTGTGAGCATTCCCCATCTCCCTTCTCTCACTGATATTTGAGTATAATAAAACATGGCAGCATGACAGATACCTTTTGGGAGCACTTAATGCTTTAAATGGACTCTCTGTATTAAAATATTAAATTGTAGAGTCACTAGCATAAAACACACCAAATTGATTTACATTTTAATTGTAACAGAACGTGGAAGATAATGTCACAACGAGGCAACAAAATGGGAAAGCAAACCCCAATATGTCAGCTTCTGATTTCACTCTCCAGTTCACTGGGGAAGTTGGGAGCTTTTGAATTTTGAGCCATGTCTTGCCAATAAATAAATACATTAAATTGTTCCTCTGAAGCTCTTCAGCCTCATGGAGAGACCCTCTCCAATGGCAGCACAGAGCAGGGTGAGGGGGTAGGACAGATCCTGGTGGCTCATTGCAGGAGCACATTCCCTTCTCCCACAGCCCTTCCCTAGTCTCTCTCTCCACATGGTTCAGACTCTTTAATTTTTGAAGTTTTCTATCATGAAATTGAAGATTGTTATTTTTTTATTATTACTATTTTTAGTCTGTTGTGGTATAGTTTTCTCCTTTCTTGCTTTACTTAATTTTTTTCATCTATGGCATTCACACAATCTCTCCTTGTAGTTTTCTCTCCCAGAATGTCACTTCTTCAGATTTTATGGATAATCTAATGCCTGCCTGGCTCCTTGAGGTTGTGGGTACCTTGCTGCAAAAGTGACATGTAAACAACTGGGTCCTGAGAATTTGGGGTGGAATATATCTGTGTTTTCCTTTGGTCCATAGAGCCACGTGGATTAACTCAACTCACACTGACTAGAGTGATAGTGATTTTCTGCAGCCCATCACTTGACATGGTATAAATATTCAAAGTATCAGTGGAGCTTTTTTTTGAGTTGACTTCTGCTTAGACTCGATGAGTGGGGATTTGACTCAGAAGTGCTCTGTGAGGATGAGTCTTCTCTTGATCCTTAGCAACTCATGTGTTACTCAAACCTGTATAGTTAAGTTCTGCTTTAGCCTTTCTCCACTTGAAAAGTCAGCTATTCCACTTGCTAAATCTGTGGAGTTTCACAAGGTCTACTCGATTCACTTAGTAAACTTTCTGAGGAGCTTGTGACTTAGGAATGAACTGAATTGTGCTTTAATAGAAGGGCATTTTTTATCACAAAGAAAATCATATGGATGTTGAAAAAGGGACTAACCTGCAGTAGTGTATTCTGTGACTTACCTAAAATGTATTTCTCTTTATAATGACATTGATTTTTATAGCTCGTATAACTACAAAAATAATTAAGAGCATTTCACTGAACTAAAGAGGGATGTTTCCTATTGACTTGAGAGGTAATTTAAATTACAAATGAAATACAGGAGAAGTGCCCTAAAAACTGATGTGTACATTTTGGTACCACAGTGAACAGATAGCAATTAGTGATAAGTGCTTTGCCTCCAAGTTGCTTTGAATAGCAGATGATGCAAAGCTCAATACACAGCAAATAAGCTCCGGCTCGCTGGAGAGAAGACAGAGAAGTTAATCTTCCCTCCAGGGCAATAATGTTCCAGGTGATACACTTACCATGGATTTTGTCACATTGTGTTTTAAAGCTCCCAAACAATGAGGTTTTGCCTTATTTTTCCTTAGGATAGTCTTTCACAAAGGGCCTATTTAGGGAGGTTTAGATTTGCCTTTTGTCTTTTCTTTCCGAAGGAATCAATAGCATCAATTAGGATTGATTAGCAAGGTCAGACTTGGTATTGCACTGGAAAGATACGTGACCAGAGGTGGCCATGGCATGAGGGTTGTGATGGGGCATGGAGTGTGTCCAGCAGGAACAGGGCAGTGCCTGTCCCCCTGTCATTGGCACTGGTGAGGCCACACCTCAGATCCTGGGTTCAGTTTTGGCTCCTCACCAGAACAAAGAAATTAAGGGGCTGGAGCATGTCCAGAGGAGGGAACAGCTTGGGAAGGGTCTGGAGCACAAATCTGGTGAGGAGCAGCTGAGGGAGCTCAGCCTGGAGAAGAGGAGGCTTGGGGGGACCTTCTCTCTCCAGTGGGGGGGACAGTCTCTTCCTCCAGGTTATAAGTTACAGGATGTGAGGAAATGGCCTCAAGTTGCACCATGGTAGGTTTATATTGGATTTTCAGAAGAAAAAATGATCATGAAAAGGCTGGTCAAGCCTTGGCACAGCTTTCCCAGGGCAGCAGTGGAGTCACCATCTGTGGAGGGATTTAAAAGTTGTGTGGGCTCTTGGGGGCTTGGGTTACTGATGGCCTTGGCAGTGCTGCATTATGATGGGACTTGATCTTAAAGGTTGTGATCTTATGATTCTATGAGAAAGAAAAATAATTGCTGCATCGGGAGGCAACTAAAATGCACATCACACAGAAAATGTGTGGACAAGCCAACAACTGACCTGGAATTCAGTCCATCTGAATTGGAGACCTGTAAAAAGTGTTGTCTCTTGACAACTGTTTATTGATAACATAGATAATTTTCGAATTGATGGCTGAGGAGCACTGCAATGAAGTCTCAGCAATAATAATTTCTACCAATATGTACAAATAAATGAAGTTATTTACTGTTTGTAGATGGGGTTTTTAGATTATTCTGTCAAATTTACCACCCTTAGGTATAGCAACTTTGAAATCCTTTGGGGATTCATAGATACCAAAACTATTATTCTGTATGTTATTGAACAGCATGTCTCAATTATGTTTTGTGAAAATGATTTCATATATAGTTCTTTTTTTCATTGTTTGGATTTGAATTTATTGTATTTCACACTCTTCAGCTTTTTCTGATTCTTGGTTTTGGTTTTAATTATTTGGTATTTAATTATTTGGGTTTTTTTCTGAAAATTTTGTAGTACAATTTGACATTACCCCATAGAAATATGTTTGAAGGTGCATTTTATTTTTTCTGCATACTGTTTTAGCGGAACTGCTGCATGTCTGTATTTCCTGGATGTGTTTACCTTCCTGATGAATAACTTTTCTGGCTCAACTGGGAGATTTCAAACCAGACATCCTGTAGTGTTGCCATAGCCAATGCTTTGGTTAGACTGGAAAAATCCAGGTCTGCTCTTGAGCTACAGTGGGGCTACAGATCAGCACTTGTGCTCCACAATAAACCAAAAACAAGTACACTGATTATGAGGTCTGCAGGTGTGTATATGTTTCTGTTTAGGTAATCCGGGGAGGAATCTGTGAGTCTTGATGACACAGTAAAAATAAAAATAGCTGGGGGCCTTAAAGGATTGTTTTTCTGCCAAGTCTCTCCTTAGAAGCAACTTTTATTCACCACATGAGTTATATGAGTGATTTCTGTGATGTGTTTCTTTCACAGAGAGAAACTGAGGGTGGTGGAGGTTCTCAGCAAGCCAATTAAAATGTTGTGGGAAATAGGGGTGACTTTTTGTGTCCCCTGAAATCGTTGGCTGCCTCCCAGGGGGGCAGGTGCTCCTTTGTCCTCTGCTCAGCTTTCCACCCTGTTTCCAATCAGCATCCTGCTTTATTGATCCACCTGGAATCAACAGGGAAAAAATTAATGGCAAGGTTTGGTCTTCACACTGAGTGGTGAGTGTGAAAAAAAGACTTTATAAAGGTGGGAACCCAGAGTATGGCTTTATTGCAGAGTACATCTTGCTGCAGAAGGCTGAGTAGTAGCTGATGCCAGTGCCAGCTCAGGTGTAAGTCAGCAGGGCAGGCTGGAGCACTTTGGGAGCCCCTCCATCCCCTTCCAAGCCTGCCCAGGGTATTTGCTGAAGGCCAGGTGCAGACTGCCTCGCTGGAACAGAAACTACTTGCCTTGATTTTGATGATGTTGGGCTTCATTTCAAAAGCTTGAAATGTTCTGGTGTTGAAGTTGAATAACAGGACTTGAGAATTAAAAAGTAAAATGTCTTTAAAACTCCAGGAGTAAACTGCTAATCAGAAAAGTACTGGCATCTTTCCATGTTCTGTAGTCTTATTGGAATAAATGCAAATCATCTTTGGGCTGCAAGTTGCACATGTGAAAGCTTTTAATTTTGTTAAAATGAATTACCTATAATTATCTTGTTGTTAATATGTAGAAGTAGACTACTGAAAGACATTGAATATTTGCAGTAATTTACCATTAATCAAGGAAAAAAAAACCCTCAGAAGACAGGTTAAAACCACATTACTGCAAAAACAGTTTACATCTTCCATGAGTAATTTGCTGTGTAATATTCAAAACAGGAATAACAGCAGTGTGTGACTGTTTATTCTCAAGGTTTGTGTGCAGGTGTCACAGCACTGAGAGGCCAGAGAGATACTTTGCAAGGCAACAAAAAGGCACAAGAAATAGTCGTCCCAAAATTGCCATAACTCAAGAGGAATATGTGAAAAATGGCTTTGCTAAGAGCTGTTCCCAAGAGGTGTGTTGTCTGTCTGTCTGTCCAGCACCGTGATACAAAGACATGGGTGAGTGGGGGCCTTGACCAACCTGGTCTAGTCAAAGGGTGTTGGAATGAGATGATCTTGAAGGTCCTTCCAGCCCAAAACAATATGTGATGTTATGATTCTATGAAGTATTTAGATGTGCTGTTGTGACATGGGGGGCGATCCTCATTTCATTGTCTTTCTTCAACAGCAAAGAGCAAACACAAACCACTGTTGCACACATTAAAGTGAGCACAGACTGTCCCTCTCTGCACAGTCACACAGAAGCAAAGCAGTGGTAGGTCTTTAACATTCATGGCCACCCCAGTCTTTCACTGTGGCTTAGTTCACACCTTGGGTTTATTTACATTTCTTCCTTCCTTTAGCAGTGGATGGTCTAGGCATGGTCCTTGCTCTGCATGGAGCTGCTCTCTGGGAGTGATGTCTTGCTGATCCTTAAAATGTTGTGTTTGTTGTACTGTGTATAATTAGGTTAACCCTGGGGCTTGAGCCATAATTATTACACAGAAGGGTGAAATTTTGCAGGGAACAGTGACTTTATTCTAATGAGCACACTTCTGTAAATATCCTCGTTCTGTTTTTTTCTCATTCTTAGGCTTTATTTACAAACAAGACAAAGCTCAGCCTTAGTAACTCCAACTGCTAAAATTACAGCAAACATACTTTGTTTCCTTGAAAAGCTAAAACTTCAAGTTTTCCATGTTTTCAAACTGCAGCAACCTTTCTTATGGATGGTGTGAGGATACCCAGTGTTTACCTGCCCCTTTACATTGCTGTCACTACAAATGATGGCTTTCCATAAGAGAGAACCCCTCAGAGGTTACTTAGGGAAAGCAGATGTGTTTAAAGTTTGTCATGTGCCAAACCAGGTTCTGACTCAGGTTGTAAGTGAGAAAGATGTGCAAATTATTTAAAGTCTGGTAAGCAAATTTAAACCACATGATGATTACAGCACCGCTGCAGGACTGTGAGTGCACCATTAAGGGGACCCAAAGCCCCTCAGTGCTGAAGACTTAACCACTTGCATCATTAAAGAGCCAAGGTGTAGGCACCTCAGTCATCCTGGTGCTCCTGTGGGCATTGCTGTGTCAGTGCTGTCACTTCAGACAGCCCCTTATCTCCCTCCAGTCTTGCTGTGAGGCTTTGGTGGCTGCAGGGAGCTGACAAGTGAGGACAAGGTTTGGGGAGCCGTGGTCAATTACTGGGTGGTTTGTCTTGTCAAGGGAGCAGCCAAAGAACAAATACTCTGCTCAGTCAGGTGGATTTTGCAGGTAGGATTTGGTTACTGTAGCAAATTCTGTCCTGTGATTTCACCTTTGCAGTTTCTCAAAACCTTCCGTGTTTCTCATTGTGGTGTTTTCAAAACAAAAGCAGGAACATGTTTTTGAACCAGATGATGTGGAGGAATGTTTCATGAATTATATATGAATGTCAGTGATATATGGATGTGCTTGCTAAAGTGATGGGAGATCCTGAAATATGCAACATGTTTGCATATAACATTACTCAGTTCTCATTTTTTTGTTTCATATTAGGTAATCACTTACAGGAGTACTTCAAAATCAATTTCAAAATATTGTCATTAAGATAAGTTATGTTTTTATTCACTCTCAGTATATGGGAGCTGTAATGTACCATACTCGAGTAGAGAATCCTAATATAGGATTTCAAAGTCTGGCCTACTGCTCTTTCATCTGAATTAATAAATGTTCTTGTTGAGCTCAGGCCAATGGTGAGAGTTTATAAAAAATCCTTAGATTTTACTGTGTAACTAAAAGCAGGCCATTGAAAAACTAATTAATGGCAACTCTTTGGAGTTTCTATTACATGCCACTGAATTAGGGAGAGGCAAGATATACTAATTCCCATACAGGCAAACGTAGAGGTCACATCCTGAGCACATTTATCAAGAAAAGAGCGGTAATGAAAAGCTCCTTGCCAGCTCAATAACATGTTCACTTTTCTTTTCTCACACTGCTTTGTGTGTGATCTTTTCTGTCCCTCAAAATCAAACATTCTGAGGCCTGAGGATTTTATTAATCAAGTAAGCTCACCCGAATTAGTTTAATTTACTTGGAAAGCTCTGTCAAGACCCATGAATCCATGTGGTCTCCCTGTTTTTAACCAGGAACAGAGAATCTAGATGAAAATAAAAAGAACAACTCCTAAGTCTGGCTAATTCTGCTCTTAAAGATCAGAACAGAAACCTAAGTTTCTCTCTGTGGTCACTGAAAGATGTGAAGCCAAATAGACAACATGTTTCACAGTCAAAGGAACAGAAGCTTTTTGGTTATTTATACTTATTTTCCTTTCACCCTTCCAGTTGTCATTTTTTTCCCTCAGCTTGGCATATTTTGCCTTATAAAAATAAACTTAGTTAGAACTTATGGGTTCCTTGTACCACAGCGTGGCCTATGAAAGTTCAAAGGGATGTAATTAATCCAAATGCTTGGAAACAGCATGTTCCCAAACTACTGTGAAAATTCAAGATAATCAATTTACCCTAATTTGTTTCAACTGTTTTGAAAGACAAAGTTGATTGGGAGAGCAGCTGAACCTTGAACTTTTGTCCTTTAGACATTCTTGAGGATTTATTGGGCAAAATGAAGGAAAGTATAAATCAGTTATGCAGTTTAGTCTCAGGGAAACATATACATCAAGGCTGAAGGCATTCACAGGAATTGCACTTTATATTCTGACTGGTTTATTGGCAGGCATTGACTTGTGCTGCTTATGCAGCTGACCATTCCAGGCAAACACACAGATGATGAAAATTACTTTAAACCACTTTATAATTATTTTATTATTTATAGTGCCACATGGATGTTTCATTTAGAATTTATGTTTCAATTAGGCTTTCTGTTTAGCTGGAGAAGAGGCCACACTGGCACGGTGAAATGTCATTGTAGGTTTTAGAATGGATTGGTGTGGTGGTGTCCATTTTGTGCATTAAGTGGTCAGGAGTATCAGGGCTCTGTATCAGTTTGACTGGTTTTGAAGCAGTTTCATTTTCTGTTCACAAATGCAATTAATGTTAAACTACTTATTACCTTCTGTTGAAATCTGAGTAATATGTTTGTGTGAATTAGTGAATCAGTTCTTCCATTTTTCACACTTTTACTAGACACTAAAAATAAATAAAAACGCATTACGTGTCTTTAAGAGCAGTCTTCTGGGAAAGAAGTCCAGTCAAATTGGCCATTTACAGAATGCCTGGAATAATTTCCCAAATATCAGCCCAAATATCATAGTAGGGTAGATTTTCCCTTCCCTCAAATACTGTTTTAGCTCTCTTTTACTGTCCCATCTTTAGTGCCACAATTATCTCATTGAAGGTATGGCCATGTGTGTGTTTTTATTTCTTTTCACCATTCTTTTTGGTTTTGTTCTTTGTTGTCAATAAAATTGTGTTATTTTGTCCAAGCTGGGAAAGTTTACTCCCTTCAAAGCACTACACTTGCAGGTTTGTTTTATTGAAAGGCATTTTTAGATGTAGACACTAAAACTTAACGTTTCTTTTGTTAGATATTGATGTGGAAAACCATCACAAAGAAAAGGAAAACAACAACAGAGTAAGAAAAGGAGCAGAGAAAGAGTTTGTTTTCTTTTCATAAACTCTGTCCTGTTCTAAAAGACTGACCTGTTTTAAAAGTAGAAAGAGATCTTAGGTCTTGTACTCTGCTTATCACAACTATATTTTTTCACAGCATTTGGTAGCTTGCAACCAATGAAAAGAAAATATTTTGAAGTGTTTCAAAGTGAGAGTATTTGAAGTATCAGGAGGGCATTCCTGGATCACACAGACACTGAGTAACCTGGTCTAGAGGATGGTGTCCCTGCCCATGGCAAGGGATTTGTTTCTAGATATTTAAGGTGCCTTCCAAGCCAAATTATTCTATTATTGTATGATTTTTTTTTCAGTATGTGAATGTTTTTATGGTATAAATCCAATTCTTACACTGTTCTCAGCAAACCTAAAGGAAATACAGTTGGATTTAATATGGCATTTTGGTGGTTTACACCCATATTTTACTATAGTGGGTCTTCTGCCTTCAGTTACGTCTACACTGGCTGAATACAGGCTGAAGGTAAGCTTATACCACTTCTTTTTGGCCTAGATTTATTTTATTGGTTGGTTTTCAGCTGTAAGCAGTATCAGAAAGTTTTAAGTGATGTATTGTCCGTGAACTATGTGTTCCTGCTAATGGTGACCCAGTTTGGTTTTCAAGTTGAGCTCTTAAAACTGCCCTTTAAATCAGGCACAGCTTGTATAAGAACCCATGGCCCTAGGGTGACCTGCTTACACGACTGTGGGACTTCAGCACTCATAACTGTATTTATAGTTATTGGTAACTTAATATAGGAAATGATTCACCTATTACATCTATTAAGTCATTCCTCTGTGAGCAACTGCCTAGCAAGGCTGTTGGCAGTAAAAAGTGCCTATTCTCTTGCTTTAGTAATGTAAGTAAAAAGGAGTTTGCCAGAAAACATTTTATTTCTCTGTCCTTTGATAACATCTTTCTCTGGAGCCTTTTTGCCTTCCCAAAGTGGATCTTTCCATAGAGTACTGAAAGTGAGATTGGAATTCTGCCCTGCTCTCTGACCCTTAGAGGCATAGGTAGTTTATGTTTAACATTTACACCAAAATTCACCAAAGAATCTTCAGGGGTTTTTAAGTTTTTTAGACCCTTTTTTCATATGACCATTTTCTTGACTTTGGCCATGACTCAGCCATCAACTTCAACAATGGTGTTTATTGTGTCTGCAAGTTTTGTAACCTCAGTTCACCCCAAGTACTGCCTTTATTGCCTGGGAGAGAGCCATGCTATTGATGAGGACCCACTTGCTGAGTTCTCAGAGCCAGACCTTTACTCTGCAGCAACAGGAGCTTCCACATAAACCCACCAGACTGGAGCTCTAATTCCAAGCTGCACCCCACTCTGACTAAATAGCACAGCTTTCTGTCCAGAGAAGATATTTTGGATAAGATATATTTTGACCTGTTAAGAACAACTATTGCCAGTAGCTGAGATTGTTGGTTATGGACCCAGTTGTTCACCAAAGCACGGTATCAGTTGGGGGAGCTCAGAGATG
This sequence comes from Anabacerthia variegaticeps, assembly GCA_035583185.1. Taxonomy (NCBI): domain Eukaryota; kingdom Metazoa; phylum Chordata; class Aves; order Passeriformes; family Furnariidae; genus Anabacerthia; species Anabacerthia variegaticeps. Next base: position 4,439,594 of record JAWWEW010000169.1, read on the forward strand.
TCAGAGAGCTCTTTGCTTGCTGCTGCTCTCCACACTTTCCTCTTGATGAGTGGGTGTAAAAGGCTCCATCAAACAGTTTCTATATGCAAATGAACAAACAAGGGAATTATCAAGAACTATCAGTTGGGGAGGTAAAAAAAATGTCAAGTGTCTTATCTTTCCTGGAGACATATGCTACGACCAGATAAGCAGTTCATCTTCCCAGGTATGTTCCATTAAGTATATTATCCAATCAACTAGGATATATAAGACATATTGCAACTCTAATCTCCTCAGGCAAGTAGTATTCAATTATACTTACCATTTCCAAAAGAGAAATATCCTGAGCGTTTAGAGTGCTTGTATTTTTGGCACGCAGTCTTGTTATGTGAGGGCTAATAAAGAACATTCCAACTAAGAAAGCATAAGACAGGCAGATGAAATATTGAAGAAAATAGTATTATATAAGTCCTGAGGTGGAAATGTTCACCATCCCTCAAAGTGGTTTCCTGACATCTTATCTAATGTTTTGAAATTAGGTCAGGGATGGAGAATGACAGAGAACTGCCATCCATTTCTATGCCTATGGTGTATTTTTGTGTGTATAACTGAAATGGAAATGCTGCTGAATACTTTGCTTGCAAGTGCCCTTTCTGTTTTAAAAGTACATTCAACGATGTACATTGTTTTGTTATGTAAATTGCTTTTTGGATTGAATATTGTTCAGACAGACCAATTTTCCTGTTGCACTTCTAAGCAAATACTGGAGCTGTCAGAAGTCACAGCTCCTGCAAGCTCTCTTGAAGAGATGTCTGCTCCACCACATGAGGTGTAGCAAGTGGCAGATAAGTTCAGTCACAGACAGCTTCATCACTTGGTAGGAAAATACTACTTGTATTGATTTGAGTTGAAAAGAATCCAACATAAAATCTTTGAGAGGTTATGGGGAAAACTTTGCCTCATATCTGGTACTGGAAGGACTCATAGAGAGGGTTACTGTTGAGACTGTTTATTGCCTTCTCATACCAAACTGTGCTTTCAGTTGTTCCTCTTCTGCTAGAGTTTATCTATGTGGCAGAATTTTAGTGTCAGTTATATGAGCTAAGCTAAATACTAGGATATTTCAGTCTAGCAAGTGTGTCCAGTACTGAAAAGAAATTAAGGGGAAATACATTCTTAGCCTGATTATTGCATATAAATGGTACAGCCTTTCATGGCTCAACGAAGCAAGGAAATGTTTCCCAAATTCCTTTATCCCTCCATCCCTTTATGAAGTGACCCACGACCTTCTTCATTTAAATATTAAACAAAATTTGTAGAGAGTACACATATTCTGTTCTTGCTACTGCCTATAATACACACCAGTATGGTTATTCTTCATATTTGGCCAAGGTATAGACATCTAAGAGTTCATGCATGTTTACTAATATTTTCCTACACTTTAGTGCTTACTTTCTTTAAAGGTCCTTTGCTTTTTCCACACACCCATGGAAATGATGCAGTGTTATTTTTGCCCCTCTTTGATTTTCCTTCCCCATTCCTTCACCAGCAGCAGGCAGGTAACATCTCTGGCCTGGAAAGACCAAGCCAACCCTCTGCTCCTTCTTCCTTGCCTTGTTGTAGGTGCAGCAGAAAAGGTGGGGCTGCTTGTGGCCAAACAGATTCTCCTATGCCTGCCCTCCTCTAAAACCTTCCTTTCTATAAAGCATAGTCTCAGATGTCATCCCAGGGAAGGTGCCCTGGCACAATGGGAATTCCTCATCAAAACTGATATGCATTAATCTGCTGATTAGACTGGCACATTCTGCCTACAGGTATTTAGTCTTTCCATACTTTCAGTGTAACTAATCAGAGATGAAACCTTGCAGAAGTAGCAACTCTTTAATCAGCCCTTGGTGAGCTGTGAGTGGTGCACTAATACATCAAAATTAATTGTACAAGAGTTTCCGTGTTTGCAAACACAGAGAGAAACTGAGATCTCCGGGTATGCTCCAGAGGATGTGTTTGGCCAAATTGAGTCTTATCTACTCTTGGAATACCTGGTATAACATCCATTCTAAATCAGTTCAGTTAAGTAGACATGCTAGTAGAGATATGTACTTATTAATGGGAAGAAATGCATGGATTTGAGCTGAAACTGGAAGCTGACATCGGAGGATTGGTATTGCCCTCCCTGCATCTCTCTGTAGCCCACAGTTGTTTTCTCCCCCATTCATATTGTTCTCAGAGCAGTTCTAACCTAATCAAGTGGAACACATCTATTCCCCCCACCCCTGCTAGAGGACAAGCCTATTTGTAAATTAAGGTTTTTGGAGACTCGCTTTTCCTCTCACTTAGAGCTTTTCAGCACAAAACCAAGAGAATAGAAAATCTCCTAATGTAGTAAACAGGACTTATTGCTTAGTGACACTGCTTTCTATTTCCAACCTCGGGTTCCCAGTGGGCCCCTGCATTTACCTCTCTGGCTAACTTTGCAATGAGTGTTCATCTCTTTCTGAGAGAAATGGCTTTTCAGAAGATAAGCTGTTAAGACAGAATTAATAAAAACCTCGGTTGCAACACTTACCTTCTGGTGGCCACTTGGGAAATGCTGCCTTCTTTTACATCCATCCTGTATTATGCAGGAGAGAAAAGTGTTTGGCTGGCTGTCCCCATAGCTCTTGCAGTCTAAATCAGGTCAGTCACAGATACTTAGGTCATGCTACATGTTTGTTTCTGAATTCCAATTTTTAGAGAAGTTCAAGACTCCCAGCAGATCCCATTAATTGGAGAGAGAACTCTGAACCAGTTTCACGACCTTCCTAATCCCTTAGTCTTTGTTTCTCTTGTCCTCACCGACGAGTTCACAGCAATCTGAGTGTCAGGATTTTCAAATTGCCAGTGTATAAATAAACACCCCAACGATGCAACACAAAAATTATTTCACTTTTTTTAGGAGTATGTGAGTCTCAGAAAGGTGGCATTCATGTTGAAATGTCTAATCCCTGAATAAATTTTAGTGGTACAATCTGTTACATCATTTATGTGGCTGCTGTTATTCAAATACAGGAACTGCTGAAGGAGCAGTAAGATTATTTGAAGCAAACAGATCTGAACTGGTTCTGTCACAAAGCCAAAAACTTCAATTAAGCTTTCAAAACTTGATTTTATTCTTTGTTCACAGCATAATAGCTGTAATGATGGATCTGTAAGGTGGAAATGCTATGGAAGAATAAAGGAAATTTTCTCTTTTCGCCCTACATTTGTATTATATCTTCACCATACGTATAGTAGAATAAACACTGGAGTGCATTTTTGCCCTATGGCTTTACTGACCAGGAGAAAAAAAAAATCAGATAACTTTTATACAATGTCTGCTGCCTAAGAGACAATTCATATATTTAGTGAGCAATTCCTGAACTATAAGATGTTTGAATTAGACCAGAGTTCACACTTTCCACATATTCAACAGTTTGGTACTTTGTAGTTTCTAAGGAATATTACAGGCAGAGATAGTTAATACCAGGAGTCCGATCCAAGCTGGCAGCTGAAGGAATCCAAACCCTCTGCTGTGAGACGTGGTTGCTCCATCAAGAATATGTGCCTGTCACTACCTCCATTAATTACTGCGGTTGCAACTGCAGAGACAGAGATTTTTCAAAGAATAATATCCCTTGATCACCTGCAGTACAGGTCTGGGGTTATCTTTTACTGCCTGTGTAAAAACTCACTATAATTGGTTGTGACTAAATCTCCCTTGACAAAATTTTGAAACGATTTTTCATCTTGGCATTTCAGATTCATGCCATGTGTGCCAAACTTTCAAGCCTCAGTTCAGAAACTGTCTGAGCATGGCATATAGGGTGATGTACCTGAATGGCATTATTAGAAATGTCATTAAGGATAAAAATTATCTGGGCCTAATGAATATTTATCCAGAAGTATATTGATACTTTTTATCGTTCATCAAAGTTTATTATTCCTCATCAAAAGATTTTGCAAGATTAAATTTTATGTAGAATGTCGAATGCTAAACTATAGAGCCTTTTTAAGTCAATCATAGAATTTAGGAAATATTCACAGGTTTCTCTGTGGAAGATTTGCTGAGGTTTGTAATTATTTACAGGCCCTTTTGGCCTAAATTTCTAGGTTTTAGTGGAAGGGAAGTGGTCTATCATTTCATACACTACTTTTCTACATTTCCATATTGCCTTAGCTAAATATCACTGATGTGTGCCCTCAGCCGGCCATGGAGGAAAATAAAGCAGGGCATGGTTTTGATTTCACCCAAAACTCCTTCCCCCAGAAACAGGGTGTGGCTCTTGGTCGGTGATGCTGCATTTCTGTGCAAGCAACATGTCCCATGGCACCTTCTTAGGTAGGAAACTGGTGATCAGGTCAAAGAAGTGTTTCCCTGCAAGGGCCTGCCACTATCCAGAATGCAGCTACTTGCCTAATTAAAGGTAATGATAATGAGAAAGTGTTGCTGTTCTGTATTTTTAAAGTAAAGTGATAGTTTCATGATAGGCACTGATACCATAATTTCCATCATCTCAATGAAATCACCTTTTTAAGGTGATTGTTGCTTTCACATTTATTTTACAGACTCCTGAGATGACGGGGGCAATATAGTAGTTTCTTGCTCTATATACCTTCATACCAACAGCTCTCTGTCAGTTTTTATTGCATAAAAATCAGGTTAATCTCATCCAGAACAAATACATCTAACAAAAAGGGGGGGGAAAGACAGAGAAGCCAAAAGTGTAACAAATCAGAGGCATTTACTCTGTGCGAATTTGGCATAGGTGCTCAGCAAGGGGAGACTAACTTTCTGATGAGGTTTCACATGTTCATGAAATGTATTCTGTTTTAGGAAATAATGAAGAATATCGAGGAATAAAGTTTGTTCTTTTCTCTTTGAACTGCAGTTTTAATGATATATAAAATCAGCAAGCCTTTAGAAAATCTCTTTTGCTTTTTAGAGAAATAGAAAATCTTAACCTAAAGAATTCTGTGGAAACATTGCCTGGGGATATGAAATGTATTCTGCATTTTAATGAAACCACAAATGAGTCAATTTAAAGCTAGTATACCATAAACTCTGCTTCCTTCCTACATCTGTTCATAAACACAGAAGGATGTATACCTAGGGGAAACTCAGTTCCTCTTACGTGCAAGGAGGAAAAATTCTAACCAGGAATACAAATTTTTCCTCCTTCCCTGTGGGTAAACATCAGAGAAGGAAACTTAACTAAGTTTCATTTCTAAGACACAGAGCTCCTTGTTGATTGTGGGCCTTAATAAGGTTTGGACGAGACAGAAGTGTGTCATTCTGTATCTGCCAAGTGTTGCAATTTACATCGACTCAGTCGAGCGTAACTCTTGCCTAACAAACCGTACAAACCATAATAGTAATAAAAAAAAACAACCTCTCTTAGTCTTATTATTTACTAACAGCTTGTTTTGTAGAGAGTTTCCTGGGTTCCAGAGCAAAGAGCAACTCTGTCTTTAGAGAAACCTTAAAAAGACCAAAGCAAAACAAACTTTGAAGGCATGTTTAGTAATTAAATATAATTGAAATAGATAGTTATAATCTCTAGGTCTTCTAAATGGACATTTTTAGGAATTAGAACTGACACGTGCAGGGAGATTATAAATGAACCCTTGTGTCATCGTTGTCTGCTTTTGTCAAAACTGGATCCCCAAACTCCTGTGACTTGCATTGTGTATCTCTGTATTTCTCAAATGGTATTTGTGCCAATTGACATAATGAGGCACCAGAGGTTACCAGTGACATCCTGGCTGTCACCCGAGCAGTCACACAATATTCACTGCCTTCACTGACTGCTCATGTTGGTTGGAGTGGATGGGATGTGATGAGGGTAATCCTGGTTAGCCAAAACCTGGGTCCTAAATCCACGTCTCTTCTGACTGATCATACTTGCTGAGCAGGAGGGATGTTCTGACCACTGTTAACTTTTTTTTTTCCTTGTGACTGAGTACTCTTATTCTTATGTTTATCCCAAATAAACCATCTCCACGACTCCACAGAAGTAGAATTTAGGGCAAGAACTGCAAGATTTCCATTCAGGTCCTGCCTGTAACTCTGAATGTAAATGGAAGTGTAGGTGTAATTAATAGTCACTTATGGTAATACCTGTGCTGCAAATAGAAAAATGTTACCTTTATTCTCATTCAGTCAAGACTGTTGCTTTGCTGTGGTCTTAGGGGATTTCCTGGCTTTTTCGTGCAGTGCAGGTATGGACTGCACATGCCCAAATTACATAAAGATGGTTCTTCATGAACCCAGCCACAATTAAACACACAATGGAGTTTCCTTTGCAAAAGCACTCATGTCATTCTTCAATTGGGTAATCAGTTTTGAGCAATCCTGAATAACTCTTGAACTCATTTTTATTCCTGAAATATTATAATTTTCCAAGTGTCAAAGGAACATTCATACCGAAGAGTATGAAGGTGGACTTCAGTCTTTGTACATTAGCTGTGGAAGTTTCTTTTCCCCAAATGTGTATATGGAGTTAATTGGCCCCTGAAGATGCTGCTTTTTTGTTGCCATAAGTAGCAGTTGGAAATTAAGATGTTTGCCATCTGAAGTGCTGATCCAGCATCATCACAGTATGAACTCCAGAAGGTGTTTTACAAACATTACCATGCACTGGGAATGCTATGGTGATACATACTCTCCTCATTTCCTGGAAATTAATATTTTTCTTAGCATCTCCTAATTTCTGTACTGAATCAGTTAGAAATGAGCACAGTATTTTAACAGCTTTTTTCTTCTAATATGACACTTCTGTTTGAGGTGAAAGTTGTGCTGTCCTCCATCTCTAATTAATTGTGCCAGCAGCCATAACATTTTATTGTGTGATTCATACAGCTTTTATTTGGCATGAAATAGGAGTGAGTTAGCTTTGGGGTATGAGCTGCTTCAAGAGCAGAGCCTCTTTATTTAATTCTCTTTAAAATCACCTTAGAAGATGTTTAAAGACTCTTTTTAGTCTTGCTCAGGTATTTTTAGGGACTTTGGTTGTTGTTCTCTTGGGGAGTTGTTAGGTGACAGCTCCAAGATCAGCTGTCCTGGTGGTATCTCCTCCTCCTGCACACACTATGCATCCCCAGCCCTGCTCTGCGGTTTGGCCAGTGGTGTCTCATCTCTGCTGCCTGCTCTGCGGGGACATGGCAGGGCCTGCCCGAAGTCCCAGGATAAAATGAAGGTTAATCCACACACCAGCCCACTGCCATTGACATTTTCTCTTTTCTCAGCTCTAGGTACACTGATGTGTTGCAGGGACATCAGTCGTGGTCAAAATGCTTATCAAGGGGAGTAAACAGTACAAGGAGAACATGAGAACAGGCTCTGTGGATCAGCTCTTCTGTTTAGCCTGTGCACAGGGTTTTGACTCAAACCACAGTGTCATAATGGCCACGCCTCTGCCAGGGCATCCCAAGCAAGGCTGTGTTCCACTCACTGGGAGATAAAGAACTTCAGGTTACCTTCTGCTTTCTCTCTAGTGCTACCAGAGCCATCATTAGTCATTATTGAACACCACCTTAAATATGGTGTTTAATTACAATTGAGATTATGTTTTGTAATAATCTCATAGCTAAGATATCTCTATCCAAGATTAGAATAAATGTGGTGTAATATTTTCCATAGTAGCAGCCTTTAACTCTTCAAGTTTATATTAGATAAACAGGGTGAAGACAGTTTGGTTCTAGTGGTTGATCAGCAAAGGCTGGATCTATGTGGTTTAAACATAACATGAAACAAATGAAGGGGAGGGAAAAAACCCACTGTTTTATGACTGAATCGTTTGACATAGCTTCTTAAATCTCTATCTTCTACATAATGCGTTAATTCAATAGTAAAAGTAAATAAATAAATAAAGGGTTTGAAAAGTAGATGGTGTTAGATCCCTGCAGTCACTGAAACAGACAGAAATGGAATAGCAATGCAGGATTTTAACACCCAATACCACTGAGACCTTAGCTCTGGTTCATGGCAGGGCAACACAAACCATCAGGCTGAATTGTCTGGTTTGGGAGCTTTCAGAACTCACCTGTCCTGTCCACGTTCTTCTGTAGCAACCAAAGGGAAAGATTAATCTTTGGCTCCTGTCACATTGACACCTATACACAAAAAATAATTTCATTGGAGAATAGTTACTATTCACCCCTGTGGCGATTACATGAATATTTAACATAAGATCAAAATGCTATAACCATGTTCTTGCTTCTGATTCAAAACACACTACCAGGAGTGATTTGCTGTTAATATCAGAGAGCCTCTGGGTGACAACTGCCTCTCAGAAACCAGCCTTCACAAAGTGGCATTCAAATGCTGTCTGATCTGCAAATGTGGAATTCTCCAGGGTTTCTATACAATAACCTCAGATGCTAAATGCACTTTTGTCTTCCCAGTAGCATCTTTGGGAAATTCTGTGCTTGAAGTCATTTTTATTCATGTGTTTTTTAACTCATTGACGTAATTTTTCAGAGCAAATTTGTTTTAATTTTTAGAATCAGTTGATTTGCCAAGAAACAACTTCACACAGCCACAAAAAAATCCAAAGATGATCTAAAGAATTAAAAACTGGGTGGGGATGGAAAAAAAATGATTTTGGAAGTAAATGTACTTTGAATTACAGTAACACTTGCAAACTAAGGAGCTTTGAGCCAAGTATAATCTAATTTTTGTATATTCAATCAATTTTGGATCCTTTTCTTTCTAGAGAACTGTCATTCTAATTATTTATGTGCTGTCATTCAAAACTGTCCAGCTGTATCTTCAAATCGTGGAGTGGTTTGGGTTGGGACCTTAAAGATCATCTCATTCCTGCCACTAGAGCAGGTTGCTCAGACTCTCATCCAGCCTGGCCATGCTGGGCCTGTTTCCCTCCCCTCTAAGTATTTTCTCTTCAAGCTTGGCAATTATGGAGGGGATTAAGACTAAAAGGATAACAGCACGTCAATAGCAGTGTCTTTGGTGGAGGGCAGCACATCTTTTTTCCTCGTCCAAACTAATTACCTCCCTACCAGACACACACACAAAGCTGAGTGAATCCTACAGGTGGTCTATCTATTTTCCTTCAGGTTTTGCAGAGCCAAGAGGGTGAGTGACAAATGCATTTAACTGCTCGATGTTTAACCATATCCCAGTGAGGATTGCATTGTGGAATGGACTGTAGAAATTGAGGAAAATTGCAACATCTGCTCTCAGATACAGAATAACTCATACTTTACTTTCTTCTCTGCACTTGCCTATCTGTAGAGCTCTGAATATAGCAAAACTATTAACTCCTGAGAGAAGAGTTTATCACACTGAACAGGGAGAGGAGTATTTTACAAGCATGGCAATGATTTAAGTATTTTGCAGGCAATTTACTTGCTTTTAAGCAGAACTGGTGGTAATACCTGATGCAGCTTCTCAAATCAGTGTGTGCTTTCAGGTTTATGCAGAGATGTCTGAGGGCTTTGCTGGAAGGGGGTCAGTGGCCTGTGCTGAGCAGGGAAGGACTTGGGCTCATCCTTAAATGTAAGCACACAGTTATGTGCTTTGCTGCTTTGCCCTAAATAGGCTCCATCCCTAAATATTACTTATTCCCAAGATTGCTAGGATAATGAACCATAAATAGTGCCTTTTCCAAGGGTATAATGCTATTTATAAGATCATCTAATGCATCTCTGTAAAGATACACGGTGTTCTGCTTATTCCAGGACACTTCCCTTTGCCTCTGACTTGAGTGGAAGTTGTGCCTGAAGATGCAGTGGATGTACACAGAGGTAAAATAATAGAGAAAATCTTCTCAAGAAATGGTGCAGGTTGTTAAATGAACAAAAAAATGAATTTGTCAGGCAGTTGGACTTGATGATCATTGTAGTCTCCTTTCAGTGAAACTGTTTGACTAAATTCAACTCCGTTCTATTCTTTCTCTTCTCACACTTAAAACTCACCCCAGAAAGAAAAAAGAAGATCAAAGATATGTAAATAGTTCTAATGAAATGTTGGAGAACATTTACAAAACATTCAATTCAGGTTGGGAATTAGATCTGGTCACATTGAGTTCTCTTTTCATACTATTATTTTCTTACTTGTAAAAGGAATGTTTCTAACCACCACAGGAGTTAGGTTCATGAACTGCCTTAAATAGAAACAAAGGCAAAAAAAAATCGTAATTCTCAGTAATAATTAAATTATCTGTAATTACTGTTTTAGTAAGAACATATATTTCTCCCTGACAATCAGAAATAAACTTATTTTTAAAATGTACCTAGTAAAATAATTTTGCTATAATATCCTTCAGTTTTTAAACTTGATTACTTCCTCTGGAGTAAACAAAAAGAGGAAGAAGCATAATCTTTCTTGATTTATTTTGATTAAAAAACCCAACTCATTTGCATCTATATCCATGTAAATCTGGGTCCACCTTAAGCAAAGCAGCTTACATGAGTCCTCTGGGCTAATGTATTTGAAATGAAAAAAAAAAAAATCTAACAGAAAATAACCCCCTTTTCTAGCTGGATTTGAAAGGACAAATAAATGAGAGGGTGCCCTGCAACAGGGCACGTTCAGAGGCAGGCCCTGTCACCCCTGTGTTATGCCTGCAATTGCACTTACTTTTTTGGAGCAGCTTCTCTTATTTTTCAGCAATTTCTGACTCACCAGCAATTACCTTCAGTGCAGGACAGCAAGGGGTGCCCAGGGAAAGCAAGAGCATTTCATGCTCCTTGTGTATTCCTATGGATCTGTGCTTTTATTTCACCTGACAGGAGGAAGCACAGAAGATAAAACAGGCAGCATTAGGCTTTGATTTGAGTTTTTTTCATTTTAAGTGTCCTGAGACACTAACATTGTTCAGGCTGTGATATTTAGATTTCCAACACTTTTATTTCAAGTGTCATGGCTTATCATTATGATAAAAAGACATTGCCACTGAGAGAAGGAAGATAGTCAGCTCTGCATATTGTCAGCCCCTCTTTCCAGTGGCTATTTTCAAACACCAGGTCCTGTTGAATTTGGAGTGCAGGGAGGTTGATTGATGCTGTAATTGATTTAAAGCTGATTTCTGTTAGAGCTGTCATTGCAAGAGCGGGGGTGATAACGCAGCTTTCATGATTAGCACTGCATATGGTTTGCTGATAAGGAAGTTGGAGAGGAAATACTATATTTAAAAGCCTTCAGGATGGAAGGAAGGGAAGAGGGAAGGAAGGTAAAAGCTCTGGCAGTGTTAATGTTTCTGCTGGATCCAAACCAGCATGGGATCCTGCATCAAGGCCAAAAAGATGCATGGAAGGAAAAGAGCTGGAATCCAGAATAAAGAGAAAAAGAAGTTTTCAAAATAGCAGCACTTTTTAAAGAAAAAAAAATGAATGTAACCCCAACATACTACTAATTTATTATGACTTCAATATTCCTCAAAATATTGCTGCAAAATCTTCTGAAGTTACTGTCCAATTTACCTTGTGCAGAGAGCTTAGCCCAGCTGAATTGCACTGAAATTCTGATGTACAGATTTTTATCTCTGTCCATATTATCTATATCTGTGGAGCTCTGAGCAACCTGGTCTGGTGGAAGATGTTTCTGTCCACGGCAGGAACCGGAGGATCTGAGATCCCTTCCAACATCAACCATTCTATGATTCTATTGTGTGTGTGTGTGTATATACATAGTGTGTGATTTTTAATTAAAAAATTCATATTATTTTCTTTTTCTAGTTTTGGTAGCTCTTTAGGTGCCTGAAAACTACACTTTTCTCAATTTTTTTTTTTTTTTTTTTAAGATTTCATGCTTTTGTAATTTGCTCAAGTTCATTCACACCTTGAGAACAGCTTGAAAAATACTTACCTGCCTGTTCATGAAATGTTTCTGGTACCCCAAATGGGAAAACACAGTAAAACTACCCCGTACTTTTACAAATCTTAAGCTGATGCATCATACTATGACATAAGTGCAAAAAATCGTAATGCTATCAATTCATGAACTGTATTTTTTATTTTATTTTAATGATATGATCAAGATGAGGAAAATGAACAATCCTCACAATATTTGTGCTTTGATTCACGTACCTTTCTTAAAAATTGGGATTTTGGTTGTGGCATCTCTCTCCTAAGTGTGGCTGGACATATGTAGTACCAGCAGGGGCTATTCTGCCTCCAAGGTTTTCATTCTTTATAGGTCTGCCAACACTTTGCAACCCGTATATAGAAACAGGTGAGGTAAGCAAATGTTATTTATAGCATTTAATATATGTGAGGTTTTTTATTACTTTCTTTTTGGTGGTTAAAGCACTTTGAATCATCTTTTGCTATAAAACCAAAGAACAGTGATGATTAAGTCCTTTTTTATGCAAATGTAGGTAATGATCCATTAACCCATGGTGTCAGAGCTATTTGCACATTCATCATTCAGTGACCTTCTGATATGGGGAAAATAAATACAATTCCAGCCTATTTGTTCAACCAGTCCATTTTCTAACACTAAAATAAGTTTGTAGTAGAATAACCAAATTTGAAATGACAGGTGAGGCATGAGGAGCTTAGTGTTGGACCCACAACACCCCCAATTAAAACCAAAACAAAACCCCACAACTTTAATAGTGAAGTGTTTTAGTTTTGGCACTTGGAGTGTCAAGAGCAACAGTGAATGAGAACTGTAAGAGAACTAAAAGAAAGTCTGTGGTAAGCATAGTACATAGTATTAAGAGACAATGAATTCAGGGTCTCTCCTTTTTATTTATTTTATTTTTTAGCGTTTTTCTACCCATATGCTTATCTTTAGAATAGTTGTGACTGGAAAAGGTACCTGCATCTTCTGTTTTATCCATATGGTCCCATAGTAACAGATGCCTGAAATGGCTTAGGAAAGGTGTGACTCATGCTATCTTCTGGATTTTTCCTGGCATTTTTTCCCTTGATTTGTCAAAATATTGCACAAAAGAATGTTCATTTATAGGATTACAGACCAAAACCTACATTTAGAAATGCTGTCATAAATGCCTGCATGCAGTCTGGCTGTCTTTCCTGCCAAGGACTGTTAATGCTTAAATTAGCCACCTGATGGTCTGGTGCCTTGTTGTTCACAAATGTCAACTGCTCGTGAAAGAAATAACAGGTTTTTTTCCATCAATTCACAGAATAACATTCTGAGTGAGCCCATAAACCCCGCTAATTGCTGGCAAAAATGTGCGTGTACTTTCTTTTGCATTGTTGGCTGCTCCATTGGAGGTGAAATGGCAGCACATGGAGCTGCCACCAAGCCTGCAAGTGGGGACTCTCCCAACTTTGTCACTGAAAGGAAAAGGGGCTGAGACAAGGAAGGAGAAAACTTGATCCCAGTTTCGGGTTATAATTGTACATAACTAGTAGGCAAGGAGTTCAAATTACAGCCTTTTCCTCTATACAGAGCTCATTCAGAAAAAAGGCATATTAGTTTTTTTGTGTTTTTCTTCCACTGAAGGACATTTAGTGTTTAACATTATTTGGGCAGACTGGGAGAACAGAATGCCCACATGAGATATTGTCACCATCGCTGTGTTTGTGTTGAGCCCAAAGACAAGGTTTGTCCCTGCAGGTCTCCAGAGATGTTCTTTAAATCTCCCCTTCCTCTCGGCTGCTCCAGGAAGGCTGGTCAGCATATTCAAAACAAGAATGTCTAACACTAAGCAGTGTCATAAACCCAAATTTTCAGTTAATCAGAGTATGGTGAGACTTTATGCCTAAAGAAGCAGCTGGTCGACATGGGAAGTGCTTGAGTGGACAGGGTCACCTTGGAGGGAGGAAATGACACCAGTCCTTGGAGCCTTGCCTTGTTTGCAGTAGCAATAATTTCCCGGAGCACCTTCTTACAAGGGAGGCAAAAGGGAAATTTTTCTTAAATTCTACCCTCTTCATGTTGTTATGTTTCCAAAATTTGCAGTGACTAAGAAAAACAGTCTTTCAGATTCTTCCTCTCAGAGCACCATTCCTGGGTTAGGTCTTGTCCTGCTCTGTTTACAGTCACAGAATATGCTGAGTTGGAAGGGACCCATAAGGATCATCGAGTCCATCTCTTGGTCCTGCACAGGACCATCCCCAAGAGTCACACCCTGTGCCTGAGAGTGTCATCCAAAAGTTTCTTGAGCTCTGGCAGCTTTGGTGCTGTGCCCACTGCCCTGGGCAGCCTGGTCAGTGCCCAACCACCCTCTGGGGGAAGAACCTTTTTCCAATATCCACCCTAAACCTCCTCTGACACAACCTCAGGCCATTCCCTTTATCCTGTCACTGGTGACCACAGAGAAGGGATCAGTGCCTGCCCCTCCTCTTCCTCTAATGAGGAAGTTGTAGACAATGAGGTCACCAGAAAAAGGAAAAGGACCCAAATGTGGCTATTCCCAAGGTGCAGAACCTACCTGGGACAGGCTGTGAGGACAGTGACATTGCAAAGAACATACCTGGTTTTGGTGACAGGAAGGAAGCATCTAAAGAGGTTATTTGTGTGACCCAAATGGAATTTGACCAAGATGGGCCACACTTTTTAGAAAGGGCAGGGGATTGGTGAGGCCAAGGCTCACAAAATTAGCTGTTCCTGCATGTGGGGTGGGGAAGCATCTCACCTTCAGAATGTAGGAACCAGCATGTGAAACTGAAGGTGCGGGCACAAAGAGATCTGGCATTCACAGCAGGAGCTTCAAACCTCGTGTCTGGCACACACTACTCTCCTTTAATAGCTTGTACTCTGAAAATGTGTTAAAAACTCGTGGAGTTGGTTCAAACCAGCCAATCATGAACCCAGGAGGAAGTGTTTGCTTTGAGCCTTAATGGAACGCAGCAGTTTCCTCCCCAGACTCCCCCTGATGGGAATGTTTCAATGGGGATGTTTGGAACCCAGCAGGGTCACGAGGGCTGGCAGTATGAGCTATCCATCTGATAGGAGCGGGCTATAAAATGGCTCTAGCAAACCCCAGCCAGTCTGAGAGGTTTGCAGCATATCTAATCTGTGTTCAAGCTTTTCTTTCTTAAACCATATCGATTCCTTAAGCTCGTTAAAGTTGTAACTGGTAATTAGCAGTAAGCTCCTGGGCTATTGTTGTAGTAATGGAGTCGTTTCCTTTTAGAGGCTACAAGACTTTTTATATATATCATACATAGGATTAGGATAGGTAGGTATGGCTAACTTTAGCTACACCAATGTTTAAGCATTTTTACCTTTTTTGGCTTTATGTGGATATGATAAGAGAGTCCCAAGGCTTTCTGGAGTAAGTAGTTTTATTTATTTATTTATTTTTCCCACCCCCTCTTTCCTGGCCTGAATATTTTTATGACTAAATATGATTTGACTAGAAGACTTCTTTTGGTTTAATTTTTTGTTGTTGGGGTGGATTTTTTTTTTTTTGTTGTTTCACAGCCCTATTTTCTAATCTTTAATTATATGCTCTGTTAAAAAATTATATTAGATTGGTGTGCACTAGAGATTGGCTTCAAATGGTGTTTTGGTTTGAAGGAAGAACGGAGTTTCTTGAACATTTAATAACTGTTTTCTGTGGTTTGGTATCATTAAAAAATGGCCAGTCATCCTTATGTTGGCTTGGAAAAAATGTTCTACTTTTTCATGGTGAGGGTGGGGAGGCCCCAGAATGGATTGCCCAGAGAAGCTGTGTGTGCCCCATCCCTGGAAGTGTCCAAGGCCAGGTTGGACGGGGCTTGGAGCAACCTGGGACAGTGGAAGGTGTCCCTGCCCATGGCAGGGGGTGGAATGGGATGACCTTTAAGATTCCTTCCAACCCAAACCATTCCATGATTCTATACAGGACATGACTTTCAGTTTATTTGGATGAGCTTCTCTGCTCCAGCAAAGTACTCTGAGAGAAACCAGCCATTTCATTCTGTATTAAGAATTAATAGAAAAAAACTATTAAACATTGGGCTTCCGTGGAGAATCTTGTTATTGTGGTCTTTGGTTATGCATTATTTATGTATATTTGTTATGGTGGTGAGTGAAATGGATAAGCATTTAGCATTTTAACACTGCATTGATCACACTAATGCAGAAGAGAATTCACACATGTTGAAATGTCTTCTGTGCCACACATTGCCTTAAATGCAAACAGCTCATTGCCATTGTTATATTTTGTGGATTAAAAGATTTGGAAACAATATAAAATTTTAATTTTTGATAGGCCACAGAGTGTTTCTTAGGAAATGAACAGAGCTCTCTTACTTTGGGATACATGTCAGACTTCCACCTCATCTGATGCTTCTTCGAGATTTTTCTGAGGCAGAGCTGGAAAACAAGTACAAGTTTCAAAGATGCTGTGATCTTTGTGTTAGGGCAGAGCATTATTTGATGTGGTTGGGAGGTATTATACAATTTTGCTGCTGTTTTCCCTGAATAAAAGAAATAATAAAAAATTTAGGCACAGATTAGCAGTGCTGAAGAAAATGGTTACTTTTAGTTGTGAAAGGCAGAGAAGAGAAACTGCTCCTCTGGGTATTTTGTACTTTGGGTTTCTAGTATTGCTGCTTCAAAAGCTTTGTAAGGAGAAAAAAGAAATCTGCTGGCCACTATAGAGTTGAATGTCTTAAGCAAAATAGTCCATGGTTTGATAAAGCGGATGATAAAAGAGCTATTGTAATTATGTCTGATATGACCATTTTAGGGCAAACCAGTTAGATAATTTACGCCAATTCAAAGTGCTGCATAGTTTGTGGAAGACAGTTTACTTCTCAGAAATTAGTATTTTGAGGGGCAAAATAAAATATATATTAATACAGTGACACCAATTTTCCATCCAGTGTTTTTGACCAGAATATGAACTTTTACAAGATCTTTATTAGCTTCCAGCTGTGTCACTGCTGTCTTCACTTACCCCCAGTTTACATAAGCTCCTCATTTTGCTTGGATAGCATCCACACTCTTCATTTGACATCCACAACATTTCATTTCTGCTTCATAATTTTGATTCTTTTATCTAAAAGTGTAAACTAAGCTAAATCTATACTGTAGCATCTATTTTTTTTTTTTAAGATGATAATTTAGAACTTTTCTTTGTAATAACTAGAATAGTTCATCTGAGGAAGGTACAGATACCAGACAGAAGAATAACACTGTGCTGATATTTAAAAAGAGTAAATGCTGGTCCTGCTGATTGCTGGCCTGGTATTGATCCTCAGCAAAATAATGCAGTGGTTAATGCAAGGCTTGCTTAATAAAAATGTAAGAAATGTAATGTAATTAATGCCTAACAGCATTGGCTGTGGGAAAAGAGATCCTACCAAGGTACCTTAATATTGGTTTTTATGAGATTACAAGCTTGATTGATAAAACAAAGATATTGACATTATTCATATGCCTTGGGAAAAGTATCTGTAGCATGTGAAACCTTGAGAACAGCAGTAGATTAAAAACAAAACAAAACAACAAATAAAAAGCAATTTGGTAATATTTTAAAACAATTCTGTTTAAAACAATTTGGGCACCCAGAGTAGGTAAGTTTTGAGGTTCCTTTTTTTAGTATTGTTTAACAGTTGTTCTCACACATAATAAATATAAAGTGAGTATTCATAAAGTTTTCAGGTGTCACAGGGGTTGGGGATGTGGTTAATGAGGATTGTGATGGATCAGATTCAGAGCAGCTGGAATTCCTTGTGTGTAAGCAAACAGTGTGCAACAAAGCCCATGCCTTGGATAAAGTCACACTTTCAGAAAGAAAGATCCTGCCTAAGAATTCATGACTCTTGCAGGCTGTTATTTTGGTAGAAATGACTGAAATATGAGTTCTTAGTGCTATTCCCTCGTATTTGTACACAAGATATATCAGGTAGCAATGGGAAAACACTACCTCTGAATTTTGTTTGTTTATAAATACTGTCAGAAAGTCACCCGACTCTGTCCACAGGCCAGGGCATGTGTTGATAATTAAAACAGTGCTCGTAAAATACTTCTATCCGTGAAAGATGACAAGTCCATGTGATTTCTCTTTAATGGAAAGCTGGAACAAACTGAAAGGTCATCATCTGTCTGAATTGTAGAAGTGAAAGTTAAAGCTTGCTTTGTTTTTGCATGGGGAAAAGTAATTTGACAGAGAATAGCTAAAGGCTAAAACCATAGATGTCTGGCTTGGCTTAGGAAATTCAAACTATTTTTTAGCCTTAATTACTGAGCTGACTGAACAATCTCACCTTTGCATTTTACACTGAAGGATCGTCCCCAGTGTGGTGACAGTGTGGTATTTGTGAGGCCAGCTGAGCCTCTGCCCACCAAAACATTGCCAAGTCGTGGACCCTGGGGCATTGCTTGGGGAGGGAATCAGAGCTTGTTCCAGCCAAACATCCCACACACTGCTCTTTGGGTAAATACACAACTCTCTGTTGTCACATTTCTGTCTTAATAGTAATGAAGGGGGAATTTCTGATAGCTAAAGGCGTGGTATGAAATTGGATGCACAAACAGGAGGGGGGTGAATTTTGGCTGTGCTAGTGCTGTCTGTAAGATCAGGGAAAATCTCTGCCAAACTAAGGAATCAGCAATTGTCAAGAAAGAGCAATATATGCCTCCCTGGTATATATATTATTTGTGAAGCTTCAAGGCATAAATGACAGTAAGTGGATTTTTAGAAGGTGAGAAAGAAAGGCAGATAGACAGAACAAGCCCCATAGCTGAGTTAAGCAAGACAAATTCCCAATTTTATTTTTAGCAAGATAAAGCAGTCATAGAGAACAGAGCAATATGCTATAAATGAAGAGTGCTGACAAAGCATATGTTGTTAAAAACTAAGGATAATGAAATAGGACAGAGGAGGCTGAAATTGTGTCAGCATTCCATAATGCAAATGAAAAGAAGCCATTACAATTGATCTTCCTTGAGGAAGTGGTCTACATTCATTTCTTAAATCAAAAAAAGATTAAATGCTTCAGTAAGAAATTCTGAATTTTCTACATATTTTAGGTATCCCGATGGAACTACATTTAGAGTTCTACAACCAGAAGAGATGGAATAGAGATTGATTCTCAATTTGGTTTTTAATTACTATTCTAGTATGTTAAGTTCTGGTGTAGAATTGAACGAAGTTCATTTTGGGAAAGGGAAAAGTAGGAGATGATCACACAGGGAAGGGTGGAGAAAGTGGCATTAGGAAAGTAAGTGCTAATTTTGAATATAGAGTTGACTTAGAATTTCTGTGCTATATTTGTTGTTGTTTTAAGGGCTAAATTTACTAAAATATGGCTCTGAAAGGATCCTAGACAATATCCTAAGTCTAGATTTTCAGCACACCTGAAATTGCTTTTCTTCTCCACTTCTACCTTTGTGAACATGAAAATGAATAGAGTTCACTCCTTGTTCATATGGTTTAATAATAAGTGTTATAAATCAGTGCTCAGGTGTGTGCCCCTGTGTGCAGAGCTCATCCTCAAGGTAGTCATGCTGTTGTTATATATTTTTTTAATTATCTTATCCTTTAGTGTACAGTACTCTATCAAGCTAGATAAATTCTGATTGTCTGGAGGGTAGTCAGGATAATTAAAAAAAAGAGCATTAATAAACCTCTGACTCCAATTTCAGGTAAACCTGAAGCAAATACAGTTCAATGTTCCTAAATACCCAAATGCTTAACATGGTGAAAATATATTTTGTTTTTACAGAACCATGTGCTTTTGGCCCATGATTTGCTTTTGGTATAAGGGGGAAATCTTTTGAAAATAATCTAAGGCAAGATGTTGAAGGAATTCTTTAAATCTTTCATTGGAAGCAGCCTTCCAAGTTTCCAAATGATTTCTCATAGTAGAACATTCTTCTGAACATCTGAAACACCAAAGACCTCCTCATAACTGAGCCTCAGGCTCAATTAACTGCATCTCTTACTGGTATTGAACAAATATGCCATGTTAAGCAAAAGTATTTTTCAATATTTTGGCATTCTTACTCAAAGTGATATAAAAAAGCCTGGTGTAATTCTTCATCAATATGACTTAAACATGAACACACCTTCATTCTGCCTGGGCCTGGGATCCCAGCAGTCCCCTGACCCAGACTGGCCAGCTGAACAAAAGGAAGCCTTAATTAAATGATTACATAAATTCCCCTTGGAAAGGCTGAATGAAATTCACTATGTGTAGGATTTCCAGCTCTGAGCAGATGTGAAAGGAAGTCTGGAAGCCTGGTGAACTGGCAGAGAAATCCCAAACCTAAGCTATCGAAATGTGATGGGTTGAGAGATGAGTATTTTTGAAAGAATTGCGTCCCCTTTTGAGGCATTCTTGTTTTTTCTGCACCTGGCTTGTGTCTGGGAGGTTTGTTTGGATTTGATAAATACACTGTTGGTACGACTGACAGTCTAGTTGGTGTGAAAGAGGGGAGCATGTAGGTTTGCTGCCTCGGTGCTGCACAGCGTACAAACTTGTCAGGAGAGAAGCGGGGAAACATCTGTTTCTGTGACACGACAAGGTGCTGGTGAACAGCAAATATTAGATGTAGGCATTGTTGGCTTTGTAAAGCCAAAACATTTTGCAGGGATCTGTCAGTTTGATATTTTGGCTGAAGAGAGGAAGAGGAAAAGGGGCTTTCCAAAATGCTGTGTAAGAAGTGTGCTGAAATAATCTAAAACAACTGTCCTGAATCAGGTGCTGGGAGAGATGGAGAGCAGAACCTCGGGCATGGGCTGTGATGGGCTTTCTGCTCCTCCCAAACACCATCTTAAACACATGAGAGTTGCTGAAACCAAGGAGTGCAAGAACAACTCTGAAACAAGACATTTCAACCTGCCATTACTGGGTAACCCTTCAGGGCACATAATTTTTCTTCATTAGAACAACCATAGGTTTTGAAATACTAAAATGCTGTGATAAAGGATTGCCACAGCCTTGTGAGGGTTTAATTGCCTGCCTGGGTTTGCAGTTTCTGTCTAAGGATAACAATGAATGGGTTTAGGATGTGGTTGTTAACTGTGGTATCCCATGGCTTGTCATGAGTTTTGGTGGAAGAATCATTTCTCCCACTTCAGGATGAAGCTCTAGAACCAAAACTCAGGTTGTTGAGTCCATCTCACTCCACACAAAAACATTCCAACCATGCTATGTGAGAGGACCACCAGTGTTACACCATGTTTAGTTGCCTGACAAAGGGGATGTGCCTTTGCAAGACCAAGTCTGGCAATAAAGTACAAAACCTTACATGGGACCTTAACAACAGCGTGTTCTTTCTGTTCTCCTGTGGGCTCTTAATGCCACCACACAAGTGGCAGAGACAACTGCTCACTGACTAATTCAATTATTTTTATGTAGCTGGGCATGTTGCTGTTGTTAATCCATTAGGATCAACTTTTCCTGCTGGCAGGTCTTTATTTATCCATGGGACTGAAAGCATTTTAAATCTCTTCAGAAAAACATCTTTCTAGAGTGAAGTGAATAATCCTCTGAAAAGATGAGGAAAACTCCTACTTTTTCCTCTTTAGCAAGGACTTTTTAATGGAAATATGCTGTTATGGAACTATAGGCCCTTGTTTTATGCTGAATAATGAGGATGATGATAAGAATAGAGTGCCTCAGCCTATTTGCATGTGGTTCCTCCAGCAGCAGTTCTGCTCTTTCCCTCCTTGCTGTCACTGCAAGTGTCTGTGTGTGCACAGCGAGCCGTGCTGGGCGCTGCTCTGTCTGCACCCTGGCTTTGTCCATCAGCAGGGCTGGGTTGGTTTGGCACATCAGAGCTCTCTGTGCAGGCTTGGATGGTGCAAGTGCCAGTGCTGGCACCAGCAGGAGAAGAGCCAAGCCAGGCTTGCAGAGGAGGATCAGGAGCAGATCCTTTAAATTGCAATCCCTCTCTATTGTCTGAGTGTCGTGTGTGCCTCGAATGGGAGTGATTTAGCAATTGCTGGGTAAGTTGATGTTTTAGAGAAAAATACTGGATAATACCGTCCAATGACTCAGAATCTCTGCCTGTTGATTTCAGTCCTTGACCTTTGCCATGAAGCTGTCTCTTACTTTCTGCAGTACAGCAAATTTCCAACCAATTTGCAGCTCTGGGCTAGCTAATAGTTGTGCCTGGGGAGGTTCCCACTGGTTCAAATGTTATCTCCCTCCTGACCTTTGCAGGGTGCTCTCTTGGCGCACATACAGATTTTTTGAGAGAGGGACAAGTCTGTCACATCGTGGGAAAAAGAGTGTCAATAACTTTATTTGGAAAGCTATGAGAAAAAAAAATAAGAAAAATGGCAAAATGAGAATGGAGAAAAATGTTTGATATTAGGAAATAGCTTTGTGATGAACTCTTATCTTCTAACTATTTCAACTAGATAACTTAGCCAGTAATAACTAGCTAAATCAATGCTCACTTGGATCATGTATAAATTAACAATAAATAATCTTAAGGAAGCACAGACCAGAAGATAAAAACCTCTATGATGGTGATACCAAGAGTCCAAGCAATTCAATAAAGTCTTTTGGAAAGTGGTGGTAGGAAAACAGAAAAGATCCAGGACACATGGAGACTTTTCCAACCTTATTTCCCAGGTTTTAGCTGATAAGAACAAAACAAGAGGCACTACTTTGCTGGAATTCATATTTGCACCGTCAGAATGGGTAGGCAGTGACAGGCTTTGCCATTGACCTGTTTTTGAACCTATTAACTTTCATTGAATTCTACAGTAGTGTAGCAAAACTATGATTTTAAATGGTACTTTTGCAACAGTCTTTCTTTTTAAATTAATCCTCTTTCATTTGTATGAAACACATGAAATAATATTTTTTTTCCAATGTCACCATATGGTTTATTATTTTGCATACTCTGGTTTTGTTCCTTTTTCTTTATCGGTCTGAAAAAATTTGCTCAACTTGTGGGTTTTTTCCCTTTTTGTTATATATATTTTTTTCCTATTTAGAAACTTCTGTACACTGTATCATTTGGTTTAGTTTTTATTTTTCCATAGTTTTGCTCTGAGTCTTTCTTGAGTTAAGATGCCTAGGATTGCATGGAAAACTCCAGACATGCATCATGAATTTATACAATGGCGTAATGATGGTTTTGAAATATTCTTAATAGTTTTCTGTTTGCCTTTTTGGGAGCTCCTGAGCATTAAGCTGACACTTCTAGAGAACTGTCTGACACGACACCAGATGTCTTGTGTGTGTAGCAATGTATTATCTAAGGCTTATTATTGCACTTAGGGAGGGTTATATTTACTTGTGTGCTGCCATTGAGCTGTAGCTCCCATTTTATCCTCAGACAGGCTGTGTTGTCTGTGCCTTTTCAATCAAACTCGTGTACAAACTTTGAAACTTGCCACATGATTTACTTAAATGTTGAATATAAAGGCTCTGAGTGCTGATCCTTGAAATAACCTACATCTATTACAGGAAAAAAGGGAAAAAAATCTGCCACATCCGTTCAATCTTTTAGGGACTGTTTAATTCACAAGATGACCCTCTCTCTTACCTCGTGATGATACAGTTATTTTAAGATGTTTAGGTAAGGGACACTGTAAAAAGTTCTAATATAGACATAACTTATATTAATTATTCTATTCCAAAAGCTTCTCGACTTCCTAATAGGCTTTTAGAAACTTGAGAAACACTTAAAAACTATTTTAAGTATTTCTCTCTGTAGCCTATTAATTATCTTACCTAATATATCTGTTAGTTCTTTTATTATATACAGTTTCCACCTGTTTCCTAAGATTAGAAGTCTCATTTTGTCTCTGTACCGGCTTCTGTTTTATGTAGGCGCTAATAACACATTAATTGCTGTGATATTGTACCCACTAGTAATATATCAAGAGATATGAGTATGATCTTGTCACATGTGGGTTGTTCATTAGTCTTCAAAAACAAAAGAAATGGAGAGAAATACTGTAATTTCTTGTAGTGCACTGCATTGATTTTACTTTTGGGATTGTCTGGAATATTTGATGATTGTGATTATTTATTTGCATGAAGAGGGGGAAAAAAAAAATAAAAAGGTTCCCCTAGCAATTTTTTAAAATCTGTTTTTTTCCTGAGCTCACATTATGAAAATGACTTGCCTCTGAAGAATTGTTCTATATAAATTGAGCCTTCATGATTAAATTTAGCAATATAGCGAAACAGAATTTTAACTCATTTAGAAAATCTCAATCCATCTCTTAATGAAGTTCCCATAATCAATTTATATGGAGGAAAAGAAAATGAAGAGAATTCAATATTTAGCAGTTAAAATGTGACACTTAGAAGAGCAAAGTCCTGCTTGGCTTCCCTTTAAAGGCCATTTTCCATTGCTGTCCAGAAGCCAATTTTCCAAGTTCATTTTCACCAGTGGAGCAACATTGTGTTTTGAATGGCAAAATTTACTGTTTGTTTGTTTAATTACTGCTAGAAAACTTACTCTGTTTAAGCTAAAAAAAAAAAAAAAATGTTTTGGTACATTGTCTTTCTCAAATAAATTCTCAGCAGTGAGAAATTATAGATTAGTGTCAAATGATGATTCTCTGTCACTGAAACCTGTTCTAAACCAGCAGCTCTCCCACCACAAAGCTCTCTGAAATGGTGTTATGGAGTGCCTCAAAAACAGTGTGTTTGTTGAGTTGGTCCTGGGCAGGGGTGAGAATTAATAACCAGCAACACTCTTCCAAAGGTTGAATTTTTCTATTTTTTTCCCCCCATTGTAAGTTCTGTGATAAAGCCAAAAAAGAAAAAAAGAGATTTGGTTTTAATAATGTTTCTAACCTTCTGAATTATTAATATTTAGATGATGACTTAGTACAAGATTATTCACTTCTGATGATGATAAGACTTAATAGCAATAATGAACTCGAGGTTAAATAATACTTATATAGCACCTTTCAGTGGGGGAGTTCAAATGTTATACACACATAATTAATTGTGATGTAGAAGATAACTGTTACAAGCATGTAAGTAACAGTAAGGAAAAGCATATTTTCTTTCTCCAAGTTCAGACTGTGAGTCAGGAAGACAGAGACAGGGCAGAACCATCTAATCCTGAGTTTCAGACCCTCTCTTAATCACTGGGCACAAATACTATATTAAAACCAAACTATGCCACAATGAAAATGGAGAAATTGGTAACTGCACTCAAATTTCTCTCCTTTAACTTCAGTTAGCTAAATGGGGGAAGAAGTGAGTAAATGTGAGCAAACCTTTGGGAGAATTTTTGTCAGAATGTCCCTTCAGTGGCACCATGTTGAGGTGTGTGTGATGGACACAAAGAGAGGAAGCAGCAAAACACATTTAAGTCCCTTTCACTCCAAACCATTCTGTGACCCCATAAAAGGTGTTTTTATGAGAGCCAAAGCCACCAAATGCCATCTTTTAGAGTTTTCCCCCAGAGCAAAGGTGTAAGGTGAAAAGTCAGCCAGTGCCTGCTCAGTGCCATGGCAGGGATTTGGGAACCCCTCAGGCTCTGCTGTCTCACACCTGAGGGAACCCTTTGCTCTCACATCTGGATGAATACCTGTCTCAGGTGTATCCCAGGCTGTGGAACACTGAGGGATGTGCCCCTCACTCACACAGAGCCACATTAGGGTGTGTTTATGGGGGAATTTGGGAGCTCTCCTGGTCTGGCCCTCACCTCCTGCATGTCTCCAGGGGCAGGGAAGGTTCTCTGCACTCCTTGGTTAGCTGAGAAGCAGGATACAGTGAGCTCTGGCAATTCAAAATGAGTGCAAATTAAGGTAAATTAGAAAATCATGAACTATTTAATACTCCTATTTCCACATTATTTATTCAGAAGAAATTTCTATTAACAGTGTGTTGGACTCACAAGGCAATTAACTCCCTTTCACAGATCCCTCTGCAGATACACTTACATGCTCTGTAGAACAAAGGATTTGATATTTGGGGGAAAGATGCTGCTGGGTTTTGGGTTTTTTGGGTTTTTTGTTTGCTTATCACTGTGTTGACACATGAGGGAAAATGATTAGTCACACTGCTGCAGTGTGTGAAGACGTAGGCCAGCAGGATGTATCCAGATCCACATCCACTTCAGCACTGTTTTCCATCACTACTGTTCAGAGCATCCAACATGATTGTCTCTTCTTCCTTCCAGTCTGTTTGGTCCTTGTCTTTCTGAGCAATAATTTCTGAGTATACAGCTTATGCATTCCAGATTTAGTTTGGTGCCTGATGAGATACAAAGCACACATGATGGCTCCTCAAAAGAGGACAAGTGTAGCCAGCTCAAATCTCAGGTATTTTATGTACAGAAAGGTGCATTCTTCCTCAAATCCATGGGGTTCAGGACTCAGTTCTGGGATGGTGGCTGTCCCTGTGCAGCTCTAACAAATGCTGTAATGCTGAAGTGATTGCACACTTTAATTATTTTAAAACATAATTTATGCATTAGTTTCCATAGTAACTTGTTATTGCTGTGACATGGTTGGAGCTAGTGACATTTGTGAGTTAATTAAGCCATGGTTTGCATTGTAGTGTTTGATGTCTCAAGGTTTTTGTTATGGCCAGTTGCATTTATATTGAAATTGTTATGTATTCCATAGGTATATACTAGATGGAAAACTAGTCAATGACATCACTGTATTTTAAGCATTAAAGAAGTGTCATTGAAATCTGTTTCTGCAGAAGGCTGTATTTTCAAAAGTACCCTACTTTGACACATGGGAATATTGTTTCTTCAGGGCTTGCTCCACTATTAAATAAAGATTTAAGTGTTTGGCTCTGAAGGAATCATCACTTTCAACCAGGGACAATTCACTGTGCCAATAAAATGGTTGTGTACAATTTAGAAAGGACCAGAAAACAATGTTCTTGGCTCTAATTAGTTTTCTTGATATATAAGGTAATATATTTCTCAGAAGGATATAAATGATACTAACACTTTTATTTTGACATAATAAGCCTCCTAAAGAATTGCTGAATTTAAATGAAAAATACATACAGTACCAGCAACTCCTGCTTTCCACTCTTGCAACCATTGCATGTATCTGTACGTGGAGGAAACTCGTGGATTAAACTGTGAGCTATTGCTGTTGCAAAATGAGTTTTCTATTAGGCATCTTTAATAGATTATGGGAATCTGCAGCAGTAGAACACCCTGGAGAGGAGCTAGTTCATCCCAGAGTGGGTTTGCTGGGGTGGAAGAGAAGTGACACACAAATCTTGTTGTGATTATCCCAGCTCCAGATTAGGTATCAGGAAGAAATCCTTCCCTATGAGGGTGGGCAG
>JAWWEW010000169.1:4466810-4590375 GCA_035583185.1 Anabacerthia variegaticeps
TGGGCAGAGAAGCTGTGGCTGCCCCTGGATCCCTGGAAGTGTCCAAGGGCAGGTTGGAGGGGGCTTGGAGAAACCTGGGATAGTGGAAGGTGTCCTTGCCCATGGCAGGGGGTGGAATGAGATGAGCTTTAAGGTCCCTTCCAACCCAAACCATTCTCTGATAACTGTCCCAGAATCTGAAAGCTGCAAATCCACAATTACCCATGAATGGGCTGAGAAAGACCCCACAGCCGATGTAGGTGAGGTTAGAATGCCAAATGCCATGATTTGATGTAGAAAAGGTTTCTTTTGCTTAGAGATTCAGTAGATTGTCTTCCTGTACATGGGATAACGACTTGGATATATAAAACAGTAGCTTCATGTATGACTTTTTTGTTATAATGTCAGTTTTAGAATGTAGATGACTAGTTATTCATGTAGAGGAAGAAATATACAATGAAGAGTAAGCACAAGTGTGGCTTAAAAGGAGTGAAGGAAAAAAAATACAAACTAAAGGATGTGGTAAAGTATTTCTACTGTGTGTGTCTCCTGGTGAAAAGGAGCTAAAATGGGAAGATTCTCCCAGGAAGCAGCTGCTGCTGGTGTGAGAATTGCCCCACTCCTCCACTCCTTTCACAACTATTTCTTACTCCTTATTTTCTGCCTTTTGTTTTCCATTAGTGGAACCCAAAACTTTGTCCAGGTAGCAGCCATAAGTAATATATGTACACAAAGGTGTAGTCTCTCCTCATAGCCCCAGCACCTGATCAAACAGTCTGCTGGCACAAACAGGCAGGGCAGTTGTCAGGAAACATCAGTGTCCTCTCCTGCCCACCCCAGAAATGCTCATTGTCTATCATATCTATTGTCTTCACTGCCGTTTGAGGAGGGAGGAATATGAAACTGTGAGGGCAGTTGGAATGCTGATGGAGAGTAAACTGAGATTATAAGGTATTTGAATGTTTTGGGGGTTTTTTAATTCTTTCCCCTCTGCTTCCCTAACTGCCACTGGAAATTGTGGAGAAACTGCTGGACTTGCAGCACCTACAAATTAATCTGTATTTTTATGTTTACCCATCCTGAGTGTTTCTACCTACTGAGGGAGGCAGTAAAAGGTTGCACACGGCATTGCAGGAGTCTGCTCTGAATAAGAATTGGGGTTGGGAGAGGTAAAATGTATGAATAAAATTGGAAAACAATAAAAGTCACATCAGTGAAGCTTCTGTAGTACCTGACATGTTTAATTTTAGTAAAATTTCTTAATAATTTTATTTCCTGCAAAAGATCCACTCACACATGTATTATAATTATTGCAGTACTAAAAAGATCATAAAAATAGCTTGGGAAAGGCAAAGTCTAAGATTACTGGGGACTGGCTGTGACTTGGAGACAGTGTGAAAACAGCAAGGGCAGGTTTGAAATGAGGAATGAGAAGTTTATCTGTCACCATTTTGCTGTAATATCTCAGTTATTTTATCTGTCAAATGAGGACAGCAGGATGTCTCTTGGGTGGGGTGGCCAGAATACGCTCATGTACACAAATTGCAAAGGTTCAGGAAGTCACTGCTTGTCAAATGAGCAGCAAAAATTGTATGAATATTCCATCAATGTTTGCAAGTAAAATGGGATAGCTTAATCCGTGGGCATTATCCTTGGGAAATGAAGGGTATTGCACATCCACACACAACTCCACACACACACAGTTAATGACTATGACTTGACAGAGAAACTGTAATTTAACTCTCACCACATGAACGTGACCAGTGATTCGGATGCAGAATCAGCTTTGTAATTCGTGTTTTCTAAATATGCAGACACACACCATATGTGGATGTTCTTATGCCAGAGGAGAACATTTAAGCTACCTACTCTGTAGGTAGTTAGCAGGTTTCATGCACATGCTTTTTAAAGCAGTGTTAGTAATGCTGTTGTTAAAATTGCAGCTATTTATCTGACTGAAATGTTGTCATTGTGGCCAGTTGCTTGAGATGTTTTATTTCTTTCCTTTGCTTTTGCTAGTGGTGATGCTAAAGGAATACAAATATTTTGCTAGCATTTTGTCAATGCTACAAAAATATTCTGGTCAACCGGGGCAATGTACTTTTCCATGCTTTTGGATAGTAAATTCAGGTGTGTGGCCCTGAAGTTTGGGCAACAGGCATTTGAAGCGCTAGGACAAAAGTTGCCTTTCTCCAAACTCTGGGTGGGATCCCATCTGCCCTCACATGGTGGGTGGCTGCAGGTTCTTCAAGCTTTTGGAGAACTCTTTTTAACAGGAAGGTCTGCCAGGCTTTGCTTTTCTGTGCATCCAAGCCCAGCCTTAGCTAGAGAAATTAGGGATAAGCACTTCTCTAAACTTGATAGAGCTGGTCCACAAGTTAGACACGGTGATAATTAAAACTTCAGGGATGTTTTTATTGACGTGGTGTTTGAGGTCCAAGAACTCGTGGTGTTCCTGCCATCCCACTCAGCTATAATGGTTTAGCACTCAGTTCCTGTTCTTTCTGAGGGATTCATTCCCATTCCTACCCCACAGGCCAGAGACTCATGGTCTCAGTTTCTCTTCTACAGTTGCAGTGATCTGACTTCAGGGTTGGATTCTGAATTGTTTAGGTTTGGATTTCTGAAACTCTGGATTATGTTTTCATTTCAGTGAACTGCATTAACATCTGTTTCCATTACTGTGCAATTCTGCTACATAACTTGTCCCCGTTTCTGTATAAACAAAGTCTCCTTCAGTTCATATCTGAAGGGATTATCAAAAGCATCCATTTGGTGACTGAAAGACTTAGGTATTTTAGACCTATGTTTAGAAATGAATTAAATACAGGATGTGAAACTCTGCACTATGTAACACTCAGGGATCAGTGGATCCCATACAAAAGTTTGTAAAATATCTCTATTTCAGTTAATTATAGTGTTGTGAGTCTACGTGGTTATCTGCAAAAAGATTTGAAACAATGAAAGGATTTTACTTTAGCAAATTATTTATTGCACTGTGATCATTAAGATGAAAAGAATTTGAATACATGTTTAGATTTCCATTGCCAGACTGTGGAGCTTTGAACAGCGTGCACAGCCAGGTCCTCATTATTTTCCAGAACTGTGTACACTGAAAACATATATCCTAGTGAAAACCTAGCACTTTTCACCACATATATCTTTACACTGCCATGCTTTGGTGATTGCTGCAGCGTTTTTTCACTAGGAAAAGTGCTATATGTAATTATAGGGGAAGGCACAATTACAAATTGCATGCAATTACAGCCAAACAAGTAAACAAAATAAAACTACATTCAGCGAGCTAAGGAGTAGCTGAAAGCCTTTTAATGGAGATGCCAAAGATGAGCTTTTGCAGCTCTACAATTTGCCAGTCAAATTGTTGTTATTTAGGAGAAGCTCCCCACAGAAGCTCAGAGCAGAGCAAGTGATTGGCAAATTGTCTTTTGAAATTGGTATCTACTGTTCGGATTGGTTTTCCCTCAGTATTCCTTGACAAGATCTTAATATTTTCAGACTTGAGAGCTTGGGTATCTTTCTTACAAACTGAACTTTGCTATTCTGTGTGTCTCATGAAAGGAGGCCCTTTCGCTCTGAGGGGCACATCTCAGGAAATCAGTAATATTTGGAAGGTGCGTTTGTAATAAAAAAGCATTATGAGTTTTTAAAAAAAGCTGGCACAAAAGAGGATAAATACTGCCTCTCCATTGTTCAGAAGTTTATCACTGAAATAAGTTCTATCTTCTGGATCTAAATCAGTGGGAGAAGTAAACAAAGCTGCAGAGATAAGCTTGTGTTCTCAGCTATAGACAATACTTTTCTAAAGAAATGAAATTGTGCTTGTGCCCAAGTGCTGAGCGTTTCTTTGGAGCTGTGGTGCAATTCCTGCTGGTTGGTGCTGCAGGACACACGGATCAAACACATCCTCTCCCTTCCCTGCCATGGCAGGCAAGAGCCTCTCATACAGAGCTGCAGGTGCCCTGATGGAATTTCTGATGCTTTCCCATGAAAACAGATTCCCACACAGGCAACTCTTTGGTTTATAATATTTTTTTAAGATGAAAAGTTATAGAGGAGTTTGGATAAAAGGAACAGCTGGCATAGGGATTCTTCCATGTCTTTTTAACAACAACAACAACAACAAAACATAATTAAAAGAATGTTGCTCAGCCTGTGCAGACACAGTGAGGTTATTTTGTGATAACATGGAATGTGTTCTGCAGCTGCATCCTCTTGAGAGATAACCCTCCCTCTCCCCCAGCAGCATACTTGACGATAATTGGCTGAAATGTTCTTAGCAAATAATTATTTGACCAATTAACGCTGTTAGTCTGCGGAGTAATGAACTGTGAATAGAGTTTTAATTCCTGTGAAATCCCACATTTTTACCAACCAAGGGAAGATAAAAAGCATCTTCAAGTTGTTGAACAAATAATTTCTTTTGAAAACACTGAAAAGATGCAGAAGTTTTTTCTTTCTGCAAGCACTTGTGGAAACCTAATGCTATTCAGATTGATGCTTGAGAGGAAAAATCTGTAAAATGAGAGATAAATACTGACATATCAAATTTTTCGTTTGTTCAGATAAGGTTTTTGAATCCTTTTTGAGTTTATTCACACAGAATCATATCATGAAAAATGATCTGTAGAAATCAAGACCTACATTTCAGGGCCTCCCTGTTCTATGAAGAATTTTCCATTCAACCCTTACTACATTGTAGCTAAATTAAATATCATTCAGTAATCAAATAGTAGACATGGCACATTTCTTCTGTATCAAAGAATCAAACAGGTTGTGTCTATATTAGATTACCAGTCTGTGTTCAAGCTATGCATTGTGTCACCAACTCCCTGCTTTGCCAGCTCAGAAGAAAGGAGGAGTGGAGGATCTTTGACATGGAACACCTTCACACAGGACCTTTACTTGGGCAATAATCATCTCAGACTTGAAATATGACATTTAAGCTGAGTTGTCAAGCTACTGCAATGACTTGGATTAAAAATTCTGCTGTGGAAACTGAGAGGAAAAAAAATTTAACAATGAACCAGAACTACGGTGAGAAAACCTGCTTGCTTGTATATTAAAGAAAAAAGCAGATAGCTAATAATGCAGGAGAAAATAAAACCCCATCAAGTCTAAGGATAGATGATCAACCCAGGAGTATCTGAAAAACAGATAAGATAGTGGGTGAAGGAGTATTAGCAAAAGCAACAGGAAATAAAGACTAAAGCCAAAGTATTTTTAAGTGGAAAAGAGTGGAAAGAGTAGCTGGAAGCAAAGCATTTATCAGGCTGAAACAATGCTACGTTTGCACCATTGTGTTGGGAAGCAATTTGCCTGCAGGGCAGAAAAATATCTTGTTTTGAAATGAGATGGAAATTAAAATGCAGCACTGTCTCCCAGGTTCTTTTTTTTTAGGTAAGTTTTCTTGACAGCTACCAATGTCAGGAAAAGCTTCCTATCTTAGTTTGGATTAACTAAAATAAATGAGAAGTAAAACTTGGATGAATCTTTTGTCAGTGTGTACATGGGTGGATATTTGAGTTCTCTGTTACTTTGTGAATAGTCTGCAGAGAAGTTTCTTAGATTTCAATGGTATGAACATTTGTAACCACTAAAGGTGATTAAAAAATTATATGTGAATGCAGATTCAAAATCAACATGCACTTAAAAACATCATTAGGAAACTTCACCTTGCAACTTTTAACTTAATGTCACATTAAACAGAGGCAGCAGCGATTCTGTGTCTACATTAATGGTTTAGTTCAGCTCAGGGATTCTAGAAGAGGTTTAGATTGCATTTGTTTAAATACAGACTCTGTTGAAGTGGTGCAGGTTTTTTTAGGTCCTTGTTAGAGATTCTGTAATTATCATATATAATAGGTCTTACCAAATTTGGAATGAAGGAATGGAAACAGAGGTTCAAGAAAGGTAGAGGATTTTGTTTCTTTCATCTCCTCCTGTTAGTCTGAATTACAGAATCTTTCTTCAGTCTCCAACAGGGTTGATGTTGGGCTGCTTGATGCTGTTGTGGAACTAGAAAATAAATAGCAAACAGTCATATGAGAGTTTGAAAGGCAATTCCTGCAGCAGTACAGTCCTTCTTTTACCCAGTCAGCACTCAGAGCTGCAGCTTTAATTAGAACTGCCCGTAACCTTGATTTGATCTTCAGTTAAAAGTTAAAAAGTCATTATATATCAGCAATTAGAGCAAAGCAACTCTTGCAAAAAGTTATTTTCCAGCCCAGGTTGCAAGAAAATCAATGAATTATTTTCTTGGGGGTTTTTTTTTTGTTTCTTTGTGGTTTGTTTTCTTTTTTTTTTTTAAATTCCTGGGGCCTTTTATTTTCTCCTTGCCCTAGGAATAAAAACTTGCCTTTCTGCACGAAACTGTGCAAAGGAAATGGTATGGATATGTCTGTTACCTGATGTTCACAGCTGGTTTGATGGAGGAGAGATCAAAGCAGGGAAGGAATGGCACTGGAATTTGGGAGCTAATTGTATAGCTCCATGGGATATATAAATAGTGGAATGGCTGGTGAGAAACTTATGCTGGCAAGTGCATTGCATTAATGATTCCTTTGATTTTGAATAATGACTAAATATGATCATTCCTGTCAGGTAAAAGGTTCCATATTTCTTGGATACTTTGCTCCTGGGAAATAGTCCTTCCATCATCAATCAATTTTTCCTACTTGAAAAGCAGCCATAATGAGCCTTTATTCTAATGGTGTAGGTCATCTTTACCTGAATCTACTTTATAGCCCTGTAATTGCCTTGATTTCTGTGAACTGACTCTTGATTTATGTTGCTATAAATAAATAAAGAACAAATATTAACTAATAGAGCCACACGATCTCCATGTAATTATATAGATGTTAGCTGAATTAGCCTCTCAGCACCAGGCTTGGAAGTTTGGAATAAGAACATCAGGTGCTTTACAGAAAGGTTAGAAAATATTAATAGCTCCAAATAGAAGAATTTTTTCAATTATGAGTCTAATAAACAAATTACTCAAAAATGTATTGTGCATACCCTTAGTATGTAATCAATTATGCATGTTCTAGCAGGCATTTTTTGCTTTTCCTGTACATTCAATTACTTGAATTTAATAATTTACACACTCTCTCTCTCCCTTGACATACCCTTGAGAACCCTCAGCTGATGTTTTCCAAATTAGAGCCTCATTGGTTATGTTAAATGAAGCTAAATATATATTTCAGAAAAATGAGAAGGACATACCCATATTGACATCTCCTCCCCGGAATTCAGGGACTGGAATCAAAATCACAATGGAAATTTTGACCTGCACCTTGTTGGAAGATTTTATTTAAATCAAACTTTTACATTTGTTCTATTAATATTTCTTAGTGATTTGTATAAATATATATATTTATGAGGGGACTCACAGGGTGCCACAGTACAGTATATTCTTTATTTGAAGCAAGTGGTTGTTGTGAGGGTCAGAAATGTATTAAACTACATTGTTTTTATTTCATGTGTGAGGTTTGTGTAGAGGTTCTGTTACAGAAACATACAAAACACCTGTTATTTGCACCTTTTATCCCATACATTTAGTAACAACATTTAATTTGAAGGCAAGTGAGTTGTGGTTCTGCAAGTGTTCAGTTCCAGTCTGTGTGTTCCACGTGTAGATGAATGGTTTGCCTGGTCATTGTCTATGTTGTTTCAAACTGCAAATTTGCCATTTTTACCTTCTTTTAAGTGGTTCTGAATAAATAGAATAATCAATCAGGTCATCATGGTGGTGGTGTGTGCAGGATCCTCAGCCTGGACTTTTCTTTCTGAGGGCCACCCGGGTTGTCCTCCTTTATTACACCCGAGAGCTGGAGTGAAGCATCAGTGTCACACCTGATGCTTGCTGGCTGCTCTTGTACCACACTGTTATTGCTGAAAACTGCATGTGAGCTTTGGTGCTTTAAAACTTTAGAGAAATAATTCTCTGTTTCGGAATTGCTGCTTTTGCCAAGCACTCATCCTGTAGTTTGTGAAACCCTCAGTGCTGGCATCACAGGCAGGGCAGGCTTTTTCTTTGTTTTCTACTACTTGCTACTCCACTCTGGCCTTTTTGGGACATCTCATTTTATTCTTATCCTTGTCCTTCCCAACTAGTGACTTTTGTCCTTTGATTACATTTCCTACTTGCCCAAGTAGGCTTTTGCTTACTACCAAGGACCCAGGACATCCTTCCATACAGAAGGGTGACAAAATTCACTTACAAAAGGAGTGGCTTCTGCTGAGTGATTTAGTTTTCAGTAAAGGTTTCTCTGGCTAAAAGTTGGTGGCATTTCATTAAAGGGTCAGCAGCAGAAAAGCAGCTCTTGTTCTTGAAGATGCACCCACTGGAAGACTTATCAAGCCCAGTGCTTTCAAAGCCTTTTTTTTTCCTGTTCTAAATGTAATTAGTGTTCTTCATCCTTCTTGTTCGTGCCATTCATCATCTTCATATAATTATTTCACATGCCTTATTTTGTATGTTTTTGCTGATATTTGCCTTTTTTTCTTTTTGAAGTCTGTTACTGTAAAGTGGTGTTTTCTCATGATTCCTTCGTGCCTCATGTAATGCACGAAGAGACAGCTCAACAATGGGTATGCTTCTCTACCCACTCTGTGCTCTCCCTTCCTTTCATAATGTCACTTCTTCTGGCATAAACTCAGCTAATGGAACAAATAAGCAAAATATCCCACCTGTCTACATACCTGCCTACCAATCTTCCCACCTCTTTGCCTTCCCACATCCCACAGTGGACAAGATCCATTCCTTGTCCTGAACACCACTATGATACCCTTGGCTTTCACTTACACCTCATATTTTGCAGGGACTAAGGTTTGGCTTGCTCATTTTAAATGAAATGGAGAGGGGGTTTGAAAAAAATAGGTTAATGAACTCAGTAAGAATCAAATCTCAGAGTTCTATGGGAATTTGGGATAATTTTGACTCACTACAAAGTTGGTCAAATGCAACTTATCTGTAGAGTTCATTTGGGTTTTGTTTGTAGTTTTGTTTACTTTTATTTATCTTTGTTTGTTAGCGAAGGTGTAGCTTTTAGATCAAAGAAGGTGTTTTACCTTTTTTTCAAGGTTGTTTCTGTATGAATCCCCCAAACAGGGTCAAAGCCCAATTGTTGTGCTAGCCTAAGGAATAAATGTTAGTGAGCTCCTGTGCTCTGAGGGACTCGTTCCCCTGAGCCTGTGTGTGTGTTCACTGAAGCTCCCCAAAAGACTGATAACAGCCAGAGCTGACAATCACGTGGATCTCTGTGCATGTCAACAACTGTGCTCAGATCAAGGGTGGCACAGAGATCTCTGGCTGTGTGGAAACAGATGTCAAGTCACTCAAGCAGTCTTCCCAGTTGCTGAACACAGATAAGTTATAAATCACTTTAGGGCAAGGGGAAAAAACACACTTGTGAGAGGTGAAAACGGGAGATAAGAGGTGGAAAAGCAGCTTGTAAAGGATTCCATGTCAATAACTATAAAGAATTTCAGATTTTCTGCTTTAATTAATAAAGCTGCTTGTGACAATGCAAAGCCTTCAAACAAGTAGTCTGGCTTTGGAAGTTTTTGACTAAGGGATGGAACCAGTGGTCACAGTGTTGCCACCAAAGAGTGGTATGTATTTGAAGGATGCTTGGTGGAACAGGGGACACTTTCAGGAATCAAAAGTGATAATCCATTTCTATAAGGTGATGCAAAATGTGTTTCCAGCATGAACATGATCCAACTTTGCCATGCTCGAGGGATGTCTGGGATTGCTGTGCCTTCCCAGCATCACCACACCACTGGATTTTGGTCTTATCAATTTCCTGCAAAACCAGTAGGCCTGGTGCCTGCAAAATTGGATGTGGGAGGGAGAAGGGGGTTAATTCCCTACAGCTTTCAACTGGGAAGCTCTTAAAAGACATAGGAGAATGAAGGTATTTGAGTGCCAGCTCTGTGAGTGCGTCCATGTGACTGTGCTCTGCCTTTCAAACAGGCTTTGATCAGGAGAACTATCCTTCCATGAGGACGAGAGAGAGAGCAAAAAAATTTTCTTTTTGTTTTAAGTCATTTTCAAAAATTGGAATAAAAAACCTCATACTCTTTTCTTTACGAGGCAGTTTTGCCAAGTTCAGTGCAGGCATAAAATCAATCTCTCCCCACTGAAAACTGCTTTTCATTTCACTGAGTTGTAACGTGTCCATGAGGGGCCAGGAGGTGGAGTTGTCTGTCAAGGCTGAAATAACTCTTGTTGCATCACTTGTTCTTGGTGTAAAAGTTGCCTGCCTGATGACACTACCTGCTGTTCATATGAGAAATAATGAGAGGTAGCAGAAGGTTCCAAGCCCTTATGATAATTGAGTATTGGCTTTCTTAAGTTCACTAGATGCTGTATTAAATAATAATAATAATAAATAGTAAAAAAATAAAGTAGTTTAATAAAAGAGGATGATTTCCTGCAAGTGACAGAAAATATGGTTATAAACCAGGCAAGACATGCAGTGTAAATAAACCAGAGCCGAAGGATGAATTGGGCAATAACAACCAAGTCTCTTTCTGAGAGTATTTATCTGTCTGTGGCACGTGTCCAGCACTAACCAGATGGTATCTGAAATGCTCAACAATTTAAACTACAGGCAGAAGAAGTCTCAGCTTGCCCATTAAAAACAAAGCAAAACAAAATTATTTGACTTACTGATCTTACCCGTGTTGTCCAAGAGCTGCAATAATGGGCAGTGCAGATATTTTGGGTATGGTCTCCCAAATATGAACTGGTGCAAGACAGGGTTGCACTGGTGTGGAAGATTCAAGTTCATGCATTTCTTCTGCTCCAGATGAGAAATCCCAACCAGATTACAGCATGGTGGGGACCGTTTTCACAAAAAAAAACAAAACAATTTTCTTCTTCCTGTTGCATTTCTATTCGGAAATGAAAAAGTAAGCAGTAGCAAAGCAGCTGATGAATATCAGCAATAGAAAACAACCTAGGAAAATTCTCAATTAAAGAAGGACAAATTAAAAAAAGCCACAAACCTCTTTAACTGACAAAAGGGGTCATTGAAAAGTCAGCTTGCATTATGTTACAAAAGTCTTGGCTTTTTCTGAGATCTGTTGAGAAATCTACTTTTCCAGCAGATGGGGGAAAGACGGTAAGATGCACAGTGTCCCTGCAGTAGCTGTGGCACAAGGACTGGCTGGAGCTGATGAAAACAAAGATGCAAAAGTGCTGAAAAGCATAAAATTGTAGTGGTAAACAGAGTTTCAGAAGTGAGATGAAACAGTAAGTCTAAAGGCAGAGAAAGGACTATTAACAGTGCGTGGCTGGTGGACTGAGAAGACTGAGGCACCATTGTGAATGCACATCAAGGGGAAAATTGTATTTAGTTAACATTTGGATTTCTTTCTTCGGATATAAAAGGACACTAATTGTCTGATTCACAGTTCATGTTCCAAAAGGGGTGAGATTTGCTGTGAACTAAAAGTCATGCCATGGAACAGCCGGGCAGGAGCTCCACTGGCAGCTCCCCTGCACAGCAGGCTGAGCAGCAATGCCATCCCCCCATGGCACGGCCTCTCAAAGCCAAGCTCGCTGTCCCCTGCCCCAAACTGGGCAAAAGGCACTCTGGGGAACAGAGAGGACCATGTGCACTACAGCAATTGGGCACCAAATAATGGAACACCCCTCAAAATGCTCTGCTCTCCCTGGAAATTCACTTGAGAAACCAGGTAAAATCCTGGCAGTGCAGGTACAGAAAGTCTCTAGTGTGATAAAGTGAATTCAAACACGTAAAACTTCAACTTTGAATATTGAGAACAAAGGATTTTTTTGGGAATTCAGAACATCTAAGGCTTTAAGTAGCTATAAAACAGGTTTCTGCTTTGAGGGACCTAAGTCTAGGACCTCTTGTCTCAGAAGCCATGGCAGTTTCTCTAGAAGTTCAATTAGAGCTGGGATTGCAGATCTTTGAGGTAATAGCTTTGGTGTCTGCCCACCAGTAAAAATGGCTTGGGACTTCTCTGGAGCTCTGCAAATCTTCCCCTTCTTTATCTTTCAGCATCTAAAGGTGCCTTCATGGAAGTGAACAAAGGGTGCATTTACCTATTTGTGGATATACCAATACATTCATTCTATATATAGCTTTGTCAGACCTTATTTTTTCAACTCATTGAAATGAAGAAAAAAAAGCTGTTTTCTTCCTCATCAGTCAAAGGCTTGCATCAATCACTGTAGGTCCTAAAGAAAGGAAGGGCACAAAATGTTAGAGCAGATGCAGATCTTGAGGGGTTTGGCTTTGGTTTTATTTTTTTTTTCGTTCCTTCCCCCATTTCCTGCATGAGTCTGTTGCCTCATTTATCTCTTAGGGGCATCCCTACCCAAGGGATGACCTCTTAAGGTCCCTTCTGACCCAAAGCATTATGATTTGTCTCAAAGTCTGAGTTATGCTTCCAGTATTTGACTAGGCAGATCTGTTTGGACTAATACCATTTTTAATTTTATTTTCTCCTCGATATCTGTACTCACTGGTGGATTCTGTAGCTAAGCTGCAAGCAGAATGAGGGGGAGAAACTTTTAAACTAATATCCACACGAGCCACTGCCTGAAGCAAGGAGCTTCACCACTGTTGTTTTATGAAAGTAAATGGGAAAAACTCTTCCCTTTAACTGTAAATTAAAATAATTAAAATTTATTTGGGTACCGGTTCATTGGCTGGCATGTTTACTAGTTACTGTTCTGCTGTAAGAGAATTGCCTCGAAGCAAATGTGATACAAGCAAAGCTGAGGAATAAGATTCCAAGGAACAGATCTGAAAATTAGGAGATAGGCTTGGAAGAAAAAAAGGGGCCAATATTTTAATATGATCTCAGATTCAACTCTTTTTCTTTGATGTGTCAAATAAATGCATCAGGGTAAAACCAGTGACTCTGAGAGAAAGGTGAATAGCAGAAAATGAGTCAGCACTGAAAAGCGTATGGGTTTTTTTTAATAAAAACTCAAAAAAACAAAGACCACCGGGAGGCAGAGACAAGAAAAAATGGAAGGAAGGTCCCCCAAACAGAATTTTTAATTTTGTTTCCATGAAAGCATCCATAGGACAATAGCAGCGAGAAAAGGAAACAAAGGAAACATCACCTTTCAAATGCTTGTTGCAGTTAAGAGGTCCAGAGGCAGAGATCATTCTTCATGGCGTGGACTTCTCCTTTTTAATCCTTTCTAGCATGTGAAAAAGCAAAAAGCTTCTGTGAGAAAGAGCGTGAATAAAACTTACATTTAAAATACTTTCCTCCAACTCCATTGTTTATTTAGACTCTTTAAAATTGAGATGTGCAGGTCAGAGATCAGGAAAAAAAGACATTTCCTACATTCTTCTAAAGTGGAAACAAATTTCAATAGCACAAGAATAAAACATCATTTTTGAACCAGCAGAATGGGGATAAAAAATTCATCCCAGCTACTGATCTTCTTAACTGATCTGCTTCGCCTTGGAAGGACATCAGAAAAAGTCTCACAAAATGGGCGAATCAACTGGACAGTAAAACCAACACAATTGATTTTGGTCTCTGGTTTTAGTCAGAGGACAAATGCAAGTTTTGCTCTGGAGAGGTGCTGATTTTTTTACTTTTTTCTTTCTCTCTCTCTTTTTTTTTTTTTAAGCAAGACTAACAAAGTAAAAATGGGTAGTTGGGCACAACTTTGGATCCCTCCAGGCTTTGTTCTTAAATATTCTGCTTTTACAAAGAGCAAAGCGCTGGGGAGTATTTGTGCAACAAATGAGCAGCTCTCCAAAAGAAGACTCTGATAATGTTCCTACCTCCATCTTTCCCTGTAAAACACAAAAGGACAATGCAAATTCTTCAGTCTGTTCTGACCTTCTTAACCTGCACTTCAGTTCTTTGGCCAGGAAATAAGAAGCAATATTCAGTCTCCTTTTTGCCTTAGAACAGCCCTTGTGTAGTTAGAAGACCCAGGTTGATCCCAGCTGGAGTTATTGATCAAGATAAATTAATTTCAATCATTTTAAAGTTTGTTTGTGGCACTGAGCTGGCACCTCTACCGTGGTGCTTCCACATGTCTGCAAACATCTGTCTTGTGACCTAACTCGAGTGTTTCTGTATAGCAGTGCTTGGAAATGGAAATGAATTACTAAATGCCTCAGTATTGAATTTAGTCGTCCAAATTTCAGCTAATTTCCCTCCACATGCTCTGGATCTAGACCTAAGACTTTTTGAACGTGTGGGAGGGAGTGAACAGACACGAAATTAAATATTTGCAAAATGTTTTTAATGCAAAATATCTGTAGACACCATTGGTTACTTTACTTAGGAAGGGAATAAGAGATATTCAGCTCCAAGAAGCTGAGCATTAAAAAATATGTGACTGTGTGATAACTAAATTCCCATCCTGCTCTTGGGGCAGTTGCTTTAGGTTAATGGGAGTTGAGCATGGCTGAAAGCAAAGCACTGCTAAGAAAAGAAACACAATTATGTTACTTTTTAGGTTCCAACCCAGAAATATACAGCACAAAGGCAAACTATGGTGATTAATAGGATAGCATTGTCAATGCAGCAGTCTCTAAATGGAACCCTTTAAATATATATGTCCTAAAAGTCCTTAGGAATGCATTCAGGTAAAATATGAATATTACAGTCTTTTCTGTCTGAGCTGGTTTCATCAGAATAAAGCGGCTTTTGTGCTTCCCTAAATGCCAGAGCACAGCAGATAGGTCCACTAACCACAAAAGGAATTTATTGAAATAAGATTCAAATAAATGAACTACTTCTCCCATAAGCTACCTGTAAAGGATGTAAATAATTCTTGACAGCATTCAAACTCACCTATGTATCCTCCACACTTAAAAGACATATACTTTCTGGCATTATTTAGTCAACAATTGTAGACTTTTTTTTAAAAAAGCTACCTGTACCCCAAAAGCATCTGCTATGAACAGTCACTTTCCTGGGAAATCTCTGCTTTCAGTTTAAAGTGACCAATAAATGCCCCTACTCTAAAGATACTGAAATTGCAGCACTTTGGGCTGATCCATTCCTTGACCACTGCTCATTTCCAGCAACAATTGCTGAATACCGGGTCACCAGTAGTATTTAGGGATGATGTCTTAAAAAAATATGTATTTTTTCTTTTAAATATAATAGAAAAATAATCAGTGTTATGTCATTCATATAATCCCTGTTGTGGAAGGGTAGGATTGATTCTGTGCTCATACAGTCAAAGAGACAGTGAAAAAGTTCTAGACAGAAACTCCATGTTTATTTTGACAGAGCAGCACGTTCTAAAGTTGGAATATATATAAGGACGTCTGTGTGCTTCTGGACTCCTTTTGCTTTTGAGTCCTCTGAAGGGTTCAGCTCTTCTAGGACATGATGGAAGGCTTAAAATCGACTATACACGAGGAAAGTGGAAATGCTCAGCTGTGTTGAGGAGGGAGAAAACATCTCCCTAGTTGTCCTCAGTGAGCAGAACTCAGTAGGCAAACAATACTTTTAACCCCACAGGATGTCACATGAAATTGTTCTTGCTTCTTCAGACTGAGCAGACTTTAATGCACCTGTCCCCTCCACTTGGCAAGGATTCTGTTACAAGGTTCCTGGAAATTCCACTCTGCTGGACTGGTATATTAGTGGTGAAATACCAATTTTTGTTTCAACCAACACAGAATTACCCCGACATGACATTTGAAAGCATTACTTCAGATACCCCAGGAGCACTTGAGCCCTTTGCAGGCTGCACTTGCAGAAACCTCCAGGGCTGGGGGATGAGGGTCGTGTCTCCAGGAGTTTGTATTGGATCACAGCTCAGGCCTTGAGTTCAGCAAATCTTGTTTCACAGGGAATGGAGCTGGAAGTTTCCCCTGAATTCCATTAGGACATGTCCAATAACGGGGGAAGATGTGGTTTGAAAGGGTGAGATTTGCTGGGAGTGTGTCTGGCGTGGGCTCTTTGTGTGCCTGCTCTGCACTGTTATCAGGAGACACTCGGGGCTTTGTGTTGGGAAACAGAGACAGGCGAGACTGAGTCGTGTTAAATAATGCCCTGCAGAATTATTCCAAGAGCACAAAAATGGGGAGGGAGGGCTGGTTTAGTTTGTAGCTGGTAAACATGGGAAACTCATTTTCTCTCTGAATTGCAGTACCTGTAACACTGCCAAGCCCTTTAGAAGTCTTTAAGAACCACTGATTTAAGACTTCCTATAAGTAAAACGGGATTTTTTGCAAGTTCTTCTCCTTTTTTGCCCACCTGAGGTTTTCTTCACCTCTTTTCATCTCTAGTGAAGGGAGGGTATGGATATGTTGTGAGATGTGGAAACTTTACTGTGATATACATTACGAAATAGGTTATTTTTTTGTTTGGAATGCAAGACATTCCAGGTAGCTTTATAGTTAAAGGCAAATACTTAATTAAATAGAACCCTCAGTGTCTACACAACATGAAGCCCTGCAATTTTTATCTTTTTGACACAGTCTAAACTCCAACAAACCTGATTAGATCTTTTATAGTGTTATATTTTGTACTTAGAGCAATTAAAACGGGTTCTCATCATTTGAGTGCATGACTGCATAAGAAGAAACAAGTTACACAATTTATTTTAATTAGATGTAGTTTATATGTCTGTGTACAAAATAAAAATGAATAAACTTATGATTGCAAACTGCCTAGCTCAATTTAAAAATGCATGAGATCTATTCCTAAGTTTCTGCATTCAAGCTGAATTAAACATATAAGATAATCTTTAAAGTGAATAAGTAATACAGATTCAATAACTTTTTAAAAAAACCCCAAACTGAAGCACCTAGAAAATGTTGTCCCTCTAAGCTAAATTTTCATGTGTTTATAGAAAACTGTTATGCATTTTAATAGTAAATTTCTCCCCCAAAATCATAAATAAAACATGCATGTTGATACTAACATCATCTGCTGAAAAATCTTAATGTGTTGCAAACGAGAGGAAAACTTTATGTTTTGCTGCTTCAAGTAAGAAGTTGAGGTATCAGTGTATGGTCTAGTCCTTTCTTGTTTTTAAAACAGTGTCTTACGTTACACATCTCATCAAGCGCTGTGAAATTTCACATTATTTGGGACTTGAGAACCATCGCAGGTTTGGATTCAGCTCTGCTGGTGCAAACGTGAGCTTGGTGAATTCTGCCTCAATGCACAGACGTTTCTGAGATTGTGGGGGGGGGCATAAAATGTTCACAAGATGTGGATTTCCACCAGAA
Source organism: Anabacerthia variegaticeps (assembly GCA_035583185.1). Classification (NCBI taxonomy): domain Eukaryota; kingdom Metazoa; phylum Chordata; class Aves; order Passeriformes; family Furnariidae; genus Anabacerthia; species Anabacerthia variegaticeps. The sequence goes on from JAWWEW010000169.1 coordinate 4,484,024, forward strand.
TTCCAGAGCTTGTCACAAATACGATCCAGTAAAAGCCTCCTTTTGTGCCCTGTAGTGAGGAGCCAAGCTGGGACAGGGTGGACTGGGGTATGGAGAGAGATGGATGATGCAGAGTCAAACACACTTTTACAGTGGCCAGCAGAGCTGCAGAGCTTTGGGCTGTTGTTGTATGCAACCATTTCACTGCACACTGCCCTTGTTTATAAAGAACGTATACATGCATTTGCCACTGACATTTATACACTTGGGCTATGTAAATATCTACAAGTGTTGGTGTGTTACAATATTGCTGATATGGGGTGCTTTAATTGTTTCAGTAATTAACACTTCTTTTGTTCACCTCATAAGATTTCTCTCAAACTGAGACTCCCTTAGCCCGTTCTGGTTTGTGTGCAGACATCAAGTCATTCCAGCAGTTGACACAAGAAAGCCTTGAGATGTGTGACACTAATTAAATCAAAATCTCCAAATTAAAAATAGCTTCCTTATAATTAATGAGGAGTGACCATCTACAGGAGACAATATTCATTTTTTACTTCATTGATCATAAATTATGTTTAGTGTGTTGTAGTAAATCACCTAAAAAATCCATTAGCAAAGCTTTTCTGTCTCTGCGAGTACAAAGAATATTAATTATTTTTGCTTCCTGAAAACACCCTTTTTTTTTCTTTATTTTTTTCTCCTCTTCCTACAGTCTTCATTGACAAATGCTTGCAAAACCATTCTCCAGAAATAACCAGAGAATATAAATTTTTAATGGCTTTGCTTATGTAGGGACATACAAAGACCTTTCTTTATATTCTGATACATCCTGCCTGCAAGAGCTTAATAGAAGTGTGGTTTAGGTTTTTAATTTTTAGGGACTGTAGCAAAGAGCATAAATTCTCTCATCTATATGGTAAGTTTTACTGCTCAAGTTGAAGCTGTGGCCATTGGGTGAGCATATCAAAATACTAAAACTCATTGATGTGGAACTGTATTGTGTCAGGCAGTTGTGATGGAAGATTATAATGGGGAGAATTGTTTTATTGTTGTTTTTAATCAAAAACCACTGCCTCTCTGAGCTTTGGCAGGCAAGACAGAGACTTGATTTTTAAGAAAACTTCCTGCTAGATATGTCCTCTGGTGGGTTCTTCATTCCTGCTGCTTCCAAACGCCAACTGGTATTTTTATTAGTATTTTCTGACTGCAAAGAGCTTGGGGTTTTTTGATAGCTTGTGTGAGATAATGTTTTATCTTCCACGGCAAATAATTTTTCAAGGTTATATTTTTCCATTTATGACAATTTTAAAAGAAAATTTTAAGGTGAAGGGTGAAATTTAGGAATATTTAAGAAATATCAGAGATTTAAAAACTGTGTGAGACCCATTTCTAGTAGTTAAATTCACAACTCCAGGGTATTATAGAATGGGGAATGGGAAAGGTAATACATGGTATTAATGCACTAGTAGGTCATATATGCATATGAAGCAGCAGAGAGAATAGAGTGTTTAAGAAAAATGACAAAAATTAAGATATTTACCTTAACTTTAGTAAAGGTCAGATATTTATAATCACAAAATTACTTATCTTTTGGACTTCAGGTCTTTGTCTGTTCCTCTATAGAGTAAAGTTAGGTGCTTGCATTACCCTCTTCCCTAAACTTAATTTTCACTCTGGTACAGTGTGGCAGCCTTAAAGTGCTATATCTTTATTAATTGATTTATTATGTTAATCATCTGCCACAGAGGGAAGGAATATTGGAACTCCTCAGGCTACTCCAGGCTCATTTCCTCTCCCCTTCTCTTTGCCATCATTTGTTCTTTGCTTGCCCTGGAACCAGAGAGGCTGCAGAACACTCTGTGAGAGGGAAGGTTTGGTGAAGCATTTGTGGCCGTGGGTTTCACTGATCACCCTGAATCTTGTTTAAAGAAAAATAAAAATAAAAATAAAAACAAACAAACAAACAAAAAACCCCAACCAAAAAAAATAAACCAAAACAAAACAAAAAACCAAACAAAACCTCGCAAGAAGCCACCCAAAAATCACATTGTCATGGTATTCAATCCAGAAATGGTTAAATTTCTTGCTGCTCAGTGAAAAATTACTCCAGTCTTGTAGAACTGTGAGCTGGGTTTTGGTTGAGGAGAGGGTCTTTTCTCCCTTTTCCAGGTGAATTTCTGTTTCATTTTGGGATGCAAAATGTCCAGCTTCATTTAGGACTATAGGTGGACTTGCTGTTATGAGCTGATTTTACTGTTACCAGCCTGAACACCTCCATGATTTTATAGGTTTATTAAGAACATTAATGTTAGGTGAAAACCACTTTTAATTCAGGTCCTGATTCTGGTGGCTGCTCTCGGCCTGACAACCCACAGGCCTTTATTCTGCCTCCAGCTCCACCCCAGCCTGTGAGCCCTGAGAGATTTTGGGATAATGATCCCAAACTGAGTTGGTTTAGAAAGATTTCCTCTCCCTCTTTTTTCCCCTCTTCATCAGCCTTTGTGTAACCTTCAGTGTGCCTTTTCTTCTCTCTCTGGTGCCTCTCAGCTCCATTACAGTAGAAAGGACGAGTCCTGTGGCTCTGTTAATTATTGACATGCGTGTAGTGAAGTGTCTGACACACAGAGAGCAGTGAGCAGGAAAACGATGGTCAGAGGGGAAGTGTTTGCTGGAGAGCCAACTTAAACAGAGCTCCAGACAGAGCTGTTATCAGGGAAGTGTGCAAACAGTGGTCATGGTTGGGAACCAAAAGAAGAATTTAAACAATTCAAGTTGTGGAAGAATATTAGCTTGAGACTGTCTGCTCTTTGCTTTTGTGTGGTGTGTACAGAAGCACAGAGGGAAAGAGGAAAGGCAAGTGAGTGTAGAGCATCATAAAGCCACTCTCCAAGCACTGGGTGTTGCACCCGTGAGCTCATTTGTGTCCAATGCCACTCTGGTGCTACAAGCCTGCCACAGGAGCACAGAAATTGCAGTTTTGTGTGCCATGGGAGGCTTGTTAAGCTTTGCAACTGGATAACCTTTTGAACTATTTCTGGAACACACAAAATTGGAAACCACCTTTTGAAATGGAATTCAAATGTGCCTTTTGTTTTCTTCCCTTTCTTTTAATTACAAGTTTTGGACTGACCAAAATTTATAGCATAGAATCATTTAGGTTGGAAACCTCCTCTAAGAGCATCAAGTGTAGCTGTTAACCCATTACCTCCGAGTTCACCACTAAACAAGTGCCACATCCACATGTCTTTTAGATACCTCCAGGGATGGCGACTCCACCGCTTCCCTGGGCAAGCTGTTCCAGCGTCTGATCAGCCTTTTGGAAAAGAAATGTTCCCAAATATTGAGTCTAAACTCCCTGAGTGCAGCTTGAGACCATTTCCTGGTGCCCTGTCATTGTTACTTGGGAGAAGAGCCCGACCCCTCCTCACTACACCCTCCTGTCAGGAGCTGTAGAGAGTGAGAAGGTCCCCCCTGAGCCTCCTTGGCTGAGCCCCCCAAGCTCCCTTGGCTGCTCCTCATCAGACTTGTCCTCCAGACCCTTTCCCAGCTCCCTTCCCTTCTCTGGACATGCTCCAACCCCTCAATGTCTTTCTTGTCATGAGAGACCCAAAAATTGAACACAGGATTCAAGATGTGGCCTCCCCAGGCCACGACCAGTGGAAATCCTTGAATGGATTTGGGAAACTTTGGCTTGGAAAGCTGTTTTTCCTCTCCCAGTATAAAGCTACAGTCATTCCTTTGCCACTTTCTCATTAAGTATTATTTTGGAGTCAAAATGATCTATTTCTGAGGTCAGAGGCTGCAATCAGACAATACTTCTACTTTCCTCTTCAGTTGTCCACATCTTACCATATTTAATATTCTTCTTTCATGGACAGCTGAATTAATTGAAGGTGACTTCAAATTTATATTATCAGTCTACATAGTTGTATAAAGCACATGGATATAAGTAGCAATGAATAAGGGTTACTTATGATAGCTAAATCCTTATTAAATATGAAATCCTTTCTTTGCATATATATGATACCAAAGAGTAAGGATTTTAAGTAATTTCCATACATTTATCCCAGTGTTTCAGATATTGAAAGTGTGCATCTTGTCTGTGTGAAAAAATTACTTTCTTAAAGCAGTTATGATACCATGTATGTATCTATAGGAATTAACATGTACTATTCAACCTCTTGGAGGATTTCAAAAGAGAAGGAAGATTTCAAACATTTAACCAAAAAATATAATCATGGAAGTATAGCCATGTTTTCCCATTAACCTCTAATTTTCCCACAAAAGCAACATCTAATGATCATAATTTAGTTAACAGAGAGAAAAATCCTCACAATAATCTATGTGTTTGACAAGCCACATTCTGTATTGTACCACAGTGTTTTCATTTTAGCCCATATTTATCCAGAGAGATCCCCACATTTGTGTGGATTATTCTGCTTGAGAATAGGATTGAATCAGAGACGGTGGAATAGGGTTTTGTTCACTGCTCACTGTGGAGAAGATTCCCTTTATAAAGACACTTAGGAGAGCAGGAAGGATCTGTAAGTTCACTGATGTACAAAAGAAATGGGAATTTTGAAATTTTTAAATTCTAACTGCTGGTCTAAGATGTTGAAGGAAACAGCACCTTCTAAAAACTCAGCTGGGAAAGAAAAAGGTGAAAAAATAAACGCAGAAGTAGCAGCTGTAATGCTTTTTTTGGTCACAGTTGTCAAATAAGAGCATCTCTAAATGAGTTGGCAAGAAGTGGGGAATATGTTTTACTGCAATAACTCTTTGTGGACTCTGAATTTGTTCTGGGCACCCTGGTATGTCTCCTTTTGCAAATATCTTTCTTTTTTATTTTTTTTGTTTTTGTTTCGCATTTTGTAACCCGTCAGCAAACTTAGCAGAAAAAGTTGTACCTTTATTAACATTAAATTCTAATGTTTCTAGAAGAAGGAAAAGTGCATCATGAAATAATGTTTCTCCATAATTTTGGCTAACAAACACTTGTATATTGCTCATTTTAACAAAAAGTAGTGGAAATAATCAGCTTGTAGATTCTTGGTTGCATTCTCTAGTTGGAAAATTTGGTTCACTGCCTGAAGTGAGGAGGCAAATACAATTTTCATTAGCACAAACTCAAGACAGATTCCATGTCAGAAGTGAATGCTGAAATGTCTCTGTTCTGGCAGGGGCCTTTAACACTTTCTCATGGTGTTTTCTTTAGTGTGAAACCAGAGCCAGATTCCTTTATCCAGATTCCCTGTGAGCTTCTCAGGTGTTGCCCAAACATGGGACACTTCTCTGCCGTGCTTTCCCACATGCTGGGGACATACAGCGAGTGTGACCAAACCAGAAATGGTGTCCTGGTTGAGTCAGCAGCCAAAGAAATCTGGATGCGAAATGAATGTCTCTGCTGTTTGCAGCCTGTCTGCCCCTGGGCACAGGCTGCTCTCTGCAGGATTTGGGGGAAGAGGCAGGGAGGGATCTGCCCACCTGGCCATCCCAGAGCTGTGCCTCACCTTGGTACCCTCACCAGGCCTGATCCTGACCCCTGCCCACGTGGTGCCTCATCCCTAGGGATGTGCCCAGTGTCCCAGCCACCCTCCACTTGGGCTGGGATGGCCCTGCCTGCCATCCCAGGGGGGTCCCTGTGGCCCCGGCTCAGCTTCTGCCACTCTTGTCTTTTCCCATTTCTCAGCCATCTGTTAGGGGACAGTTACTCAAGGAGACAGTTGGATGCTCTGCTGCCTGAGCCAGAGTCTCTGGAGCTGCTTCCATCCTCTCTGCCCTCCAAGCAGCATCCCAATCTGAGTGTTTGAGACATCGAGATGGTGTATTACCATAATTGCAGCCAGTAGTTTTGACTATTTTTCCACCAACTGGCAAGGCTAGGAGTTATTATGTCTTTTGAAGGGAAGAAAAGACACCATCCGTCTTTTATATTCTTTGTATTCCTGCACTGATGTAAAATACACTGAGATTATTTTGAAGAAGAACACTTTTAAATTCCTTTTCCCGAAGTTCACTTGATAACACTGCCAGAAGTGGCTGTCTGTTAAAGGGAAGGGGGAGAGGAGTAAACACGATAAAAAGCTACTCGTCTTTATTTGCATTAGACATTTCAGAAAGTGCAGCAGCTGGGAAAGATTCAGCGGGAAAAGCAAGTGCTGCTTCAAAGGATCACAACACGCAGCTTGCTTTGCCTTAATTATTTTTTCATTCCATGAAGGTGGTGGGAATTGTGGGCAGGGAGGCCTTGGAACCTGCTGCCTTGTTCCACTGGCACTGACAATTGAGACCTATTGCCTTTTAGAGTCATTTTGCAGACAAAGTTTCTATAAAACAGGGCTTTTGGAGGCTGAAGTTCGTCTACATTTTTGAGTCAAGTTGACTTCCAAAGCATTGTGCCTGTAAACAAACACGAAGTACATATGAATTTGTCTTAATCACATGAATAAGTTAATGGCTTCTAATCTTCTGCTTTCAAAAGTGGTGCAAAAACTTTTGCTTGAAAACAAAACAGTATGAGTAATACTTCCTGGAGCATATTCCAGTTTCCCCTCCTCCATTCCCAATCAAAGAAATCTAATTAGGAAGCTCCCCTACTAGTGCTTTGAGTTAGAGAATATATTTAAAATTGCAGGATGTTTGTGTCCTGAAAGAATCTTGTATTTTAAAAGCAAGAAGCATCAAATCAAAATTCAATCCCAAAATTGTGACAGACAGGAACATATCAGAGTAGACTATTAATATTTTGAATGTTAATTAAGAGAGTCATTCTTTTCACTCATAATACTTAGAAGAGATATATATATATTTATATAGTTTTGATCACACATCTCAAGTTTTCTGTTTGATAAGGTATGAAAGCCCTCTGGCAATCCTGGGTTTGGATGTAGGTAATGCAACTAGCATGGTTCCCATGCTTCACAGATGTCATTTTTCTTTAATGAAGGTTCCCAATTATGGAAGAGAAGATCTCTTTCACCCCTCACCCTCTCTCACAGTTCCTCTAACACAATGAATAAGCACGTTATTACTGGCAAATCAGAAAATGAGTTTGGTTTTGTTAAATGTGCGATGACTTCGAGTTCTGATGCGACTGAAACAGGAATCAGTGTTTTATACTCCCTGCCTGGCACCGAGCACTTGGCCATCCTCCTCTGCTTTATTTGCATTCTGTTTGAAAGCTCTGCAGAGCCAAACGAGTCCTGGAGGAGCTCTGGGCACTGCCAAGGGTTGGAGGTGCTCTAGGAAGCTTTACATGCATGGCATGAAGTGTCCTACCTCCAGGCAGCACAGTACAAAGAAAAGTGTCCAAAGCCCAAGCTTCAGTCTGGTTCTCTCTTTCCTATTATCATAGTCTCCAAATCTTAACAACTAGAATAAATTTTAATCATCTCTCAATTTTCTGTTGTTAATTTCCTGCTATATTTTACTGGAAAATACGGAAAAAATGCGTTCTTTGTGAAACATTTTAATACCTCTCCATTTCCTTTGTATGAATTTAACCTAGAGCACAGTGAGAATACTTTATATTTCCTTTGAGTACAAAAAGTATTTAGACCCCCGAGCTTAGGAATTTATTTTTTTTTTATTTTTTTTTTTTTTTTTAACTGTTTGCTGTTTCTGTTAATCATGAATTCTTCAGGGGTGTAATTGGTGTCACTCCCTGGGGGCCAGGCTGGGAAGGTCAGAGGAGGGGCCAGGATGCTGTAAATCCTGTGTGGTGGATGTGCAGTGTTTGTTACAGAAGTTGTAAATCCCTCTCCAGAGCTCTCCTTTGGGTTGTCCTGCTCATTCCAAGAGACAAGATCTGCCAAAGCTGACATTTTCCCACTTGTGAGGGATTTTTCTGCTGTTGCCTGTGATTTCTGTCCTTCCTCTTGGAGTTTGTGCCTCGAAGAAGGTGAAGGCTTAGTGCCCTAGAACACTGTGTGTCCTAGGATAGACTCCCCTAAAGGACTGGTATAGAGTTGAGCACAGACCCAAAGATCCAACACCAGCAATGAATGAGCTCTAAATTGTTTTCCTGAAAAATTTCCTCACCTTTGGTCTGTGTGTAGCTAATCATATTCCATGTGTAAATTATGATTCATCCCCTGAATGAACTGAACCTTTCAGACCTCTAAATGTTCTTTGCAGTGTTAAAAATCTCAAAGTGTTTATCATGTTGAATTACGTTTGTGGGGGTTTTTAATCAATCCGCAGCCTTTCTAAGAGATAAACAAAAGAGATCCTCAAAAGTCCCTGAACTCCCTCAAAAATCCCTGTACCTAACACTTGAGAGATAAGGGGACAGAGATAAGTGATTGCAGTGGTGGGGGTATCCCAAAGGGAGCTATCACAGCATCCTTATCCTCTCCCTGCCTTCCTGGGCTGTGCAGTTTCAGAGCCAGACTCCTGGGCTGCAGCACCATCTTCTCTGATCTAAAGCAGCCATAAATATGTGACATTTATATGTAATTTCATAAATATCTACAATTATCTGCATGGCACAACAGTGAAAGTAAATACTGGCACCTATTCTTCTTGATGTGACTCTTGATAGGCTATTCACAAGACAATTCAAAATCTTATGATACTTTTTAGTGTCTGCAAAGCTTATTTTAGCAACTGTAAAACACCTGTATTTGGGGAAATAATCCTCTGACCCACTGATTGCCTTTTAATTACAGTAATCATTTCTTGATGACTTTAATTCTCCTAAATACAGTAAAGACAATGCACTGAAATCTGGAAAATTAACTAATACGTGGAGTGATGCCCTTAGCTTTAAAAAGGGAATGAAATGTAGAACTTTCTTAGTCTTGTAGTGGATGTAAAAGTCTCTATAAGAAATGTTCTCTCTGGTTTTTTAGGTCCTGAGGAAGCAGATTTGAAGTGCAGCCCGAATTTTGTCAGCTGCATTGGTACCAACAAATGCATTCACCTGTCCCAGCTGTGCAATGGTGTCTATGACTGCTCCGATGGGTACGACGAGGGCGTTCACTGCAGGGGTGAGTAAATGTGCTCAGCAAAGTTTCTTTAACCTGAAATCTCCTGCTGGCTCTGAATGGGGAGTTCAAAGAGAACCACAGCTAACATCTTTGGGATACATGTACATACATATGTATAACAACCAAAAGAGAACTCTTTTTAGTATGTGTTCAAGTTAATTTTATAAATATTTTGCATGAAGAAAATGCAAGTGAAAAGCACATACAGTTTTTCAGACTTTATGAGTTACTAAACTTGTGTGATGGAAATAGTTATACCAAAAGAAGGATGAGAAGCCCTTTTTTAGTGAGCAAAGTTTTCTTTTTCCTTACAGCTTTTGTTTAAACAAAAAAGCCAAAGAAAAAGATTACATTTGCTATGAGCATCATTTTGTGTTGAGGACTTCCTTTGGGAAGATTTTATTCTAATAATCTACTGTTTAAGAGTGTAGTTACCAAATTGTGACAATGAGAAATCTTAAAGAGGAGTTGGTGAAGGTCAACTCTTTTAATAGATCTACTACTGAGTTGACTTATTGAGGCCTGCCTTGGGGATAGTTATAAATCCAGCTCTGGATACCATGAGTCAGTTATTTCCAGTCATGAATGATTGTTGATGATCCTCAACAGATCTCATGTTCAAACCCAGAAACTCAGAGACAGGTCCTGGGACTTCTGCCACAATCCAATATGACAATATACAGCAAAAGGTACAATTAATGGTATAGTTCAGAAAGTTAAATTAGAATTTAAAATTTCCTGTGGACGTATTTTCGGAGCTGTCAGAGTAAAATCTAAGTCTGCACCAAAAATAAGCCATATGGAAAAAAATAATAAAATAAGAAGAAAAAAATGCCATCTGGAATTAATCAGTGTAATACTGCTGACTTCACAAAACTACAAATGGTTATTTTTATATAACCAGGTGAGGATACAGGCTGTCATAAAATGTATGGCAATTCTTATTCACACTGATAGGAATCATTTATTTTCTTGAAGGCTCAACTTGTGATTAGTCCTTCTTCAATGAACATTACACAAAATCAAAATTTGTGTCAGCATATTGGTTTTAGCACTGGTCCCAGAATCCAAAACCCCCCAAAATTAAACTGGCCAAAGCAGTATTTGGCTCATGCTGAAGATTTCTGCTGTTGCAGGTGAGTGATTTTCAGAGATTGATTGAATATTGATCCATTGAGCACTATTTAAAGGTATAGTCTTCAAAAATTCATGTATTTGTATAAATTGCTCCGGATTAAAGGGCAGAGGATTAAAAATTTCCAGTGCTGAAAAAATATTGTATTATAACTGTCTTGTATTTTTATTGTGTTTTAAATCTTTAAACCAGGAGCTTAAAGTAATCAGAAAAATACAAATAGACTAAAAATGAAATGCTGTGGTAGTGGAAATGAAATATGTTTGCTTTTCATATGTAGCATTTGATACATGTAGCCTGTACTTTGGAATGGGATAGCACATAAAATCCCCAGTCTTTATTCATGTCCTTTTAATTTAAGCTCTAATACACCTTGTAAGGTTCATGTTGATTCCCACTCCTTTTTTTATTATCATATATGAATATGAAAACTGCCCAATGGAAAAATTAGTGTCTCCTCTAATAAATCACGGCAGAGTTTAGTTAAACATCCTAAATAAACATTGGGTCTCCACCACGCAGAACACTTAGATAATGAAGTCTCACAGTATCTCATCTAGTAAATGGTTAACAACTCATTAATACTGATTGTTTTGGCAATTACAAATTTTGACTTGCTTATTAGAGGCACTACTTGAAATTATCGGTGGACATGTTTCTGTCAACAGAGAAAATAAATGCAGAAAAGAATAATTTTCATTATGATCGCATAGTTTGATACAAACAACTGCTAGTAATGTGTCTTTACTTTCCTATGTATTAAATACTTAGTCTGAAGATTTTATAGTTGTAATTATTCTCTATATTTATCTATCAGAACAATGCTTGGGTAACCACTTGCTGGACGTTCTGAGTCTTGAACACACAAATCATGTTTAGCTCATCTGTGTGGCCAAAAGCTGCAAAGTCACTTCAGACACGTAGCCAAATAGCTTTGTCTTTATATTAATCACAAGAGTGGCATCCTCAATATGTTCCACTCTAATTAACATCAGTCCTATGAAATTTGTGATTGCAGAAGATAACAGCAATTTTCGATATTCAACTGCAAACAACTCAGTTGGTCACAGAGCTGAGTGTGTTGAAATAATCTATTGCTGGTGACAGTGATAGTGCTCTGTAAAGTCACAGCCCAAGCAGCAGGAAAGTAAGTTGTGGTGTGAAATAAGGGGCTGTGACCAGGGCAAGGACTGTGGCAGTGCCCAGGTCACTCTGAGGGGGAAAGCTTCTAGTAATGCTTCACTACTGATGGGGATTAAGCATTCAGCAACGGGAACTATTTGAATTTCTTTCCCTAGATTTAGCATTCTTATGTTAATTCATTATATTAGAGACACATTCAGGCATGCACCTTTCCCTGGCAAGTGAAAATATGGTCATATCCGCAGTGTGAAATGGTAATTTATGGGAAATTTCAAGGAAATAGTAGTAAATACAATGACATTCCTGTCTCGTCAGCTTTTATTTCAGGCTCATATACATTTTTGCTGGTGAATGTAATGCATAAATCCAGGAGGGGTTGTGACAATATGAAATAAAGAATGTTTTATTCTGTATGGTTGTTTCAGATTATGTGATTCAGTGTCCTTCAGAGGAGAAGGGATGAGTAGTTCACTGAATTTGAGATTCAGAGCATATCAGTGATAAGACATCTGTATTTGTATTCCTTATTTTTTGACTCATTAAAGAATGCTTTAAAGCATCTGAATAAACAAGGCATCAAAGTATCTACTAACCCTGTCTATAAAGCTTAGACTGGGGATGGGGCTGATCAGCATGCTGTGATTTATCAGATAATTAATTCCACCACAATCCAGTCCCACTGAAAAGGGCAGTTGATGCCCATCAGCTCTTTGAAGGGTTGATAAGGCTCACATAGAGTTTCCCCGTGCCAAAACCAGAGCCAAGCTTGAGTGGTTCTAGGAGAAGACTGATCCAGAGTTGCTCTTGACAATTAAGCTCCTTTCTTTGACACAGTTCTGCAGGTTTCTTTTGAGAGCCAAGACCTTCATTTGAGTCGCATTTGCAGCCACTTTTAAAGCTCAGCCATGCGATGAGCTGAGAACTCTCCTGCCACAGGGGAGCTGCCAAATTATTGCACACTGAACTGTTTAGCTCTAAGTCTTTCCTTCACGTGGTTCATCCCAGTCCCGTGTCCATAAACCCTCAATGAGCTCACCAGGGCATTGCCAAGGGGGGCTGGGGTCAGTTCAAGCTGGTGTCATGTGGCTGCAGCTTGTGCCAGTCTCTGATTCGGAGGTCTTTTGAAGGTTAAAATCCTTTTTTTTTTAAATTATTTTTTATTTATTTTTAATTTTTAGGAAGAGCTTAGGGAAATATCTGTCACGGATTAGTTGTAGTAACCTGGCCTTGATAGGTAAAGGATTAGATATATCCTTAAGATAATTTCTGGAGAATTACAATCACATTCCCATGGTCCTTAGGAAAGGGTTTTTTTACAGGGCTGCAGAGGTGATCTGTACAGTTTTATATATCAGTGAATTGTATATATGTGTATGGCAATAAATTTGTAAGTGTTATGCCAAAACTGGGGTTTGGTCTGAGTTAGAGCTATAGGAAACTTCAACTTTTACAGAATTCAGAGGTGTCCTTTTTTAAGTAACTAAACTAAGGGAAAAGTTATTATTAATAGCTACTAGAATAGCTGTGCTAAAGTTTGAGATATGCAACCCAGAAAATGCTAAAAGAATATTGAAAAAAAAATACCAGCACAAGTAGAATCCTTCCCAAGTCATCAGATTATTTGGGTCTTTATTAACTGTAATCGAAACCGTAATTTCCAAAATCTCTAATCAATAAAATACTCAAACCCAAACTCTGGCTCATTTAGCATTAAAGAACTGCAGAACACACATAGAGAAGATTTGGCCAAAACTTGTTCTGTTTGTAGCAGCCTGTAATCAGAGTATTATTTTCCTGTTTAAGTTTCTGAATGAATTGTTGTCATATGATGAAGATAAATGCTGCTATTACTGAATCATGGTTTTGTTCTGGTCCTTCTACAGCTGGAATGCTGGGAAATGTTAAGTAGTGTTTACCAGAGGGGAAAATACAAATTTCATAATTTTGTGGAAACTTTCAGGCAAAAGTATAACACTGAAATTATGGACCTACATTTAGATTCTAATCTTACTTCTCTTTTCTTTTCTTTCTCATGAAATTGTGTGACAAGGTAACAGAGAAAACCTAAAATAGTCAAGAATTATAAATGTGCCTCCATTTTCTCACATGACTGTTTGTGTAAGGAAGGCACAGGGGCCAAAGAACTCCTTGTAAACACCTTTGGTTTATTCTGACAAGCTTTAAATCACTCCTCTTTTAAGACTGGGATATACAAAGTGTCACCTGAGGGTACTGAATCCTTGGACCCCCAGGAAACATCCCAGAGTTCCTGAGGTCCCAGTGGGGCTGCTGGAACCATCAGGTAACATTGGGAATGATTCCTGATGCAACTGCTCTGTGTTCCACATCAAGGCTTTTGCTTGTGGCTGAGACAGAAAAAAGAAAAAAAAAAAGTAAAAATTGCATTAAAATTAAACAATGATAGGTAATTTTGCTTTGCAACAGAGCTGCTAGTAAGGAACTGCATTTGTCTGGGGGAAGGCTTGTTTTGTGTGCTTTGGTATCTCCTCATTTCACCATCCAAATATCCAATTTCTAGTACATTACTGGCTTTCCCATCTTTTTGCCTTAATAGAGCGTGATGTGGCACATTGAAATTAGCCAAGGTCATTTAGTCTATTCTGCTGTCAAGACAAAGAAGTCATGGGCTTGGTGATTTAATAACTTTCCGTCACAAAATCCTCCTGCAGCAAAGCAAATTAAAGGAGGCTGGTGGGGGGATAGAGCAGTGGAAGACATTTGAGTGATGTGATTTTGTCCTACCTTTATGGACTCTTGCTGAAGAGATTTTTTAGGCTAGAATTCACAAATTAACACTGCTGTTAAGGTATCAGCATTGTCTATGTGGCAAGTTAAGTGTAGGATTTAAATGTTTGGCCATATATGAAAGTAAAATAAGCTGGCAGATCATTAGTAGTGCTTGGTGTGTAGAGAGTGTTGTGATCCTGTCCATTGAAGGAACAGTGGAGGTCTTGTCTTCTCCCAATAAGTATTTCCATGTTTCTGTGAGAAAATACTGGATACTGTTCCTTACTGGCAGAGCCAAGTGTTGGTCGGGACTGATCTCCCTGACTACAATTATTGGTTAGTTTTTTCTATTTTAAACACCTTTAAATACATGCAATTCCTTCAGGTCACAGAAACCACACTTACAGCAAGCAATGCAGTGTTGGATGGTTACACCATGGAGTTCTTCCTTCTGAGAGAGAGGAGTAAAGATCAGAACTCAAATATCTCAGTTTTTCTATGATCCTGTTGCACAATTGTAGCAGACATGTTACTGTGCCATGTCTGAGACAAGAGGATGGTAGTGAAGAGGTGCAGTTAGTCATGGTGGTGGATGGCTGGATCGTGTTCAGGGCTACACAAATGTGATGAAAACAACTAGAATGACACAGGGGATGCGATGGAATGATCTGAGAAAGCTTTGTTCCACTTCCCAGGGCTTTAGGTTAAGTGGTATTTACTGTTGCCTGCTGTTACTGTTTTGGGGCTGCCCTCTGTTGAGTAAACAAACATTTAAACTCTTACTATGAGCATCCCCTTTTCAGTTTTATTCTACACTTCTTATTATCTTCTCATTGATTGTTGTGTAGAGTTACCTGATTATTTTTCCTTGTTAATAAACTAATTAGCTAAGAAAACTCTTTAAGGAATTCTCTTATGCAAGAATTGTAAGATGCTTTTTGTAACAATAACTTTCAAGATACTTTTATGAAGATAAATACTCTGGGCACAATGTGTGTATCAGGAGTTCCAGATCTATCTGGCAAAACTCCCAACACCCATGAACTCAGCCCCTGAGCAGGAATTGCAGCTGCTGCCTGGCTTCCATTAGTTCACATCTCAGAGCAAATCTTAATTACATTTTCAATATGTGGGCATCAGGGGCAGCTTTTCCTCCAGGAGACACTGGGGCCTGGCACCAAATGTTTGCTTCGGTAACCTTGAGGTGTAGGGAGAACAAAGCACTAGGTCTGTCTTCACTATCACCTCCAACATTTAGGGAGCAGGGATAGCTTAGACATGCTGGAATCTTATTTAGAAGGAATAATGCTTTTTCAGTTTCCTTTTGGGCATTTTATATTATTTTTTCCAGGATATACAGCAACTATTCAATTTAGACCTATAGAATTTAATTAATATGTCTTACATTAACTAATAGTACCGTCATATCCGCTGAATAAAAACGCATCTGAGGCATCTGTCCATCAATAAAACATGTCATTAAATTTCCCTGGCCTCTTTTTCCAGTGACATTATTTGCCTATTCATTGCTGCAATCAAGAGTTTTAAAACAATTGGGCAACCTGGTGTTTGAAGTGGGGAATGAAAAATTGACAGGCACGTGTGCTGCAAAACGTGATTTCAGTCCTTCTAGAGCAATATATAACGTCAGCCTGAATTTGCAGAATGGTATCAAACTGGAGACAGAAAAGAAGCAAAAAAGAGCAAATTCTGAGGCTAACATCCCATAATTTGTCAGAAGTGCAGTTGTCAGTTCTCTGCCTCGGGAGCTCTCAGCCAAGCTACATTAGGAGCCTTGGTTTCAAGTTCTTACATGCCTTGCCTGAGGGGATTTGATTTCCCTGCTCCTTGTCTTCCCAAGGTGAATAAATAAACAAATGAGCAAACTCCAAGCTGTTCTGCATTGGGGAGGGGTGGTGGTGGGGGAGTTTGCTCCTGGGGCACTTTCCCCTGTGCAACAAACAGTTCAACATTTATTGCAGCAAAGACCTGAAGCTCCAGGAATGTTCATTTGCATTCTCGTGGCAAAGAGTCAAATCAGGGTCTCTTGCTTGTTCCCATCTCGGCAGTTAGTTGGGTGTTGCTCATCAAAATGGTAAATCCTTGGACCTGGAGGGGTATATTCCCACCTGGAATATGTAATGCCTCTGCACAACATCCACCTGCCTGATCACCTCTATAGGGAATGCAGCATATTCTGACTTGGCACAAAATACAATTTATAGCTGAAAAGAAGAGAACTCACATTTTTTCATTTAGGCAAGGACTTTAATTTCTTAACACTTCCCATTTATTGCATTTTTCAATTTTAAGCTCAGGAAACTATATAATGAAAAAGTCTAAGTCGTTTTCAAGTTGGATAATATAGTCTAAAAATTAAAAGTTGCCGTCATTTCTGAGACTATGATAAACAAGTCAGGATGTCACCAGCAATTTTAAGTGAGATTGATACTATTCAGTGGTGTGAAGATGTTTGCTGTGACACATTGAGGAATAACTCTTGCTCTTCCACTCAGAAGCAAGAACATGCACAGAGCGTGCAAAAACTGGTTTACAGAATTCATTTGATCCTCTCGGATTTCAATCATCTTTTCTCCACAAAAATCTGTGTCGAGAAAGTGTGACTTAATCTTAAACTCACAGGAGTAATGCCTGTAATTTGAGTTATCTGTCAAATGCACAGATTAAAATACTGTGAGATGAAATGGAAATAGTTAAAAAAAAAAAAAGAAAAAGGTGGTATCATGGGAAAGTACTGACAGTAAATGGCAAGTAAAAAGAAGCCCTGGAAGCAATCAAGAAAGAACAGAAAGTGGAAAACACAGAGACCAGTCAGTAACAAGGTTCAGTGTAAGCCCTTACATGAGGGTAGTAAAGCAGACCTATTCTCAGTCAGTATTCCCTGGAAGGAAGTGCCTCAAGGAGTAGGAACGTGTTCCCTCTGCACTGACTCTTGAAGGAGTTTGCCAGTGGATTCCATACCCTGGGAATGTTTTATGCTTTGTGAAAAGGGGGGTATTGGAAACATCGTTAAAGCTGTGCCTGGGCAGTGTAAGCAGCGTGCGAGCAGAGGAAAAGGATAAATTAGTTATGATGAGACCTGAATCCTGCTGGAATGAACAGCAACATTTCCTTGAGTTTAGGCTTCTGGACTGGGGCTATCTGAGCCAAAAATCGTACTTAATTTTATTTATTTATTTATTTAAAATAATCACTCATATTCAAGTGCTGTTTAAGCATTAACATATGCAAAAGTGGTGTGTTTTTCTAGGGCTTTTTTGGTGGTTTTGGTTTTTTTTATTTTTTATTTTTTTTTTAAAGAAACTTTTTTAAGACAATGTTCCATCTGGAGAAGAATGCACCATATTTAAAGTTCAGGATTTCACCTGACCCACTCTGTGCAAATCAATCATGTTTCCTGTTAGTAAGGCTGCTGTAGTTGTATTGGCTGCTCTTGGAGTGTCTCTTTTCTAAGGGTGGGATATCATGGTAAAACATTACCTATGAAACCAAACTTTCTGGGACTATATTTAGCATCTTTTTAAAATATTTTTTTGTCTATCTTGTCCTTATTAAAATCCACTTACATGTAGCAAAGTATTAAAAATGCTGTTTGGAAGTTAACTTGTACATGGGATGGATTATGGGAACAATGGACCATTGTCACCTTCCATTTGCTCAAAGATGACTGCTAAGATTAAAAAAGGAAAGGAATTAGCAGCAGAACAGATTATGGTTCCAAAAATAACTTTAGCCAATGCACAGTGACACTTTTCTGATTTTTCAGTTTGGTTTCCACTCTCACGTGAGGTTCCATGAGATCTGATGCCACATTACCAGAGCAAAATCAGTCAGGGAGAAAATGTGTGTGTTTTAAAAGAAAAGAATCATTCATAGCAGTGTGAGCCCCAAACACGTCTCTGCACTCCACGGCACAGAAGGTCAAACTCCTCCCTCATTAAGAACCAAATATGGCCTTTTAATCAAACACCCTGTTGAATTACCAGCTGGCAATCCAGCACGATTTGTTGCTGTCTAAGGTACTATTTGTTTTCCAAGGCTCTTGCATATTTGATAGCCTCTTTCATCACCATGCATCAAACTGAAGACATGCTAGTGGTTTAATTGACTTTTTCCCTCTCTTGATGATGTGCATCTCCTGGAATTGTAGCAGAGGTGAGTCCAGCTCTTTGTATCAGTTCTCTACTCTTGGCACACAACTACAGAGGCAGTGGAGTGCCAGCCAAAGACCCCCAGAGGGTGTTTTTGGGGCAGGGACACTGGAGCTGTGACCCATGGACTTTGGGAAAAGTGAAGCTGTGAGAGATGAGCTGCCTTGTGCTGAAGGACAGGAGCTGTTAGTTGCTCTGCCCCATTTTTCTGGGAATCTGGAACACGATCTGCCTATTCAGAAATGTTTCTTACATGTTTTGTTCTCCTGCTTTTAGTGTAAAACTTCGGTACTTTTACACAGGCAGGTAGTGATAGGGCAAGGGGAAATGGGTTCAAACTAAAAGGAACTATCCCACAATAATACCTTGTGCCCTGGGCTGGTTGTGTCATCATTTTTATAATCATTTGTTTGGTTACATTCTTTGTTATTGGCTAATAATGTATTTCCTAAAAATAACTGTCTTCATTTAATGAGCATTCTTTTCTTGTTTACTTGCTAAAGTAAATCCTTGAACTAAACCAATGTGAAGTCACACTTTTTGTTCTACTTTACAATATTTATGGTAGAACAGTTCCGTCTGGGATCAAGGCATTATTGCAGAAAGTGGCGTGGACTTACAGATGAAAAAACCCCAAAAAGAATAGTTCACAGTTCTGAAGTAGCAGAACATTTAGTTGTCTTTCAGCAAACTGAGTTTTTTTAGTCCATTGAAAGACATTGAAGCAGAATTGCAGGAAACATTTATGTGCAGGTAATTTTTAGGTTTCTACAGGAAAAACATGAATATAGATTTAAGTCCTCAAACTGATGGCACACACTGGCACCAAGAGGGTAACAAAGGAGGGGAATATGTTCTGTTCTGCAAATTGTTACATAAAATGAGCACAGTTACATTAAAACAAAACTGTTCAGACATCCTGAGGACTCACATTTAAGGTACGTGGTAACTAAAAATACTTCTATGAAGAACAGTTGTTCTGCTTTATGCCATGAGCTGACACTTATAATTTGTGTTAAAAAATAATCAGTGAATTACTCATAAATTTAAGTGGACACTGTTTGGTGCCCATACTTCTGCTTTCTGGTAAACTTGAATGCCCTCTGATGGGAAAAGAAATCTAAAGTGCTACATTAGACACTCAGGAAAACATCGGTTGACTTCCAGCCCTTCACAAGGGAGCTGGATATTTTGATTTTTAGTGGAGAGGAAAAAACCCAAATCCTAATTCTCATGTTGGTCACAATGTCTGTCATTAAAGGATAAAACACTGTGCTCTTCAAACTGCAATTTCCCCCCTCTTGAGCTTAATAGGAAAAAATTGGCTTTAAATAGAAACGTGCCTTTTAGAGACATGATGTGGGTTACTGTTCACATGAGTAAAATGGGGATCATGGATGCTGAAAGGGTTGCTGCTTCCTACACGTATGTCTTGTCTGGGTTTACAAAGGAGAACTAGAGGAAAGGCACACACACACACAAAAAAAAGCCCTTACATGATGATGGTTCCTACAGAGGAATGTGTCAGATTTCTTGATATTGTCTTGAAACTGTAGCAAAGACAGGAATCATTCCAGTGCTAAAGCTACTAAATTTGTGGGATACAGATTTCATGGGAAATGCAGAAATTTGCAGTCTCGTGATTTACATCCCTTAAAAAGTCCATACATTACTTGTAAGAAAAAGAAATCGTTCTTCCAGTCCAGGAAATTTCTCCCTTCTGATGCCAAATTGATGTACAGCTGGAAGGAGCCTTTTGGAAAATGCCCCAGGTTTTTCAGGGCTCATCACAGAGTCAGAAAGAACCCTTGCTGTGTATCAAAGGATATACGTAATACTTATGATACATCCCTGAGGATGGACATAAATTATATGCCAGTTCCCAGAATGCAGCCAGAGAGAGCAGCTGGGTCTGAAGTAAAGTCATGGACACAACTCTATAGACATCTGTGTCCATCCTCACATAAAAGAAGCCATAAATACTTTCAAAGTATTAATTTCTCTGTTATTTCCAAATGGAAAACAAGCCTATTGGTCTTGTAAAGCTGCTGCTGGTGCTCACCAAAGGACACAGGAAGCTCCTTTCAATGTATGGACTGGAAATTGAAGTAAGAATTACTGTTGGCTCACGTTGGCACGAGTTACAGTCATCTCCCAACTAAAAGTAATGTGAATGGAACACAATTCCTGTTAACAGGCACATCTGCAGGCCTTTGCTTCTGCCTTCAGCTGGGAAAGTGCTGCTCACATCCTTCTCTCTGCAAATGAAGGCACAGCTGTGCATTTAGGGACTCGACAAAGAGTGTGATTAGGAATTCTAGGCTTCCAAAATAATGGATCTGCCTTCAAAAAGAGTTGTTAGCGACTAGTTCTTGGTGAGATTCACTATTGTCCTGTGTTGAGGGCAGTTTTGGTGGTAGAAGCAAACAAAATATTAGTGGCAGTTTAGTAAATCTTTGCATTTTTCTGGAATTTATGTGGGTTTTCCTCTGGTTTTGAGCAAGTCACAGCCTCTGTAAATCTGAAAACAATTAGTTCAGATAGGAATTGCTGGGGGTTTCTTTGGGTTTGGTTGGAGTTGTTCTGTCATTTCTTGTCTCGTCCCTGGTAGTGGTGCTGCCTCAAGGAGAGGTGACCCAGCTCAGCCAAGCCATGCTGACTGTGCAGAGAACCCACTGAGCAGATCTTCCTGAGCTGTGCTACAAGTTCTATCCCGAGTTTCTGTTCAGGAGCTCATCTCCCTGTGTGAAAGGATTATTAATGGAGACAATAATCTATCTGGACTATGTAAAACATGTCAGAGGTTTCCAAGGAGCTGACGGTGCTGATGTTCAGCACTGTGAGTTCCAATGGCAAATAGCTTGGAAATGTTGATTATAGAGCTAAACATACATCAAGGATGTGTTTTGTGCCTTCAACTGAGCTGTGCTATAGAAAATGTAGTTTTAATTTTTAAAAGCCACTAATCATTGGCTCTCTTTTTGAAGTTCCATCATACCTGGCAGTGTGACCATAACTGAAGCTTGCATATTTGTAATTCCAGTATGGGAAAGTATAACAGAATGAAGTTTAGCTAAATTTGGTAAGGATGTTACTTGAATCTGGATTTTTTAAAATGACATGTTTTGGTAGGAAAACTGTATCACGATGGTTGATTTTGGTCTTTCTTAATAGGCAAAAACTTGGGGAGTTTTTAATCAAAACTAATCTAAATGGGCTTAAATTTTGCTGTATACAGAAGACTAGGATGTTTGTAAATTAGAAAGCCCAAGATGAATTTTAAAAACAATTTGATATTAGTTCTTCAGCAAAACCTCATAGAGAATATTTTTACATCTCAAGCTTTTTTATTTTTTTAAAGAGATGTGTGCTACCAGCTGCAGTGTAATTTACTGTTAGAATATTGTGCTAGAATTTCTCTCATCCTCTCAGGGACTCACCTAAAGATGGATGTTTTCATGTAAAAAAGATACTGCAGGATAAAGCTTTTATTACTGTTTTGAAGCTAGTTAGAATTCATAATATTTATTCACATTTCTTGTAAGAAGTCTTTTGAAAATAAGTTTATGTTAAAAATTGTGGGTCCTCAATGCCTTGAAGAAAACCAGGAGATATGTTGATGTTCTGGAAGGCACAAACAGGTCTAATTGGTCTGTGTGAAACTGAGTCCTGTAGTATGGAACACAAACAATGCACCTGCTCCATTCAGAACACTCAACAGGCTCTTCAGTGACAAAATATACTAACAAAGAGTAGGGGAAATGCTGCCTGCTGTGCCTCAATGAAAAACAAAATACTCTCTATGAAGTTTGATTGATCTGCAGAAGAAAAAGGAAAGTTCAAGGGGGGAAACATAGCACAGACTCCATAAAAAATTTAACAGTGCTCAGAATTTGAGTAAGAAGGGTCACAAGTTAGGGAAGGGGTTTTAAAGGGGTAGTTTAAGTGTCTGCTTTTTCTCCTTCCTTTAGCAGTTTGTGTAATAAGAATCAATGGCTATTTGCCTTTTAAGTTCCCGTAATCTCTTCATGGAATGGAAATTTGAGTGTGTTTCCCTGGCACAGTCAAATGCTCTCTAGATTTATATTGATGAAGATCTGCAGCCTGTTTGCAGCAGTGATATGTGCTTTTAATCCACCCATCCTTCCAAAGTGACAAAAAGTTGCTGTTCTCTTTTTCATCATAAAGTTAACTTCAAAAAGGAGATGTCAGTAAGTTAAAAAAAAGTGATTTTCATCTTTTAATATCACTAAACCCCCATTTTTTATTGATAGGTGCCAAAAAAAGGTTGCAGTCATTCTGCATGGCTTTAAAGCAGTGAGAGCTTCACTCTGAGCACATTAAATCTGCTCTGGTGACTTAAAGAAGGCAGCAATTACCACATGGCTCTTGTTCCTCACAGCGAGGAAATGATCAGGTTCATAAGTACAGGATTAGGTATTTTAATCATCGACAGGAATACTTAAATCTATTAATCATTTTGTTGTTGTTTGACTAATGTTCTATTGTTGGACTTGATTTGCCGATGCATTCATTTGTTGCTTGTTATTTTGTCATTGAATTATAATTTCATTATGCTCTGACCTTCTTCGTCCTTTGCTCGTTCAGTTGCAACGTAAGGGTGGTTGATGCCATTTGGATAAAATAAAAAACAATCCAGACTTTTGTTTTCCAATGAAGCTGCATGGAGCATAAATCTTAGTTAGGTTCAGCTGATTTTCTGCTGTGGTTGCAGCCCTGACTGCTGGCAAGGGACCAAGCACAACGAGACAGTCCAGCCTGGAGGGTACCTGGGTAGGCGAGGAGCATGGGCAGCCAGGCATCTACTTTATCATAAATCTGCATAAAATGCAGTCGGGGGACTGTTGAAATTGTAGTGTGAATTGTTTTAAAACTAATAAGCCAGATATGTTTTATATTATGCCTATTTTTATGTTTCTATTATTGCTTCAGAAGTTATTCACAGCAAAATGAGTTGGCTTTTGTTTGACTGCAAAACATCTGCAACACCTTTCCTCTTCTAATTCGGTGCTATAGACTGAAAGTTGAAGATTACTTTCATTTTAGAGTATTCCATACACTTTAAAACTCACAGAATAGACTAGTTATACGTGGGGGCAGAGGGCACTTTTTATTTTCAGGACATAGGGAAAAGCTGATGTAATGTTTTGAAAACAGGACTTTAGTGCACTTCAAAATGTTTGAATTCTGATCTTCCCCATAGTTCAGGGTCACTCTGGTGCATTGGTATGATTTTCATCCACTATTCCTATTTTACACTAGCATGGAGACAGACGTACTGAAAAGTGTGCCTTGGAGGGCTTCAACTTCAGCTGCAAATTAAATATCCTGATTGTTCATACAATAATGTGTATCTAAACCCAGAGCTAACTGATCAATCTTCCTCCCTGTAACTAATATTATAATGATAATTAATAAGATAAGGGATCTAACTCTTGTGTGATAAACTTTCCTTTGGCATAATGGGACTGTGCAGAAAAGAGAAAAAATAAAAGTAAAAAGAAATAACAAAAGCTTCCACCTCTGAGGGATTTTGTACCATTTAAATTGGACTCACATGAGAGCTGAGGAGATGAGAGACATTGTCCTCCCCTGCTCTGATAGCCTCCAAGATAACAAGTTTTTGTGATTACAGACCTCACCTGTTCACCAAGGTTAATAGTGGTTTGAAACAGTGGATTCTCTTTGGTGAGTATCCTGTTCTGAGCAGGCTGGTTAATAAATGCCTCTGTGTGACAGCTCTATCTGGGCTTAAAGGCTTAAAGAGAGAGTGGCTCCCCATCTGAAACGGGGCATTTGTGCCTCCCTTGCACGGTGTGTCTGTGTTCTCACCGTGCCTTAAAATGTCCTGCAGCTCCTCACCTGAGGTTTGCATTCAGCTCTCAGCCTCTCCCGGGGGATGGTGGTTATCACTGGTGCTTAAGCTGCCTTCCCCATCTGTGCATCGGTGCTGGGATATCTTCCAAAACTGAGCAGATCTGGGGGCTGCCTGGGGAATTCAGGCAGCTCTGTCCTGTATAGGTGGGGACTTATGAGTGGGGTGCTGAGTGCTCTGTGGGATACAGAACCCCTGAGAGCATCCCCTGGCTCGGGGTGCCCTGGGAACCTGATCTGCTAAAGAGAAAATTAACAGCACAGTGAAAGAGGAATGCTTGCTTTTAACAGCTCTTCTTTTATCTTCTTTTCAGAGCTTGTTTGTGCTTTGTCTCCTTCATGTTATGGCAGAAGTATGAATGTTGGTGAGCCAATGCAGATCCTATACTATGTAGTCTAGGAACCCTTTATTTATTCATACAGTGGGGGCTTGAGTCTGATTCAGCTCATTTTACACCACGTATTTCCTAGCAGCTGTTTCCAGGGTGTAGCACAGAGAGCAGTTTGGTTTCAGTAGGATCATGTGTGTTCAGTTTTAGTCTATGTGTAGCTTTTATCAGCGTCCTTGGTTGTTGAAAGGCACCAAAATGTGCCTGTTCCTAAATGGGCACATGGAATGTGCCAGGCAGGTGCGTGGAAAGGGAGAGGAATAGCCATGCCAAAGAGCTCAGGAGCAACCAAGTGCTGGGCCTGGCACTGCTCTGCCTGCCCTGCCAGGGCTCTGGATGTGTCATAAACAGAGCTGGAGCTCCATGTCCTGGGTTGGGAAAACATTTGGCTCCTGCAGGGTTTTATCCCAAAGTCCAGATGTGCTGCATTTGTTATCCTGACTGTAGTTGTTCTGTGTGGTCTATTAAGATTTGACTTTCATTAGGTGCTCTGTTTTATTTTCCCTGAGTTACCACTATTGGAAGCACCAGGGCTGCTCTAACAAATTCCCTCCTTTCCATTCCAGGCGTGGATGTATTTCAGTGTGAGGATGACTCTTGGAATGCTCACCATTATTTTATGATCCTTTTGCATGGAATATTATTACTGTTCAGCACTGACCTGAATAGTTTTCTACTGTGTTAATACAACTGCTTGGCACTTTGAAGCAAAATCAGGGAATAAAAGCATGACCTCCCACACCAAAAAGCTGTGGTATGAAGTGGTTATAAGGAACAGTTGTGAAATCCTAATGTCCTGCCCGTAACTTTGGAATTTTGGGAGGCTGATCCATTCCTCCTGTATCCAGCCATAGGATGTGTGTGGCCTGGGAGCTGCTGGTCTCCTCCTGGAAGCCCTTGGCACACAAAGGAGGGAGGAAGGCTCAGCACCTCAGGTTGCTGCGCCTTTCCTTTGATGGTTTCTCAAAAGCCCTCAGACTTTTTCCCAAAACTTATTTAAATCTTCCGCAGAGAAATCAAACAGAAAGGAAATTACTTTCATTATGTTGGTTTTGTTTGTTTTCTTACTTAGTCTAATGCACAGGATTATTCTAGCCAAAATAAATTACACATTAGAAGCAGCACAACAAAGGTGTGCACAGTTTCAATGGAAAGGAGCTGATATCAGCAAAAGTGAATAAATTTGAGAGGAGCCCAACTGTGCATATTAAGAAGACAATAAATGAAAGTAGGCCATTTTTACACAGTTTTTGAACAAAATTGTTATTTATTACTGCACTGTCTGTGCTTTTGTCCCTTTTTCTTCTTTCTCCACCTCCTCCTTAGTATTGATTTGGGGGAGAATAATAATAATATTCTACAGAAGAGGGGCCTGTAGTTTGTGGTTACGATTCACATGCTTCCTTAGCAATCCTATGCCCTTCTAGCGTCATATCACCCTGGCCTAGAGGTGGAAGCAGATTTTCTTGATCTTGCACCCTGTTAAGCTGCATAATAAAGGTGGTGGAGAGCAGTCAAGGCATCAAAAGCAGCCACCATCCTCTCTGCTGTCAAATTCCTGACTTTTTCATTTCTTTTCTTATGGCAATACTCAGAAATAATCAAATGTATTGTTGTAAATATCAGTGTATTATTGCTGTGGGTAAGTTGTACTGAAAAATCTATATTTCATGGAGTTTAAATTGTGCTGAATATCCAGAGATATTCACTAGCTACTTCTACTGTTCCTACTGGGTTTCTTTATGTACTTCAGGGAAGTCGTTTAGGATGCTTGAGTCACCAAAATTTAAGGCGACATGACAACCCGTAAAAGCATTTCAGTCTCCCAGAGACACATGAGAAAAGCAGTTAAACAACTGCGAATCTCGATGCTGATTTTGTCAATCATCCTTGCTGCCTGCTTCCAAAAAGGGCTCCACAAGTGAATATTTCACACTGGTGCCTTTCCCTCTTTGCCCCTGAATGACCAACATAATTGTGCCGCTCGCTCCGGCGCGGTGGAACCAGCAGGCAGCCAAAGTCTGTCCCGCTCAGGAGTGCTCACCTTGGGAGAGAACAAATGGGGAATGTGCTGCTCCAATATTCCACACTGCACGGAATTGGGATCTATTTTAATGAGGTTCCATTTTTCTTGTGTCCACCCCAGCACTTACTCAGATCAGATGTACCTTCTTCAAGGCCAAACTACAGGGGCTTTTCTGTTACAAATTCTAACCGGGTTTTTTTCTACAAAGCAGTGACTCTGGAAGGAAAATCAAAACCATTTCACTACACATTTTCCTCCTACATGGGAAAATTTGCAATCTGCTGCTCATGTGAGGGAAAAACTCATCGGAGTAAGGGCACAGGATGCAGTACACTATCAAAAGGACTCCGTGGAAGACTCCTGTCTTCTTGAAGAAAGAGCTATTCTGTTAGCAGAGTATATATGCTGGGTTTGTTTTCCAAAAAGAGGAGATTTTCTCCAGTCCATGACCTCTAGTCTTGAACTGGACATGATCCAGGTATTACTTTCACACTTCCAGGCAGTGCCTACTGGGTGCCAACTGTCCAGTCATTCTGACTTGAAGTGTCTTGGCCATCCTGCCAAGTAATGGTGAATAATACATTTCTTCAGAAGGAAAAAGACCTTGTAATTGTAGTTAATGTTCTCCAGTTGCCTGCAAAGCAGATTTGTCTACTTAAATCACAAGCAAATACCACTGTGTCTCCTGACCATCCACTTGATCTGTGTGTCTTGTCATGATCAGAAGTGACTTGCTTTAGCCAGGTAGACCATTTATGGGTATTCTCATTTAGATGAACAGCCTGCCCTGTCCTCTTTCTCTCTAACACCTTCATGGCACTTCAAGCCACTTGAAGCCACCCCAGTGCTGCAGTCACTGTGACTGCATTTGGTCACTATCCTGTTACTACATTTCCTTTAATAAGTGTTTGACCTCCTGGGAGAGTTCCAGTTTCCAAGTTTTCTTTTTATTTTTTATTCCCTTTTTATTTTCACCCCCCCTGCAGTGTCCTACCACCCTGAATGCTTCTTTTTACCATTCCCAAAAAATATAGAGATTTAGTTCATCCCTCCATCACATCACCTACACAATTACAGCTTCTGTAATCAGTCCCATCACAAGTACTTCACCTCTCCTTGCTGTTTTTAGTGGTAGTCTTTGCTATATATTCTTTAAAAATAAAATATGTCCCTGGTTTGCTTGAGCCAGCACTGAATTGCATGAGTTGTCATGTTTTCTAGAGAATGACCCAACTTAAATGTATTCAAACTTTTTACTGTGTATGTTCTCTTCTTTTATGTGGCTCATCCTCTTCTCTGACCACATTTGGAGTTGTCCTGTGTGTTTCCTGGTGAGCTCTAATGGTTCATAGCTCAGTTGTTCTCACGCTGTGGTCCACGGAAGGTTAATTGATCTACATCTCTCTCTATTTAGTCATCTTCTCAGTCTCTCTCCTTCTTAGATCATTTCCTGTAGTCTCTCATTAACTGCCATTGATGACAGAAAAATTCTTTTTATGAACTGCCCTTCCACTTCAAGGCAGTTTCTAAGTTTTGTTGCCTTTGTCTGCTGTGCTCCATTCTCTAAAGTCACCAGCACTGAGGAAGAGTTTCCCAGCCACGCTCAGGACTTGCTGAGCCATGGAGTAAAGATGGCAGTGGGAATCATCTCGTATTTTACATCTTTCCTGCAGACTCACCCAGTCAGTGGGACAGCTCTGCTGGCTCCTGGGAGCACCCAGTTCTGCAGGCTCTCATACAGTAAATCAATTTAAACAACTTCCACTCTTTCTCTTGGGTAGATCCAATGGGCCTCAATAAAAGGTCTCTGTGTGTCACAGCACAACAGTCCAGAAAAGCTGCTGAACGGTGCTGCCTTCAGCTGGGGGCAGGGGGCACCTGTGGGGCTTCTTTTGCCATGGGGATTAAGTTACAGTTTCATATTTGGCACAACATCTTAAAAGCAGAAGTTATTTTTGCCAGTGATTTTATGTGTATGTGTGTAAATGTCTGTGTAAAGATGCCTTGGTTAATAACTTTCTGCTGTTACTCCAAATCAAATTCATTATGAGAGAAAGCCTTTTAAGAATTTTGCTTGCAGACTTGCTTTTCCCCTTGAATTCCAATGCCATTTTGTTCTTTTTTTCTCTTTTTCCTTATATATTTAAAATTTTGGTCTGATCACCTTTCATATTCCAGATTTTTTCTTGTCCATGCTAATCAGTTTCTGACAGTGGAAGCTGATAAGACATAGCAATAGCAGTAAATTCATTTAAAGAAGGCAGCAAAGATGTATAACACAGATTTAATATAAAAAAATCAGACTGAGTTTGTACACTTTGGTTGTGGAACAAAGGTTGAGACATCTACAAGAATCTCCATTTAAATTCTACTTTCATTCCTCTTGGTGTGTAACAAATAAATACCACACAGGACAATGATCAAACTGACAAAAGAATAACAACAAAAAATAAATATCCTGCATAAAAAAATTCTACTTCAGCTCCTCAGTTTTTGGATTTGGGGGTTTCTTTGGTGTTTTTTTGTGGGTTGGTTCCCCCCCCCCCCCTTCCCCTAAATGCCATTTACAGGTATATAAACTAAATTTGGTTCATTTTCCCAGCTTTAACATATGTTATGCTTTTGACAAGTATTTCCCAGCCAAAATTATGGGCTTTGTAGTTATTTTAATGTCATTTAACTTATTAAAGATGCAAAGAAAAATAATATAGACATCTCCTTTGAATTAATATCTTAAAATAGCACTCACCCTTCTTTCTTTCCTTAGGTTTTATAGTTTAGCCATGTGTTGATTGAAATAATTATATACAAGAAGACTCCATGGGGTAAAAATTGAATCTGTAATTATCTTAATTATTCCTAAATTTGATCAGAACTTAAATTAAAATATCTTGAAATCAGTGCAATTCATTTGATTTCAGTGGGATTATTATAGTTGAAGTTTTGTTACATGGCCTGTATTTATTACTGTAATATTCAGTTGGTTGGATTTGCCATTTTTGTTTGGATTCTTGATAAAATTCCAAATGTAGGTAGAGTAACTCTTGAAGCAAATTGAAGGAAATACACTTCCCCCCCCCCCCCCAAATCACATCTGCATTTCGTATAAAAGGAGACAGCGGGTTCCACAATACGGAAGGTATTAAGATAATGTCATTTGATTACTAATTGTGTAGTCTGGAGACATGGACAGTGCAAAAGGTCATGGTAAAGTTCTCATGATGCTTTTTGAGATTTCAGGAGGGTTTCTGCTTTCTGTTCGAACAGTTTGAGGCTCTCAGCAGAACAACAGCAAGTAGTTATATCTAAAATACCCAAGTGCTGAATTAATCACTCTCACTGGTGTCATCCTTGGGTAGGATGAGATGACAGTCAGACCACAGTTTCCAAAGACATCTGGAAAGGTGTCAGACAATGTTGTTATTTTCATTTTACAGACAAGGAGGAAAACCAAAAAAAGTTTCCATGATTTATCATGAAGTCTGCTACCTCACCAGGAAATAAACTGCAATTCCAAAGCACCTAAAGCACGTAGTTATAGGTCCTCTCTGTATTATTATGGCACTGTAAAAGTAGTGTATTTGCTGACTTTCTTTTCAATTGGTGCCAATGAAATTAATCACTGGGTTAATTCTAAATACAGTTTTGCTGACTTGCCCAAACTGTGCTGTCATATATTATTACACCAATTTATACATGCTGACAGTTTCATACTCCTGAGGCTGAAGTTTTAAAAATGTGATATTATTTATACTAACGTGTTAAGTGACAAGAAAACTCATGAAATATAAAAGCATGGTCTAAAATTCCTCAGAGCCTTCCCTGCCTGAGTGACCAGCTTGTGAGATTTTATGTGTGGCTTCAGGTCCAGTTAGACAACTTGTCTTCATAAATCTCTTCAGCATCCAGCCAGGTGATAAAATTCATGTCAAACACAATGATGCTGTTTATCATTTCATGCGCAAGTTTGTACACATTCCCACTCCTTCCCACTATCATTAGCTCGAAGTAGACAAGTATGATGGATGTATGCTGTGAAAGAGTGCTGATCAATATATCTTCCCGGGCCTGAAAATAAAGATTTCAGGTTAACAAATTGGTGGAACTCCATGGAACTTGGGAAAGAAGGCTTAATTTGTTGGGTACATCGTGAATTTTCTGAGAGAAGGGAGTAATATTTGGAGATTATCAGTGTGGGTTTTCTTCCTGGAGGGTAAAGTATCAATTAGTGTAAAGCATTGCCAAGAAGCTTCTGTCAAAGTGTGTTTCTCCTCTTATTACAATTCCATGGACAGTCCAGAAAAATTAACAGGGGCTTGTAAGTATGGACAAAAATAGAAGAAGGTGAATAGTAATTGTGCCCTTCTTGACAAATGCTACAAATATCAAAACTTTGTGGCTTGTTTCCAAATTAAAAACCAACCAACCAAACAAAAACCAGTGCTACATAACCAGAGCTTTATGCTCTTTGTGTAATTAGTATATTTTACTAAAACAAAGAAGCCCACATGGGCAGTCACCTCTTGCTGGAGAAGTTAAAGAGGAGGCCTCAGGAGATCCCTCCTTCTCTGCTATTTATTCTATTTAGAGACACCAAGACAGACAAAAAACTTCCCAATTAATTGTCAGAGATCTGCCTTGAACATTCTCTACACAAGAAGCAGCACAATAGCGTTTTGTTTTCAGACTAAAATCTTGCTCATCTGAAAAATAGAGATTTTTATCAGTTCAATCTTTGAATGTTTAACAGTGCCATCTGGTGACCTTTGCCATAACGGCAGCGGTGTCGCTCGGAGCATCTCGCTTTGTGTTCCCAAACTCTGCTTGGGGAAAACCTCAGGCATTTGGTGTTTCTGTCTGTCTCCCTTTACTTCCAAAACTGAGATGAGCTGATTCATCCCCTCGTGTTTTCTTCATGTAAGATTTTATGGTTAGAAATCTACCTGTAGAAAGGCACATGTGATTATTTCTGGGTAACCAGTCATTGACACAATTAATAGTCCCTTATTGGAAGATTCCTGTGAACTTGCAGGCAGAGTCTAAAGACAAATCCCCTAAATCACTGATGAGGATCCCATATCCAGTGATGCACCTTAACTGTGTCAGTTTCTCTTCTTTCTCATCCAAATTCATTTTTAATATTAGCGTTTAATGTAAAACTCCTAAACTTGCCATTGCCTCACAGTGGCAATACAGACATAATGTATATTCTTAATCCTTCCCTGTTTTGTGCATTGATATCTGAAACATTGCAGGGCAGGGACTCTCTAAGCATGAGTTGTGGAAATCTCAGTATTGATCTTTGGAGATTACTAAGCTATTAGAACTGTATATATATTTCATTTAAAAAAATGAATTTTAATCACATTTTCAGAATAGAAATTTTGGGGAGGCGCCTTGCTTTAACTAAAATGTCTGTGTTTAAATCATTTCATCAGGAAGCACAAGACACTGTTTGAAACTCGGTCTCTTTGGGTCAAGTGAACTTCTCCCTGCCTTGCTTAACAGTTTACCCCATCGTCATGCTGGGAGTATTTTGGGTGGGCAGCTCTCAACCTCCTTGACACTGATTTCACATTAAATTACTGAGATATATTTTGGTGAAAAACTAGAGCCTAGGTTTGTGTCTCTGGAGGATGAGTACTGAGTTCCAGAGTAATCATCTCTTTGGTAAACATGTATTTGAGTAGCTGAAAGAGAAAATCCTAACCAAGATGTAATTGCAGGGCAGGCCAGTGGGATCTCTGTTTTCATCTCCCACAAAGCAGATTATCACTGACACTAGTTGGAGAATGAAAGATGGCTTCTAACTGTCTGTTTTGATAATAAATGTTTAATTTTTCCTAAAGTGTTATTAAATAACTTCATTCAAGATGCCCACAAGGCAAATAAAATACTTTGCAAAACTGGGGAGAAATTAGCGAAGGGCAGCAAGTTTTATTGAACAAGTGTGATGGATTTACGTTTTTGGGAATAGCAGAGCAAGCTAAAACTTCATCCTCAAATGATTGTCCATCTTGGAATATTTTAGGGGCCTATAAAAGCATGAGTGACAGGGATTGTTGTTCTGTATCTCTTCCATAACAAAAATTACAGGGCATCAGATAAAAATGATGGTGACAGATTTCAGAACAATCAGTGGAAGTCTTTATTTAACACATTGGGTAGGAATTCCTCACCTGGGAAATTCCTCAGCAGAGAATGTTGTAAATGCAGGAGTTTGAACAGGTGCAAGGGCAAACGGAGTAAGTGTATGGGAGAAGAATCCTGTGGGAGTTGTGCAATATATAGCAAATGTATTTGCTATATAGAAAAATCACTGACAGGAATATATTTGGAGTCTGAGAGGGAAGTGTCAGGTGCATCCCCTGTCCTTAGTCTGCTGTGGACATCAGACACAGTCATTGTCAGAACTGAGCTGGATCCACCACTGGCCAAATGCCTTATTAGTTCTGAATTAGAAGGGACCTGGAGAAAATGTGGGACTGACAAAAATAAAGAAGTCAAGACTTGAGAAATGCACATTTTTGGCTGAGCCAGACATTTTTGTCATTCCTTTTCTCTTCAGTTTGCTGAAAGTATTTGTTGAAGAAAATGGAATTAATGTGATATAGTCACAGTTGCCTCATTTAAATGTACACATAGGCTTATTGGTTTCATGTGCATATGTGTATTCATGAATAAATAAGGCATATTGATCACAAGAAAGATGCATATTTTGAGATGTATTTCCTTTTAAGAGTGGTCAGATTTAAGCTTTATCCCAACTACTGTAATTCTGTTTGCTGCTATTTTTATTTTTTTCTTTTTTAGTATCATCCTTATTTTATCCTTGGATTAGCAATAAATCACATTTCTGGAAAGAAAACAGACCGTACCATATATAATTCCTAAAGATCTCTCATCTTTGCAACACCTAAAGTGACACAGCAGAGGCAGAGTTTGTTACAAAGCAGTAGGAGCAATTACGTGTGTCCCAGAGGATGCCTCAGCCTGTGCTAACACTGATGCCTTGGTTGGTACCCAGGTCATGAATGCTCTAATGACCACAATTCATGTTGCCATTTAGAGACCAGGAGAGCACGCTGTGCCCCCCCTGGCTCTTACAAGGCTCACTGCCACAAACAATCAGGTCAAAATCACAACAGATAGGAAGTTGCTTTTATCATATCAGCACAGCTAACAAGGCAACAATTAAACGTGTGTAAGCGTTTTCTTGATAAATACAAGCTTGGCATTTAAAAGCTGAGCTGCTAAAAATTCCAGTAGATAAAACACAGTGTTTGCTAGCTTATTAAAAGAAATAAAAAAATAAAGAATTAAAAAATTGACATCTTATACAATAAAATATTGATGTTGGTCAAGCTTTCTTTTAAGTGGGAAAATGACAACTTTAAAATGTGCTAGGCCACGTGATGGATGATTTTACACTGTGACACTGCTTTATGTTGTGTAGTAAGTGGCATTCAAACATAAAAGCAAACCTGGGATTTCAGTCAGTTCAGCTCAGGCCAGGGGGGAGTAGCAGCGGAACTATCACATTGTGTAATTACAGAGTTGCTGTGCAAGGGTGTGAAGAAGAGGGCAAAGAGCAGGATCCTCCCCATGGACCTTTCTGTGGTCACTCCACTCCCATGCTGAGGATGGATTTATTTGCACCCAGACACGTGATCTCCTCAGCATGCTCAGGAGATGTGGTTTAGGACCAGCTGAGGTGGGCTCACATCTCCTTGGGTATGTCCAGGGCAACCTGTGCAGCTGCTCAGCCCCCCTGCTTGTCCCATCATTCTCATCTCCACTGGGGGAGCTCTTGGACATGTATCAAATATGATATACAGGAGTAGTTCTGTCATCAGTTTATGCCTCACTCTCTTTTTCTGTATTTCTTGCAATTACAGTGTTATTTAGAAAAGTGGTGCTGAACTTGAAAGTTGTTTCAAATTTTCTCATTGTAATGTTGTTATCCTGGCCTAAAGCACTGGGACTGTAATTTGAAGAATCATATATTTCATCTTCTTCCTCAGTGAAGCAGGAGCCCCTCTCTGCTGAGTGTGTAGGGGCATTAAAGGTGTATGAGCTGGTCATCAGAAAGTGTCTCTGCTGGTTTCAGTTGGGGTAGAGTTCTCTTTTTCAGGCAGTAACAATTATATAAATGTGGAAAAAGCTTTGGGAACCTTTGATAAAATATAATGCAAAACACTAATTGGTGAATGTATCAAGGGTGGAACCAGGAGGGACTTCAGTGGATAAAGACATTGGTGACAGATGGGTCTTGTGAAGTGAGGAAGTGACTGAAGGGGTGTCTTCAGACAATGCAGGTTTCTTTTCTGCATTTGATTTCTAAGGAGAACAATGCAGTGAGATGCTGCAGTTTGCTAATGATGTTAAGCAGTGGGGAGAAGCCAATTCAAAGGAAAGTCTAATGTTCCAAATTACACAGCGAGATTAAGGGAATACACAGAGATGTAATCAAGATATAGGATAAATTAATTCTGAAAGTAAAACAAGAGTCAAGCTATAGCAAGACTGTAAAGTCTTCCTGTAAATATCTGCAATTTTTAGCATCAAATTGGTGAGCCTGAGTGATCAGGTGGCTCCTTTCATCTTCCCCACGCTCCTTTATCTATCTATCTATCTATCTATCTATCTATCTATCTATCTATCTATCTATTTATTAATTTTCTAGGAATTCGGTGATCACATTAAAATAAATACCTCTGTTGCTTTGTCTAAACTGCAGTGAAAAAAACAGTTACCATTTTTGCAATGTAGATTGCATATATGAGGTCGCCCCTAGTAAATTATGCAAGAGTGGAGTTTCAGACCGCTTTATTAAACACCAAACTATATCATGCTATGTGTACACACTGTATACACTCTGTAGGCTGACAGAGAACACGTACACCATTAAGAGAGAGGTTCAAGGACTTAACAGAGGTGTCTGACAGCTTTGTCTGCAGCAGGATTCCCACTCCTGAGCTGTTTGTTACTCCACAGAGGTGTAAGTCTCCCCCAGATCCTGTGTCAGGGGATATGTAGATATTACAGCAATAATTTACTATAAAGAGTGCTTTATCTCTGTGAGATACTGATGTAGATGACGTGAGGTATTGATGTACTCATGAATATTTGTGATATTACATGATTTAGCCAAGATTAAGCATCCCCATTTAAATACATACATGCTATTTCTTTTCCTAAGAAGGCATGAACCTGAAAAAAAATGGAATGCCAGGTGCTGGCACAAGCTCTTTGAATGACTTGAACATACATGCCTTGGCTGCCTCCTGATTTTGGCAGATAAAGAATGAAGAGTAAATATTTTTGATCTGTGGTATTTCTTAAAGCATTTAACAAAAATACTGGTCTGTTGTGGCCACACTTATTACATTTCACTTTTCCATCATTTTTTTGTCACAGTACATGACTCAGATGCATCATAGATCACCCAGTTGATCTATGCTCCCATCCATCTACTGTGCCACATAAATCACTCCAGAGAGTGATACAATATCTGAAAGAATTGACAGAACGAGTTCATCCAGAATTGTTTTTTTTCTTTTCTTTCACTGAGATGATTCAGTGAAAATGCGAGTGGAAAGATTGTTGGTAGGTCAAAATTTAGTGGTTCTTAAGAGAAGAAAAGGGTCCAAGTCATCAATGACCCTGAACATAATTGACCTTGACATTAAAATCCGTGTTTGTAGATAATCTGTCAATAGAAGCAATGCTGTTCCTAGTGCTGGAAGAGAGGAACTGTGCTTAACCTGCAGCTTCTCAGGGCAAACAAAATGAGAATGAAACATATTGTATTCTAGAGAGCACTGTATGATGGAGTTGAACAGTACATATTGCCAGCCTGAAGATATCTGAGGTATTCTGTAAAACACCCAGCCAAGCCTTTGAACGGTGAGCAAGAAACTCGCAGAGAGCTCTTCTTGCTGACTCGGAATGCAGAAATTTTCCAGGCTAATGATTTGACCTTTGTGTTGTGTAAGAGGAGCCCATAATTTTTCAGGAGTGTGCAATATAAATGAAATGTGATCTTCTTTACAAAGTAGTATTTAGTCACAGAACTCTCCTGAGAGCTTTTCTATATTAAATACATATTATAGGGCAAGCACAGTTAAACTCTGCGAGTGGATGTTTATGTGGTTAAGAATTTTGCTTCCTTTATTCCAATGGAACATACAGATCTGATTTGAATGCTTTCAACAGTTAGCACTTTACCTGCTGAATTATACATGCATTGCAAATGCTCACTGGCTTCTAATTCTAACAGAGTCCACTGTGTCCTCCCAGAGGAAAAAAAAATACTGTTTATGATTAAAAATTTTCCATCAGCACTATTTCTGTATCAATTTTTTGTGTTTCCTTTAATTTGCATTTCAAATATACAACATCTTTGCCTATTTTATTTTAAAATCCCAGCCTTTCTTAATCGACCTTTTCACCATGTTTGGATCTGGTTGTTGTGCTTTACTCCATTGGGAATTCTGATTTTGAAACTAGCTTTTTATACTTTTGTGTCAGAATTTGTCACAATGCCAAAACTTTGCATACTTTAAAATGCAGTTATTTCCAGTGGATATGATGTATATTTTATCTTAACCAAGACAGCAGTAAATTAGCAACTGTTGTTGCTTGGTTTTGTGGTTGTTAAGATTGGAGTCAACACCGTGCAGCTGGTCTAGGGCCACAGACAGTTCAGTTATTGAGAGGAAATTCTCCCTCCCAGCTTGGGGTCACAGTGTAGCTTAGGGGTTTGGCCAGGTTATTCCCTTATCTTTCACACATTGCAGAGGTTCTAGCATGCAAGAGGAACTAATCTCTGGGCTAATACAACAAACAAACTGATGAGGCAGGTCCTGCACTCTCACACCATTAGCCTGTTAAGTGTGGCCAGGTTCAAAAGCCGTGACTTTAAATTACAGCAGGCCTTGGCTTGCCGTGCAAGAAATCTCTCCCTCCTTCAAATCCCTTTCCAGTTGCCAATACTATCCTTTAATGTGGTGTGGAATAAACGATTGAACTTGCTATTGCATCCAGGGTGTTAGTGAATAAGAATCCTTTAAGGGGCTCTTGACCCTATTGAGATTTTTAACTTTGCAAAAATTCAAGCGAAGCAATTTAGGTGCTTGAGAAACGTAGTTAATGAGAAGCTTTTCCTGCCTGACCTAAGTGGATCGAACTGTGGGAATGCTGATATAAACAAGTTACTGTGCAACCCAGAAAGGTTATTTACATTGGTGATCAGGAAATAAAACAAGTGTAAGATGATATGCAAGGTTGTAATACAAGAAGCATCGGTAGTGAGTGAATCCCTCATGTACCAAATAAAAGTCAGACACTGTAATATATCAGCAAGGATAGGTAAGAAGTATCAGACAGATAAATGACTAAGATCAACATTCAGTGCCTGCTCCCTTGGAGTGGATCTTGAGCGAAGTTTGGGGGGTATTTTTGAATCGGGGAAAAACTTACAAAGCACAGGGCTCAGTTACACTGTTAGATGAGGATGCAGCCTGGAAAATTTCTTCCTTCTTCACTAAACTCTGTAGAGCCTCTTAGAAATATTTCTTTAGTTTTTTCCAATTTCAGTTTCTGGCTGGACCAGACTATTGCATAGTGCAAAGGTTGTCCTGAATTGGAAAGTGTCTTAAAAATAGACTTGCCAATTTGTAGGGAAGTGAAAACTTCTTGTGATTTCTTCCATCTTACTACTTACAAGGTTTCTGCTTCAGTTTTGCTCCAGTGTTTCATTCCATACCATTTTCTGACAGTTAAAATGTTCAGCAGGCAGTGATGGGGAGGTGCAACAACTCTCCTCCAGGTCCACAGGAACTTCAGCAGCTGATACTCCCCTGGGCTGGCTCAGCATGTCAGATCCCATAACTGTTAGGTTTCAGCAAATATCTACTACTCCTATACATAATTGCATTACTAGCATGATCATTACTTTGCAGCAAGCAAAGAAAGCAGAGGCAAACAGCACTTACACTCTGGGCCCTGCCCAAGAGTGGTGGTGCCTCTTTTCCTCACAACAGGAGAGTGACTTTGAGCTAATGTTTGTTTTATGTCCGGCTCTTGATCTGCAGTGCAACGAGACTTCTTAATACCTGTGGTGCATTGGGGTTCCTGGCCATTCTCTTAATACCTTTTTATGCAGGACATAGTTAAATTAGCACTACAATTCAAAAAAAAAAAAAGAAAAAAGAAACAAAGTAGATGCAGGGAAGGGATCAGTGCCATTCCTGGTAGTACTATTGCTCAGTAGCTATTACACCTGATCCAACCATCACGTGGAGATGTTCTCTGGCCCCTGGCTGTCAGTTCCTGGGAAGATGAACCATAGGAAAGATGACTTTGCACATGTCCTGCTGGTAGTATATTTTCTTAAGCATTTGCTCCAGGCAATTTTCAGAAGCAGGACCCTGCACTGATGGATTTTGTGACTTTGCCAATATGGTGTTACATACATCTCCCCGAGCTGCTTCCTCTGGCTTTTTTCCACTACTTTTTGTTTTTCTTGTTTTACAAACTGATGATATTTGTTCAGGAGTGTCACAGAGCAGATGAGAACACGCTGTCCCATAGACATCATGGACATCAGGATGTATGGGCAACTCTTGCAAGCAGCTTTCTTATCCTGCCCTGGTAGATTCTTCCTCTCCTGGTTATTACTACAAATTCCATGACAAGTTTCATAGGATATATAAACCGGGACATTTCTGGTTTATCCTAGAAGCAATTAATCTGCTCTGCCATGAAGACAACTCTCCCAAGGTTGTCCATCAGCCAGGACAGAGTTTCTTCTTTAAATCTCTTTTTAGTTTTCCACAGTTCCTTACCTGGCCCTGGCAAATGGCTGGAATAAAACCTTGTCAAAAGCCCAGCCACCAAACTGGGAGAACCAAGTCACATCACTGAGAGAAGTTCTGAGTTTTTTGGCACTTTTGGCTGGTGGCTGGAACTAGGGTTGAGCTTTCCTTTTTTCCTCTCAGTATTCCAAATATCACCAAATAATCACTCTGCAGCCTTTCCAGCCCTCTCCAAGGTGCTGAAGGCCTCTCTGCAGTTCTTTTCTATCAAGAAATTGTGGGTATCCTTTAACTTCTCTACTTTTTTACAATGAAAAATATATTTGTCAGTAGTAATTGCATTACTAGTCACTTTGTCCTGATTTGTCTTATCATGGAGAGACAAATGGACTTCATAATCTGTCTAGACAGTCTGGTTGTTACTTTAACAGATGTTTGATGTCCAAAAGCAAGACATCCCTCAGCTGCTTTCTAGAAACCTTTCAGACACAGCTTTAATTCATTTTATGTGTCCAGCCTTTGTTTAAAATCGTATTTTTCATTTTTTCTGAGACATCTGTGAGCTATGAAAGTCCCTACACTGTTTGGTCCATCATGGATCATCAGAAGGACCGATTCCTATGTAATTCCTGGGCATATCCTATCAGTGACTGTTGTCAGAGTTTAAGGAAGTCTCAAATTATTTCAGGTACCTGGTTCCACAAAGGAGCTTCTCCCAGTATCTGTTTGGAATTCACAGCTAATTCTCAGACCTATCATGCACTCAAGGAGCAAAGTTTATACCCAGAGCAGCTCATTTTTGGGTTATTGGGCATTTAACTGCACTATAAATAAACTGCAGAGAAAGAATTCTTCAAAGAAATTAGAGAAAGATGGTTATTTTGGAGTGTTGGAATGAGCTTCATTCTTGATATTTATTTACAACAGATATTTTCCCCTCTAGTTTTAACTATAAAAAAACAACCCCTGTCTAAAAAAAAGAAAAAGAAAAAAAAAACAAATACTTTTTTCCTGAGGTTTGCTTTGTTAACACTGTTTATTCTCCAGAAGGATTTCAGTGGTTTTTTTCTTTGATGTGTTAGCATATCTTTTTATTTCTTGGTATTTTTCCCCTATGAAAAAAAAATGTCTGCCTCCACAGTTCTTTAACAAGAGCAGTGTACGTGAATATTTTCCTAATTTTTTGATAAGTGAATAGTTCTGCACAATTTCAGTTATCTAGCAATATTCCCATCATGTTCTGGCAGTAGATAAATATACTTTTTTTAAGTAGTATTAAGATGAGTTCAATATTGTGGAATTCATAATTATACAGTT
Source organism: Anabacerthia variegaticeps (assembly GCA_035583185.1). NCBI lineage: Eukaryota > Metazoa > Chordata > Aves > Passeriformes > Furnariidae > Anabacerthia > Anabacerthia variegaticeps. Next base: position 4,524,642 of record JAWWEW010000169.1, read on the forward strand.
TGGAAAGAAGGATGGTCTCCAGGCAGCTTTTTTTTTTTTTTTTTAATACTGATATAGCTGTAGCGATTTAATAATTAAATATAGAGTTAATTAAATATGAGTTAAATCCATTCATTGGTGCTTCACACTTCACAAGTTGAAAGCTGTCTGAATTTGTGTACGTACATTTTTTCCCAACCTATATATGCTTGAATAACCATATCTTTATTTCTCTCTTGTTTTCCTTGGTTCCTGGACAGACTAAAGACTTGCAAAAAATATGAAAACCAGGGAGAATAATGTCTGAAACAGAGAGGGGCATGTTTTATTCATAGACAGAGCTGTTTGGGTCCTGGAACAAACCATTAAATATTCCATACATTGTTATCAGAGGGTGTTTGCTTTCATTCCTTGTCAGTTCCATATCTTTTTCTGTTCTTAACATAGCTCCTTGTTCCTCCCTACCCATCCCAGCTCTGGTTACCTGCCTGGTGAGCTTTCCCCTTTTTTCTTTCCTTCAGGCTCCAGATCTGAGCCTGGGCTTTGACTCTCTTGCCCCTGAGGCTGGAAGAGAAGAAACCCTCAGTAAATGCAAAGAGAAATCTGTTTCGTGTCTTGCTCTCCAATAACGTTGCAGAAAGATTGCAAAGCACTCTCACATAATTTTAGCAATTGAGATGGACGTGGCTTTTGGTACAGTCAAACCATCCAGCGTTCTTAGTGACAAAAATGCTTATAGAAACCAAGTTTTTAAAGTAAGAGCACAGAAAATTTTGCGTTACATGCACCAGTTTAATATTCACATCAGGAAGTAATTATAGTTACCTCAGCGAGCCAAATACATGACAGAAACATAATATGGGATGTGTGGTTTCAGACAATTATCTCAGCCTGTAAGTGCTGAGTGATAAATCCCCCCGAGAAACTCCAACACAACTAGAAACTACAGACCAGGAATTATTTACAGAAATAGTTCACAGGGTGTTTCCAAAGGCAATAATAAAAATATTTGAAAAAGAAGAATAAAGGCAATCTTGCTACGAGTAAAAATTAGATCTTAAATCACCTAGTAAATTGTTAATTATTTTTCCATCTCTGCTTGGGAGTTCGAGTGAGTGTAATTGGTTGGTCCCTAATGAGATGTGGTGAGGATTCACATTTTTCCTGTTGAGATGATAAAAATCAAATTAGGAGAGTGTCTGAGTGTGTCTGCCGGTGGTGTGTAGGCAGAGAGACCCACCCCAGCAGCACCGAGGAAAGGTCTGTAAGGGCAGTGGGAGAGGAGAAGGTTGGCAGCAGCAGGAGGTGCTAAATGGCTGTCAGTGTTCTTGCCTTTGCCTCTTTTGATAGAAATGCAAATTGGCCACTTACTATTGCGAATTAATACCTGGTCTCCACACAAAGTGCCGGTGACAAGTGCTATCCAGTTTTCCAAAGGATCGCTAAGGAAGGGAACCCAAACTAAACTAGATGAAATAATTTGTGGAATAAAGAATACAAAAGTTCACTTCTAAAGAAAAGTAAAATTGGACATGAGGTAGGAGATCTAATCCAAATTCAGATGTAAGAATTCCAGGTTTTATTGGGGTTTCCTTTTCCTTAGGTTGCTTTGAGCCAGTGCCAGTTCTCTGCATGCTGTGCTGTAGGGGAAAAAAAGCCCAAACCAAAACCAACCAACAAGTAGGATTTGAAATGCCTCAGAGAAATTTACTTTTCTACTGCATTAGTATGATTTTAATAGTAACAAAACAGTACTGTTTGAATGAATTTTAAAAAACCCTAAACTTTAGGGGCCTCATGTGTTTAATATTTTGCATTGTGTGCCTCCCAAGTGATAGTCAGTAGGGGAATGTTACCTGTGTGTTTTCTTTACCTTATTTCACTGTGTTGCTTTCTTTGGCTTTAGCTTTTATAGCTGCTGATTCAGTGGTCATTGCAGCCACAGTGATCACATGGTCTTTAGCAATACTTTCCAATTTCAGGTTTGACAATAAACACATCTGCATTTCGGACAGGGATTAGAATAGGATGCATATTTCCAAAAAACCTACTGCTGGAATGTACAGAATTCGGGTTGTGCTGTGTCAGATTAATCCCACAGACAGAAGGGAGGAGGAAGGGCTGCCCATGCCCTTAGAACATCTTAGGATCAGACATCCCCCAAACCCAACGGGTGTCGTTAATGGCTTGTGGGGAGCAAAGAGCTCAAGTGTTTGTGCTGTGTGATGTGTTTGCACAGATTACACCGTGCTGCCCTCCGTGCCCTGGCTGTCTGCTCATAGCCTGGGGTTACCTTCCCACCAGCCTGCCCATCTGCTGCCATGCTTTGCACCTGCTGGGATGCACCTCCAAGGTGGATCCGATTCAACCACCCTTTAAAAAGAGCTGGTTTTGGAGCAGGGAATAGTGGCTTCCTTCCCCTTGAGCTGTGTTGGATGTACAGTCTCAGTGGGAACAGCACATCTCCTCTTCTTTCCCCCCTTTATAGCTGTCATCAGCAAACCTTGAAAATACTGATAGCAGGAATAATAAAATCTCTGTATTTTTAACATGATTATTTCGATTCTAGTGCACACAGGCTGTGCTAGTTCCAATTCTCCCAGACACAGTGTTTCAAGGGTGCCTTCAGATGTCCCCTCAGGGGTTGGGATGTTGTCTGCGTTGGGAGATGTGGGATGTAAGAAATTAAAAGACCTCTTACGCCACAGCCAAGGAGCAGAATATTCCCTCTGGAAGGCACCTGCCCCAAGTGCTGTATCTCAACACGCCTGGGGAATATCTGCTGAGGAGAGCTCTGGCAGAGGGTTGGGCCAGGCCAGGTTCTTACAGACACAATCAGCTACAAATCTGAGTTTCATACAGTTGCATGAGCTGCTTTTGTTACACATCTATCAGCTGTACTTCGTTCCATTCTCAAAAGTCATTTTGGGGCAATGAGAACAAGCAGTGAGGACCTTGATTTCTTTATTGTGTCATGGAAAAGGTTTGCTCAGGGTTTTTTTTAAGGTGTATATGGAAGTGCTTAGTGTTGTATTGAAAAATATAACTGACACATACAAGATTTTGACTTGTACAATGGAGTCTAAATTTACTTCATCCAGGAAGCACAACATCAAATTATAATGCAGAAAAACAATGTTTTCTTTTTTATTATGGTATAAATCCAAAGAATTAATCCTGATTTATAACAATGTAAATTAATAGAATGTGACCCAAAGTCACTGTCTTATTACAGTATTTGTTATTTTGTCCTTGATAAATTTATCAGAAGACATTTCTCACTATGAAAGCTCTACTATAATTACTGTCAAATCCAAGTAAATAAAAGATTATAGTTGACTGACAATAATGAGATTTATTTAGTTTTCTGTGGCCTTAAATTAAAGCTGTATTAGCTACATGGCCTTGTAGAATCAGCAATCAGACCTGCTGCATCTGAGAAAGATCAGTTCACCTCACACATTTCTTTTAACACTTACATGAAAAACAGTCCTCAGAGAATAAAATAATTGGATATGTATGTGTGGAGCACTTGTCATTAAATTTTATTCTTTAATACAAATAGTTGTCTACTCAAGAAGAGAGAGAGCAAACAATCATGTTCTCCTAGATCAAGGTCTTTTTCTTCCATGTTTGTTGAACAACATTTCCAACAGTTCCTCCAGTTTTGTGAAGTGTGGTTAGCTATGCTTTTGGCTGCAATATCAGGTATACCTGGGGCTTTGCTACCACGTTCAATTAAAATCTGGGTACTCGTGGATTGAAATCCCAGTGCAACTTCCAGTTCCACAGCATCCTTTCCTAATGTTGCCTGTTACTGCACTATTTATTGTAGCATCGAAAGTGGTGGAAATTGAGGCTTCAAAAGCTTTCAGGAAGGAATGTGTGGTAATTTCCCCAAGTACTGCATGCCAGAGTGGGACAAATCCTGCACAGGAGGAGTTGTAACTTCCACTGAAAGTAAGTGGGAGGGCAAAGGGGGCTTTGGTGAATTTTGTGGGTGTGCTGCCAAGGCCTGTCAGAGCAGCTCTGATAGACTAAAGCTGCCTGGATGAGGTGACCTGAAACAAGAAAGGGAAATAGCTACAACATAGCTCTTTGTCTTCTGGGAAAGTCAGGGAAAGGTCCACTTTTTTCCCCTATGTTCAAGAGAAATCCCTTCATTCTACCAACCAGTGCAGTAAGTGTCACTGCAGTCCTTCCCTCTGTAACTACTAACAATCTAGTAAAAATCACATGGACGATCCCTCTTAGTCAGAACTTCCTTTTATTTCTGTGAAACTTCACCTAACTGTGATAATGGCTTTCTTTTTCTTAGATGACTGTAGTTTTAGTAATCACTCTTCAAGCCAACAGATTTTAAAGTAGTAGTAAAAACATCCAGCTATGTCTGGTTTTACCCTGTGACTTTTTTCTTCTTTATTCCAAGCAATCCTATATTGAAATCTTTATCCCCTCCTTTACTTTGGCAGCAAGGTGTTTTCATCAGCTACTTTAATAGCAGAGTCAAACTCATTTCCATCAAATGATGGGATTTTGGAAATATTTCTCCATAGTTCATCCAGTAATAGTTCATCCATATGACAAATGAAGCTTGACCCTTCTCTGTATCAGAGACCGGGTACTTAATGCTCGCCTGGTGTAACTGAGAGCTACAGATGGGACCATTATCTCCTCACTTCCATAACCCCTATTAGAAGTTCAGATACAAACCTTTCCATTTCAAGAGACACCAGCCTGCTGTCCATCTGTCAAGGCAAATGTGATTGAGCTGAGCAACCAAATCATAATTACCCAATCACCTTCCCCAGCAATTAGCCATTCCTTTGGTCAGCTGGCCACTGCAGGCGTGGGGATCTCTCTCTGCAGCAGCATCTCCACTGCAGGGCAGGGAAACCCACAGACCCATCTTGATCTTCAGGTAGAAACCTCTGTGCCTCCTTGGGTGGATCTCTTTCAGCTACTTGATTGCTGACTTTGTGTGCTAATTTTGCTAAATATATGCTCATACGTAAGCTGCAGCAGTCTGATTGTGAAATTCAAACAAAACAAAAAGCTTTTTATCCCATTCCTTGATTAACATACTAATGCAAGTAAGCAGCACCTTGCCTGCATCCCTGTTTCTCTCTTTGCTACAGGCTTTCTCAGTTTCCATGACCAGGATTTAAGCCTGCACATTTTAGGCCTACATTCAGCATCTCCATAGCACCTCTCTTGGGAATAAAATTTCCTTGTTTCAGTTCAGCAGGTTTCTGCTGATCTGCATTCTGATATCTGCCATGGAACGAGGCTGAAACCCCTAATTGTCCTGGGTGCATCAGAGGGAGATTTATGTTGGTTTGTGGTTGTTTATGAAATATCAGAGATGCGTGTAATTGAGGAAGGGAAATCTGGTTGGGCAGTATATCTGTAATATTTTGTTAAAGTTTGTTACTCTGTTGCATCATCTTTAGTAGATGGTGTTTAAATTATCAAGGAAGTGCAATGCAGAAAGACACTTTGGCCAAAATGCTGCATTGTGCAGTTTTGGCTGCCATGAGAGGAATTCCCTGCAATTAACGTTGTGTGAGTAAATTAAAAATTAATTATCAAGTGGAAATCCACTGCAGAGTCACAACACTAAAACTCTGTATTCTTCATTGCTTAAGCCCCCAGAATACCATCAGCAGAACTGTTTAAACAAGAACTGGACTAAACCACTATTTTAAGTGGCAGGGCAGGGGATTTATTTTCTTTGGTGATGAAAGTTTGAGATGTCTTTCCCCAGTGTGGTTTTGGGTGCTCAGGATTGATGAGGAAGTGTCAGCTCCGAGGGAAAGTGCTGCATTTTGGGAAAAGCTTCTCAGAGATGAAAGATACTGGTTCTTACAGATGGCAGTGCTGGATCTGGATGGCCAGTGAGACAGGTTTTATACATTATCACAGCCAAGTTTAGGGGGTGATGATACCTTTTCTTAATAAATCAGCATTCTAACAAGACCTCACCACACGAAACAACAATGTTCTCAGCACACTATAAATCATTCTTAGCAGTACAATAAGTTTTCGTGGGGCGTCCTGATGGGTGTCAGATCTCAGCAGAATGCTTCATACATCTCAGAGAGCAAGACTTGACTACCAGATTTCTTCTTGTCTGTTTATGTGAAGTGATAAATGAAATGTAATATCGTTTTGACCAGCTTATGTTGCACGGAATTGATGTTGTGAATTTCAGCTTAAAGGACTAGAATTTGCATCTTAATTGTAAACAGTACTTGCACTTTGTTGTCATTTCTAAGTCTTTCTTTTCCCTTGAAGAATATTGATAATGATCTGTCAACACAATTATTTTTTTTCCTTTTAATTGGGGTTTGGATTTATGCAATACAACATAAGAGATAGATAAGATTTAATGTTTTTACGTAGGGAAAACCAGAACCATTTACTAAGAAGATTTTGTTGAAAGGGAGCTTGTAGCTGGATGAAAGACTATCACAAATAAGACATGATTATATGGGAGAAATTATCAGTAGGTGAAAACCAGGCTTTTGCCATTATTCCTACTGATTTTCATCACAGCAAAGTTGATTCTTAGTGTTTCATTTTCAAACATTTTACAAATCTCAACTGAGCTCCACAACATCCTGCTGGAGTATCTGCAAGTTAATAGCTTGCTTGTTAAATCTCTGACATTCCTGATCTCATCTTGCACTTGGAAACCAGACTTGCCCCTTCCCAGCTCCTCTCTTCCTGAGAAGCAGCGAGCCATTACCCTTGCCCAAACTTTGCCTCACCTGTGTGGTTCCTCCAGTTTGATTTGCAGTTAATCTTTCCGCTCCGCTTCTCGTGCTCAGCGTAGCAGAGGCAATCGAGTCAGGGCTGCACACTGCTGGAACCTGACAGTCGTAATGCAAACACAACAAACTGTCACTCCTTAATAGCACCGCGGCTATTACTGCAATTGCAGCACAGCCTGTTCATAAAGCTAGCTGATATTCTTTATATACTCATGGTTAATACTGAGATATATGTGCTGTCAGTTGAAATACGGGCAATATTTTTAGTGCTTCTTAGGTTTTTATCATGCCACAACAGTCTACAAACAGAGACATATAGATCCCTGAACAAAGACAGCCGCCAGAGACATCAAATACACATTTGCCTTTTGGTACAGCAGAGAAGTATCTGATTCCAAGCCATTCAGGCTGAAGGGAATTGTATTCACTTTAACACCTCAAGACGTTTGTAAAATCAGCTGAAAAACTGCTGCAGGCTATTCAAGAAGTTTGATGACAGGCAAAGTCCTGGAGGTGGCTACAAACTGCAGTTAGACAAAGAGCCCAGGGCCCTGTGTTGGTCCTGCCTCTCCTTTCATGCTGCAGAGCTGAAGAACAGAAATAGGAATAAGACAGAGTGGAGAGGCAGAAAAACTGTACGCCTGGTCTTTGCAGGAAATAGGAACACACCTTGGCTAGGAGTTGGAGGAGGATGTGGGCAAGGACTCTGGAAAGCAGAGAGGGGAATGGAAGATGCGAATCAGAGCACTGTGGGAGGATTGGAGGCATTTAGGGCAGGATTCAGCAGGAACAGCTGCTGTTGAATTCCCAAAATAAGGCAGGAATGCAGAAGCCTTCCAAAGGGGAAAATGAGGGGTTCAGCTATCGGAAACAGTGCAAAGACCAGAGAAGTAGGGAGTCAGAAAGTAAAAAGATCATAATTCACCAAGGACTGAGAGGAAAAAAAAGAGTTGTTTTATAAATGGAAATTACATTAAAATATGTAATGTATCTTTTGTCTTCCTTCTTCCCCCTCAGAAAGCCAGGTTGCTGCAGTCTTCCCTAAAACCCAAGTGTGCATTTCCCTTCCCTGTGCTAACCCAGGCCTGACTCTGCTGCCACCCTTCCCGTCACAGTGTGCCTTTCCCCAGCCTTGCTCTCCAGCTCCCTGAGTGTTCCCCAAGCCCCTCCTTGTGCCCCTGCTGTTCACCCCTGTGTGGGGCACCCCACCAGTGTTGCCCCCAGGTTCAGTGCCAGGGGAGAGGTTTGGCACAGCATCCCTGTAATGAGGCAGGAAATGTTTCTCACATGCCAAGCTCTTGATTTGCACAAGTCTTGTCAGGATTTAATATCTTTAAAACTCCCAGCCTTCAGTTAGATTGAAATAGTCCAACAGCTTCAAGAATTGTAAACTGTCTGTTCAAGTGGAAAAACACACTTGAAAAGTGTAGCTAGGTTTTGAAGAGGAATGCTCTTCTTCTTTCTTTCTTTTTTTTTTTTTTTATATATTTTTTAACATTATTCCTAAATTCTTCACTACTGTGAGTGCCTAACTGCACACACAATGTGTTCTTTTCAGGTTGAATTCCCACTCTGAATTATACATGAACAAAAATGAATGTCCAATGGCTTTGCCATGAAGAGATTATCATGTTAGGTCCCAGCATTTCCCTTGCATATTTTCCTCTCTGCCTTCTGATTTCAGAGCTTATGAGACACAGCACATTTGCTCTGAGAGCTGTGTTATTAGAGAGGACAAGAGCATCTCTGCAGGACTCAGGGACAGGAGGTTGACCTGAACATGTGGATGCAGACAAAGCTGACTTTACATCCAATAGAGATTGGGGCAAGATGTATAACCTAATCTTGTATATACCCACCTATGTGTGTTTATATGTGTATATGAATATGTGATAGCTCAGTCCCACATAAAGGCTTGCCCAGCTGAACACCACAACCAGAGCAGATAAGCAAATTAAAGTCTGCATAGACTCTCTGCCCATTGACAGATTGTTTGTAAACCTCCTGCCGTATTCCCAGAGTGCTGTTTAGTTTCATGGCTCCTTCCTGCACCTGCTGGTGGGCACAGAGGAGCTGGATGCACCGCACATCATTATCCCACATCCTTTCTCAGTGCTGCTTTCTCCGACATGTCGGTGCCACCTGGTCCCACGGCGAGGTGAGAGACAGGAACAGCCTGTCTAGGAGGAAAGGCACAAGAGAGAAGGTGACTATGAAAAATTATGGGGAAAAAAGCACAGAGAAAGATAGCCACACGTATATTTACAGCCTTACAGAGCTTCTTTTGCATTGCAGCCCCAAAGGATAATATATCCACTCCCTCTCCTCTGGTGTCACTTTCCCCTCATGCAGTTTCTTCCATGTCTTTCAAAGCTGCTAAGAAGGACAGGAACAAGGTCACTTTTCCTTGGCCAGGAGAAAAGCTGATGCACGGAGCTTCTGGCTGGCTCTCTCTCTGCCTGCACACAGAGCACTCTAAATCTGCAATGCCTGCACTTTCCCCAGGGATGGGAAACTTAACAACTGTTCTGCATTTGCAATCTATAATACAAGGCTTTAGCGAGATACACTGAATGTGACAATTCCAGAGCCCTGAATTATACAAAGGAGTCTCGAGTCTACATTCAGATCTATGTGTAAATGGAATTACGTACTGAATTATTGCTGCCTACCTGTTTCCTAACAGAATCACAATGAAAAAAATATAAAAGTGCTGGAGTACTGCTGCTTTATCTCAGAAAACATTTTAAAACCTATTACTTTAAGTAGTCATTCCCATTCAGCTCTTAGAGAAAATGGATGGGCCTGGGGTTCCCTACTGAAGGCATTATTCCCTTGGGTGTAGCTGTTGATACTGTACTCATTTGTATGAAAAGAAAATAACCTCCAGCATCCAGATCGATTCTAAATTGTAAATATGCAGAAGAAAAACATTGAATTCTGAGTAACTGTTGTACAAAACCACGGAAAGCTCGTGCTAATGATATCCCTGGGAGCCCTCTGATCAAAAAGGCTCGGAGTGGTAATGGCTTCAGCCAAGGTCTTGTGGTTTCTTTACTTTTGAGGAGCATTATCATTAGTGCTCACACAGGACCAAAGCTGAGCAGGAACCTGGAGACTTACAGGGCCATTGCTATCTGTGACATTTTTAGGGTCTTTTTTTTCCAGGTGTCCTGGATGTTCTTTTGATACATTACCAAAGAACACCCCCAAGTCATATTGGTGGTAAATGCAGAGAAATGGATTTTTGCCTTAACTGGAGACAACACAGGTAGCTTTGCTGCAGTTGAGCATCCTGGAATAAGTGATGGAGGAGGTTTTTTATTCAACCCTTTAGTCCTGCTGCTCTATTTTCTTTGACTCTCTTCTGTTGCGGCACGACATGCTTTGTTTATTAAAAATCAAGTGACATAGCTTTTATGTTCCTACTAATTTCAACCCACGGCTATTTATGTATTTATTCTTATGTCCTTATAGGCTTTTATTGAGTCTTTCTAAGAACAAGCTTAATTATTCCTATAAGGAGATAAACATGAAAAGCAGCGTGCAGATACAGGCCCCATACCTACGGTAATCATTGTCGTTCAGTTTTAATCCTTAGCACCGTGAATTTCCACCAGCACAGGCTGGAGTGATACTGCTGTGAATTAAGTCTGTATTACTCACCAAATTGTTAGCAAAAATAGTGTTAGAATAGGCCCATTAGCTCTACATAGTATGAATGTGTGACAGAATCCCAGAAACCAAAGTCAGGATAATTTTGGCTGGTTGATAAGTTATTTTAAGGAACCAACACAGTTCAGGGTAGAGTGATTGTTAGACTACAAATTGCAGCTTGCTGATGACTTTTTCAACTCATCAATAAAACACTGCACTTTCTCTCTGCTTCTCTGTCACGCAAATATAACTTATCTTGGTCTTTTTAAGCCACCTGGGAGAATTGTTTTTAGATGGAAGAATTAAAATAAGCTCGCATGTTACTTTTTCCCCCCAAATAATTCAAATTACTTATGAGTACAAGCATTTTTTAAGTTGAAAATTTCAGAAGTGTTTTAATAGCATGTTCACATATTGCAAGTATCCATTTTTTTGCTGAATGAAGGATTACTTTCTTTTTTTTTTCTTTTTTTTTTTTTTTAAGCTGGTATGGTTGGCTTCTTTTCATCTAGCTACATCTGTTACTTTTTATAAATAAGCCTTTTCTCCCCCTAAGGATCAAGCAGAACTTCTTCCAAGCCTTCTATTCTCAAGTGTAACTTCAGAAGTGCAGAAATAATAGCTTTAATACTTGGCCTTTATTGGCTAATTCAATAGCTTTATGTGCTGTAACCCAGAAAGGTAAATGTAAGGGGGATTAGAAGGCAACGGGAGAGACTTTTTCTTCTAATTCTGACCCCACAAGAGCTTCTCTGCAAAGGTCCATCTGGCCAAGGATCCAGCCTCTGCTGGGAGCCAGGCACTGGGGCTTGGGAAAAATATTAGGAGTAGGGCTGGTGGGGAGATTTGGAGCGTGTGGCCTTTGTTTTGGGAAGATTGGCATCTCCCACAGTGTTGCATCTGGATCTCCCTTCTTCTGTCTGATTTTTATGAGCTTCTTTGATCCATTTCAAGACATTTTATACTTTTCCCTCCATAACAGTGTGGTCCTGATTTTGTCTATTAGCTCCTGCTAATACAATCCATGATTACGAGGACAAGCCCAGAAGGGATCTGTACTAAATGTCTGACTTGACAGCTGAAGGATCTAAAACCTCCATGAGACTTTGTATTTCGAGACACGGGACTGCTCAACCTGATAGATGAGCGAGATGAAGCCTCATGTTCTGCACTGGTGTCACCCCTGAGGTCAGGGAGGATTTATGGAAGGTCCCAGGGGAGCTGGCAGAACCTCACTGAGCCAGAGGGAGAATCCTCCTCCTCCTGCTGCATTTGCCTTGTCCTTACTTGGTGTCCCTTGGGAAGGAGGGGATTTTAGCAGCTCTCAAAGGGTTGCTACCACAAGTTATTACTGCTGCCAAATTCAGGGGCTGCCACAGGGCAGCTCTGATTTTCTCCCAGTAAGGGAAGCAGCTGTTTTGACAGCCAGCCATATATTTTGCTGTGTTCTCTGAGATTTCCAGCCGTAATGAAAGTCTTGCTGCAATTAGCTATAGTTTATCAGACAGAAAAATACAGTTTCTTCATTTCAATTTTCCACTTAGCAGTTCCTCCTGAAGGCTGTAGAATTCAGCTTGTTTGGTGGCACACCTCTGGGGTGTGTAACAGAGAGCAGCACAGGTTGGCTGGGGTTACACTGTGAAACCCCTTTGGGAATGGCTGGCATTATTGTCAGTGACCTGAATCCCATTAGGATTTCAAACCTAAAAGAGAAATCTAACAAAGCAATGATGTACCAATAAATGCCAATGTATCCACTTTTGTTCCTCTCTTCAGCAAGCACATTTGCTGATTGCTGTTTATGACATCTCTGTAATGTAAAAGGTTTACAGTGAGGTCACTGAAAATCATCCATCACATTCAAGTCTTATTAACACAATGTTCTGAAAGATACCAGTTTTATTAGTGGTTGTCAAAGCCACTTTTCTCAGAGTTCAGCTAAAGTAGTTTATTGAATTAAATGGTCTAAGTCAGTGCTGAAAACATCTCTTTGCTTTGCAGTGCTGTAGCACTTATTTTTTTCTTATTATTTCAAAATGCACAGAAAATATCTTTTCAAATAGGAAGATATGTCAGAGAGCAAAATATTCTAAGGAAAATTCAATCTAAAACTCATTCTCCCACACACCCTGCAACTCAAGTTTGGGGTTTTTTCCCCCTCAGTTGCTGTCAAATATGTCAGAGACTCGAGTGAGTCATTTAATCCCAGATTTGGGATATGCTGGTGGGTGGCCACATGCACAGCACCAGTGGGAGGGAGTCCTGCTCCTGCTGGGAACCCAAGAGCTCCTTGTCTCTGCTGGTCTCTGTTGTTTCACTTGCCTTCAAGATGCTGTGAGATGATGCTGATATGGAATAAGCATGAGCTATTGAAAGAATAAATGTTTTATTTTTATCCAATAGAAATTTGTGCAATCAAAGCTATGAAGGCAGCTGCAAAATGAGAGTGATTGTGACAATTATAGCCATACAGATGTGCCCCTCTTCACTGGATTCTTCTGTGCATAAGAGGCCTCATATCAATAATGAAAAATATAATTCTGCCACCTGTGGATGCATTTTAAGGACAAATCCACAGATTGGGAGGTTTTTCCAAATTGCATGATATCCAAAGATAGATCAAAAATCACATGAGGACAAATTCCCAAGATGGTTGGGTTTCTGACAGGTCAGTCCAGAGATCACCCATCACTCACTGCTAGTGAAAACAGGACTTTATATTCTCTTGGGAATTAGGTAGGGGAAGGAATTTGTAAGTTGATGGTGTCCATAAAACCAGATCTGTATGGCTTTTAATTTATGATAATATGTATCTTGATGTAAGAAATTTCAAATAACTATCTTTCCTCAGTAAACCACAACTTTGATTGTTTTGGCTTCAGAAAAGTCTGACTTTTTGAGCTTGTCTTTCATATTCCAAGCGAGTTCAAAAAGTGTGTGTTTTATTAGAAGTTGTAGGCCCTGTGCTTTGAAACTCCAGATGTGTACTAAGCAGCAGAACTGGCTATATATTCATGTTTGCATCCTTTGTTAGTGGAAACTTGATGGAATTTCAGAGTGCCAAAATAAAAATGGAGAATTAATATGCATAGAAGTTGTAAATTTAATTAGCCAGTGTTATCAATTAGGCACACTCAGTAGAACTCCAGTAGGAATTTTGATTTAACATATCTGCCAAAAAGTTGGACAAAATGCAAAATGAATATTCAATTAAAAACTGAAATTGATCATTTTTTTATTTTTTTTTCCATCCAGTAATCTACTGGAACCAGTACAGATGTAAATATTTATTCAGTCAAAGCGACAGTGACCATTTTTGAACAAGTTAGGGCGGATGCTTTAGTTCCCCACTAATTATTATTAAGCATAAAGCTCAATTTCTAGGTTTTGATCTAAGGGTAGAGAATTTCTTACTAGAATATTATGGGCACGGTGCTGCTGAGCTGTCTATTTCTCATTTATAAAGCACACTTAACAATTACTATGATCAACCCACAGAGATACTTATCAATTAATCAAAGAAATTAGAGATGAAATATTTATGTTACGTCTTCTGGTCATCCCTGTTTTAGTTCAGGATTGCTCCTGGGAGTGTAACTTTGATGAGCCTTCCCCCATTTCCATTTGAAAAGGAAATAACCATTAATGGTATGTTAAAAAATTCCTTTGGATTGTAAAATACGGGCAGAAATTTTAGCAGATGGAAAAGTGAATGTGGTGAACGTGGTGAAATGGTTTCACTTTCCACTGCTTCTTATGGACAAATAAAAAATAAGATGAAATATGAATTTCTATAATCTTTAACAAAGTTAGGGTATTTTCTCAAGTATAAAAGAAGACCTTTCTAAAGAGTGTCCTCAGACATCCCTCTGCCAGGACAATGAAATGCAGCTGAAATGCTTTACATTTGCTCATTTGTCCCAAATTTAGACACTCTCATTCCTCAGAAGGAACAAGCACCCTTTGCTTTATTGTACTGATTTCCTTTAATGTCACAACGTGGTTTTGTGTGAATGGGAAGGGAGAAGAAAAGAGGCAAAATATGCACCTTGTGTCCCTTCCTGCCAGGATTTCTGCTGGTTGTGCTTCTCCTCGTTTACTCCTTCATCTTTAGTCCCAAACATTTGGAGCTTTGGCCAAACTTCTCAGTTTCCAGGGTGCAAACACCAAACTAGAAAGGGAGTTCTAACGTAAGTAACAAAAATAATAAGTAAGAAAAGGATAAGAAATTATATTTTCTCACTGGATACAAGGTACTAATTAAGGTGCTCTCAGACACTCAGGCAAGCGGAAGGACAATTTTAAAGTATAGCCCACTTCTATGTAGTACTGTCAAGCATGATCCAAAAATTAGCTGAAAGTCATTTTCTTTATCATTAAGCTGCTAGAATATTTATATTTCATTAACATCACCTCTGCTAATTAACACTTTATAACTCAGGTTTTGGTAGATCCAATATACATCATCAGAGAGTACCAAGTTATAAAGAGAGTTTGCTCTAAAATCCGAGTCTGTAGAAGAAGATTCAGTTTATGTGTTAAATCTGCCCCCTACCTACATTCAATACAGTCAAGCAAAAATACCTGCTGCTTTTTTTAATAGAGGTGCATCTCTACTATTTTTTGGGCATGAGTCACTAAGAGAAATGGAGTTATTCATGCATCACCTAGAAAATGGATAAATTACAGTTATAGGGAATTCTGCCCTGAGTTACTGGCAGAAAAGGAATAATTTGTATAATAAGCTTATGTGTGTGTCGAGTAGCCACAGGGTAGTACACATTACACAGTTTAAAATATTTACTCTGTAGAATTAATTTCTTTTCAAAGTGTTCATTGCCGAAGTAGAAACTAAAATTTTGAGCAGTGTAGATAATGAGATCTAATATTTTTATACATGCAGATGTAGTTTGTGCTGGTGAGTTCCTGCACTAACCACTAACCTGAGTCCTTCGAGCAAGGACCTTAAACTGTGTGACCTGCATATCTCACAGTTCATTAAATACTGAAACTCCAACCAAAATACCAGCTCCTAACAAAGGACAGTTGTCTTATTAGAAGATAATTATTCTAGTGACACCAGCAGGGGAAATATTTTACCACAAGGAAAAAAATAGAAGCAGAATATTATATAGTTAAAAGAGTTCTAACATGATGTATTGTGGAATCACAGAATCAATAAGATTGGAAAAGAACTCCGAGGCTATCGAGTCCAAGAGTATTTCTGTGTGGTTTTTAAACTTAAATACCAATCAAGCACAGAGCTTTACAATAAAGACACCAAAATCACACACTAAATAAAAAATAAGATTATTAATAATATTTGGAATCCACTGCCAAAGAGCAACCTGTAGAGGCAGCAGCTTTTCCTGGTAAAAGCTGGGTCAGCACCCATCTCAGCTTGCCTGTTCTTGAGCTGGTTGTGCCCCTTTTTGCACAGTGTGGGAGCAAACACTGCCTGGCCTGGCTTAACCTTGGCTTTTCTCTGTTAATTATTTAATTTGAAGTCGTGGACTTTTATTCTACAAACAGGAATTGGACTAACAACGCATTCTTTGTTCCATGTATATGGTGTGGTCCTTTGCTCTTTTATCCTACAACCTGATTTCCCAATCCTTCAATTTGTAGAAACAGAATGAAATAATGTGGGAATATATTTCCTTGCTTTATTCTCCTTTAATTTTTCCATAGTGTTTCAAAATTAGACTTGAACTGTTTTCCTGCTCTCCTGAATCAAAACATACGTTTTTAATAGCTCAGGAATCATAGGTAACAGGGCTATCTGCTGCTTCTGCTCAGGACAGGTTGTTTATTTGTTCCAGGACTTCCATGTCAAGTGTGAGCTATTCCAGCCATGAAGGACAGGGTGTCCTGGTAGAGAACATAAACCACGTTCCAATCTTAATCTTAACATTGTAGTATTGCAATTACAGGTGTTGGGAAAATCCAGGCTGTGGGCCTTGCCTATGACAGTGAGTGCAATGCAGAGCCTTCAAAGTCTCTGTTCCAGGAGAAGCTCCAGAGCCAACACTCTTCCTAACAGCGGGAAGCTGCTGGCTGCGACATCGTACTTTTTATTCCTCTGATTTAGAAACTCGCTTCTACAGAGGTGTAAAAAAGCAGATTTATAGCAACAATAAACACTGCTTTAACAACAAGTTTGCACAGGAAGTGGCTGAAGAGTCACCAAAAGAGTAGTTTTCACACTAGAACTCAAATTGTGTACTAGACCTTCTCTTTCTTTCCCTATTTCTATTCCTCTTCCAGGACCACAGTCGTGTCTTCAATAGTAATTACAATTCTGTGGTATTGGATGGCTCTTACAATGGGATCTTAGAGTTCAATAAATGCTGTTTAAGCAAGTGAAGGACAATCTAGAGTAAAATATGGGAGACCAAAGGGTGTGAGCACACGGAGCAGGATGCACACAGGGGCTGTTACATGTGGGGAGTGCTTTCAACTTTAACAGGACAGTTTTTGAATGCCCAGCCATGGGCAGGTACGTGAAGGTGCCACAGCTCTGACAGGGTAAGATGCTGTCACTCTGTACCAGCAGATGAGCATTTGATTGACCCCACAGAGCTCAGTGACAAATAAATGAACTAATAACAGCCACCTAGGGTTTTCTGTGCTGGTTATTTGCTGGGTTAATGTGCCTCCACCCTCCAAAGGATTCGGAGAAATTACTCTTACACGTTAACTGAAGGGCACTGGGCCATTATTGGTCCTAGTCTGACTTAAATGACTAAGCTTGACAAATACATTCAATTTACTGGATGTTTTCTCTGATTTAGAAGCATTTTTTACCAGATGCTGACATATTCTCCATCTCTAAAATGTATATTGAAACCTAGCTATCAGAACCTACATTCACTTTGGTTTTCTGTGTAATATTTTCCTGTCTTTGCTGCTCACAGAAAATTGCACATGTTCTTTGCAGCACGAGTCAGATGTAAGAGAGCAAAACTCCTTTAAAAGATAGGCTTCTATGAAGAGAGCTGCTTAAAGTTATGCAGTAGTCTTAAGATTTTTACCAGACACAACAAATAATTTCTAAAAAGAAGTTTTTATCCTGAAACCTTGTATTATATGGGAGCTTTGTGTATTTGTGTTGGTGGTGGTGGTGTTGTTTATTATTATTATTTGTTTGCTTGTTTTGGTTGGTTGTTTTTTGGTTTTATTTGGTTTTTGGGGTTTTTTTGGTTTGGTTGATTGGGGTTTTTTTGCCCCCATACTTAAGGAATAAGTTGCTGTAAAACGGTTTATTCCATTTGTTGTTCTTTTTTGTAGGTATCCAGTGGTGTTTTCCACTCAGTCACTCATTGTGTTTTATTATCTCATTTTCTTATTTATGTGGATTTTGCTCATTTAACACTTTTGTGGAGCTCTTTCAAATATTAATTGTTCTGTAGTTCAAATCAAAAGTAATTATTACGATTCTTATTTGCTTAACATGTTGGCTTTTCCTGCTTTGTTTTAGAATGTACAGAACACTGAGCTGCAGATTTGCCAAGTATAGCATGTTCAGTTTTAAAAAAAGTTTTATAAAAAGGCATACTATAAGTTCTTTGAAAACTGAGAAGATATGGTAGCCAAAGAAACTTGACAGTAAAAGACTCATAGAAAGTCAAAATAGCAAGGGGACCTAGAAATTATGCAGTAACTACAAAGCACTGAAGCTTTAAAAGTGAACAGAAAAATAAAACTACTTACTGAAAGACAAAATTATGAAAGAAAAATTGACTCAATTACAAAGCTGAAGGGAGAGGAGATAGACACTGGCCACAGATTCTCTTTATAAAGCTGGAGGTGGGAAAATAAAACCCCCAAGATGGTTACCTAATTGGAGTTAGTCTTCTGTACAAAAGGTTTCTTTGGTTTTCCTCTTCTTTTTTAATGAATTCATTTTTTGGGTGGAGTAGCCTTAGAACTAAATAATTGTGCTGGTCCCCCGTGTGCTCAGAGTATGGGATGGAGAGCATAGAACAGGGCAGGTGAAGGGGAGCAGCTGAAGAGGAGCCGGATGACAAGAGGCAAGGCATGAGATGTTCAGAGCCAGAAAAAGGTGTCACCAAGGGAAGGGAGTGGGAGAAGTTCTGGCAGGAGATGCAGACTCTGAGCCTGGGGACAGAACTTTCCTTGGTGACATTGAGAACACTCTTTCAGGCATTTGGAAGTAATTCACTGTATTGATCCTGCGCTCAGCGTGGCAATGATTATTGTGTTTGTGCAGCAGCTCCTAAACATGCTAAGCTGTTTTATCAGCATCCTTTAATGTTCTGAACCCATAGCCCTTGGCCACTGGAGTGCCCTGCAGGAAAAGGAATCTTAATCCCCCCTTGCACCTGAGTTGATTTTATTAACACATTTCCTCTCTGACTGACAGGCTCCAGTCATTACATTACAAAATCCAAATTAACCCCAGGCTCTGTGTTCTGTGCCATTCCTTGTCAGGGTCAAGGGAAATTAGCCCAAATTATCCCCTGGCTTTTTTTTTTTTTTTTTCTTTTGCAGATTATAGGGATTGAACTGTATCTCTCATCTGCTCTGAAATACTTTGATGGTTCATTAGAAACATCTTTAAACAGCTCAAAATACATGTTTATTAATACTGTAGAATTAAGAGAACTGGCCAGTTTGAGAACAGCCCATGGATAACCACACCTATTTGTTTCCTGCAGAAAAGGTACCAAGCTCTTCTCCTTTTGCACAATAAACCCACTATGACTAGGAAGAGCTTCTGCAGCATTAGTCAGCCTATTTTGCAGCCTTTTTCTATTCACAAGGGGGAATAAAAAAGCATCCAACTTCTAAATTCTCTAAATGAGGTCTACCTCCCTTTCTGTGAAAGTAAATAGAAAGCTTGTTGCCTGGTAGAGCTCAGCTGGGACCTGTTACCTGAGAGTGATTAGAACATGCTTTCTGCCCACTCTTTTCTCAGTCAGGGAGCACTTCTCTAGTTTGGGGGGGAAAAAAAGATGGGACAAAGCTATTGTTGGTGACCAGCATTTTTCAATCAGGTCATCTCATCCCTTTTTAAAAATCTAAAGAATATTGCATCTGCTGCCAGTTGTTCGTCTTCGAGGGCTTTTGAATGGCATTTCATTAAAGACAGAAAAAAAGGGATTGTATCTAAGGATATAGTCATTCTTGCAAGAGATGGGAGATCATGAAAATACATTAGCTTTTGATTTTTCAGCTGTAATTGTCATCTTAGCAGGTCTCTTAACTTGGGATTTTTGCTGTTCTGCTAGTCGTTTTCCACCAGTTGTTGCAGTTGTTTTTCCACAGATTTTTGTCAATATCCACCTCTTAGATGTGCTGTCTTCATCTTTGAAGAATGAAATGAAATAATTTAATCTGAACTTAAATCAATTAAATATGGAGTTAAATGGTCAATGTAGCTAATAAAAACCTGTTTATCAATGTACACGGTGTGTGTCCAGTAATTGTGGAAAATGCAATCAAAGGTGAAGTGATTGCTGGAGGTTTGGGAGACTTTAAGGTTTTCAGAGCAACTCTAATTTTGTCATCTGTAGAAGATCAAATACACAGGCAGCAGACACCCATCCTGTAACCAAGGGTGCCATCTGAAAACAGGACATTATGATTGTCTTATTTTCAACTTCCCAATGTTACACTGAGCTGGGAGCTGCACAGGCCGTGGGGATGTGGATGTGTGCGTGCCCTAGCTCAGGCTCTTCATGGAAAGTGGTGACACTTTGCTCTGAAAGCTCCTTCACATCATCCTCCTGCTACACCACAGTGGCTGAGGGAGGTGGGAACAGGATGCAGCCACCTGGGTGGAGCACAGGAGTGTTCCTGGGATTTACCAGCAGAGCTTTCCCGTGTGTGACATTCATTCTGCTAATGAGAAAGACAGGGCATTTGCATATTTGCTATTTTCTAAACAATCTTCCTTCTTCTGACTTTCCTGATGTGCCTAAAGCTACACAGACTCATGACCTTCCCACGCTGCCTTCTTGATGTTCGACAATGCAGATCTGAGTTCATCAGGCTGCCTCAATTGTGGAGCAGCAGTCGCCAAAGAGCAACTCTTCGCAGCGGTATCAGCCTCATTAGCAGCAATAATGGGCTCTTAGTGCACTCTTGATTCTCCCCTGATTTTAATGGCACAGCTTTCCCTGTCATTTTTTTTTCTGTGTGTGCGTGGAGAAAGCACGAAGTCAGAGAACTTTTGTCGCCAATAAAATATGGAGGGTTGCAGATACACATTTCTTATTCTCAAGGTGTCGTTCTCTTTGTTCAGAAGAGCGGGCCATTGTCAATAAAAAAGTGTTTGATGGGAGATTTTCATTAGGGAGCTGAATTGGAAATATTCAGGTCAGGAAGAGCACACTGTGATAGTCAGCATTTGGTTTGAACTTCTGAACGGCGGAAGGGTTTTTGGAGGTGCTGCTTGAAAGAAAGTAAATCTCTGATCTTGGATGGTCTCTCAGTTTATTAAAACCCTGAATGAGCTAATAAAGACACTTCAGAGAACATTATACATTCTAAAAAGTTAGCAAAAATAATCCTGGTCCCTTAGAAGTTCTCCATACGCATTTTCGGCAATAGTTTTGGATGTAGTTGTATTTTTCTGCTAGTTAAGACTGGTAGGCAGCTGGGGTCTGCAGAACAATCGGATTTCTTACTGGTTGACACATTGCTGGATTCTGCTGGCATCATTTTAATTGGGAGTCTTGTTCCTAGTCCTTACATCCAAGTATAATCGCAGTTTTGTTCTCATTTGGATTGAAATAAAGATCTGCTTTTGCTTTTAAAATATGAAGTCTGAATTTTAGCACATCTCTGCTTGATACTGGACTTTATTCTCACACTTTCCATTTTATCCTAACTCCAAGGAGCCAATATTATTATAATTAGTAACACTTTGTTTAAATGTATTGGGGTGAATCCTAGAGGCCAAGCAAAATCTCCCTCCTTACAGCTGAGTGGATGAGAATAGTGCAGTCACAGATGGTAGTAGTAATGTAATGGAGATGCAGTAGTAGTAGATGTAGTAGTAGTAAAGTAGGTGTAATTCTTTACAATCCATTTCCATGCCTATGTATCTATCATGAAACTTGCTATGCTTATTAGAGACAAGAATTGCTCTGCCAAGAGACAAGAGCCTTTATTTTATATTTCCTAAAAAGTGCTGGGAGCCCAAAGCTGACATGTTTGAGTTCCCACCTAAAAAACTGCTAGGTTTGACTTTTTAATAAGTGTTCCTATTATCTCAAAAATCCACCACAACTTTGTACTTGGGAGGAACTTCTAGTAGGATCACAGTTTAGCTCTGTTAATACAGAAGACTGTTTTTGAAGGAAACTGGAATCTCTGTTTCCTGAGTATTTTTTTCAAGCTGCTTTTTAAAATGTAAATTTTCCTTTGTTGCACTACAAGCTGTTAAAAAATTCTATTTTTCTCCCTGCAAAAATGGTAGGAGGTGGGAAATGCTGATACTACTTAATTTACACAACTCTTTTCTTATTAATTTAACGATTCAGCGGTGTTTTTTCCCCCATGTTTTATCATAATGGTCGTGTATGTGAAAGGACTCTGCAGCATTGTAGTAAAACCGTGGAAATATTTCTTGTACCAACAGCTAACACCCTGCAGCTCATCTGCATCTTGGAGCTGAATCACCTACTGCAGTGACAAGCAGAGCAAGTGGAAGTGAAATAAAATATAAAAGGAAAGAAGCTGTTCGCTGCAGTTGACAATATGACCTAAAATTAGCATCACTTCTAGGTCCCACAACAACTTTCATGTCACCGAAATAACAATAATAAGCATTTTTGTATGAATATTCTCTAGGATTTTATCTTCATACTGATAGCCAGATATTATTGCTCTTTTTGATTTCCAGATTCCTTTTTAGGATCAAACTGACTGTTCAGTAGATATATTTCACATACATATAATAATGAAGTTTTTCAAGGAAGCCACATGCATAACTGTATGTATTAAAAATATTCTCCAAGCCTAAAAGCTTCCTGTAAAACAGGAAAAGGACTACCAAATAGGAAAAGGAATACCTGAAATGAGTGTGCAGGAGCGCTGTAAAGGTGGCTTATAGACCCCTGCATCTCTTGCTGCAACCTGGGACATCTTTTATGGAAGTGTCACCTCTAGGAGGCTATTTTTGGCAATGATGTTTCAGCATGGGATTTTAAGGGGAATGGTGGATATGGGATATATTCTCAAGAGATCACCTTCACAGTCCCTCCAGTATTTCTAGGCATATTAAAAGTGAGCAGTATAACTTGCTGAATGGCTCTGCACACTTGTTTTATTCTTCCCCATAAAACCAGATTCACTAAAAACTTGGCCAGTATCAGGGTATAATTTTCGTCAGGATTCAAAGCCATTACTTTCTTTGGATAAACAGCAGTTAGTGCAAATCTTAAATATACGTGTAGGGAAATATTCAGGCTCTGTCACATTTGTCACTTGCAGAACAGCTAAAGCAGCAGAGAGGCACAGCCTGTGCTGGGAAAATCCTTTCTACCCAGAGACTTTGGAATCAGCCAACTCTCTCTTCCTTTAACCAGGAATAGGTGGAACGGAGACATTTATAAAACTTAACTCACTCTTAGTTTTTCTTCTTTCTTCAAAGAGAATGAAGCTGTTACATGTTTTAGGAACCTGCAGGTTCCTGAGGGCTTGCTGAGCACGAGCTGTTTAACGGAGCTCTGCAAACTCTGCTAGCAGAGGCTTTGACGTTTCCACGGCTCGTGGAGAAGTCAGTCATTACAGACAGGCTGCTAAATTATGGAGGCAATTTTTATCTGCCAGTTCTTTGCTTCTATTGCTTCCTATAAGCTCCAAGGGAAAAGTATTGGTGCCCTTGGTTGGCTGAGTGACTCCCTGAGTTACTTAGAGCCTTTCATTCCTAGGCCATTCAAGGATTTCTGATGTTGGCCTGGACCCTTTTTGGCCACTGAAGCAGGTAGGCTGATCTCCAGCTTGTTTTATAGCCAGTTGTAGCAGGCTGCAGAGAAAAGAAATCTTCTTTTGCCATTCCTTATGCCAAATCCATTCTGAGGATTCCTTAGAGAACTCTGCTTCTGTCTTTGCAGTGCTCTCTGTGCACAGCCTCCAGTCGTGGAGCAGATGAAAAAGGATGGAGAGACAGAAAGAATTTTTAAATAGGGGAGGCAAATCCTGGGACTTTCTGCTTTGTTGCTTCCTTAGTACGTTCCCTGTCAGAAAGTGACTCAGTAAATAACTCTATAAATCTATACTTAGAAGGGGAAGTATTTTAGCAAGGAATAAGACTCAGCACAACCAGACCCATTTAAATTCAGCATAATTGAAATGTCAACATAGTCATGAAATGCCTCAAGGTGTTTGTTTCTTTGGTGAAGGCTGGATATGACACAAAATAGATGCCTGAATACTTTGGTAGAGAAAAGCCTCTGTGTGCTCAAATCTAATCTCACGCTCACCTTACGGAACGTTTGCAAACGCTTGGCTGAAGCCTGGCTGCTCCTCCCTTCTCCCAGGGAATCTGACAGCTCAGAGAAGCTTTGGAGCTCGGAGCAGAGAGAAGTTCAACAGCCCTTGGTGCTCTCAAGCACGGAGTGTTTCCTGCAGGGCCACCCAGCCTGGAGCTCCAGCCCCACTTGGCAATACAAGCCTTGTACCTTCTCAGCGAGCTCTGCGGGCTCGCTTTGCTCAGGAAATGTGCTGGGAATCTTGTTTTTCTCAGAGCAATGGTTGAGTCTTCATTCAGCTGCTGGTGGAGTGACTTGAAAGGAGACAGCACTTCTCTTTGCCTCCCTCCTCCATGAAGAACAGAAAATAAAAAGGGCCATTACAGCATCTTTTGGATTGTTGAAAATTAAGCAGTTACTGTGTATTAGTCTTTCCTTAAGCAAATCCTCTACTCGGTGCTCCATAAGATGCCCCTTGAAGCACGATGCCTTCTGGCCTGCCTGTGGCAGTGAAATCTCTGTGATAAAAGGTGGTTATAAGCAAAAGTGCCCTTCCCAGTCTCCCCAGCCTCCTGCTGGTGCTGCTGTAGGAGGGTGGCCCGCGGGCACAGGGCCAGTTGTGGCTCTACTTACTCCAGGTTTCATTTCTGTGTGTCTCCTAGTCAGCACTCTGGCTCTACATTTCACTCTGCCTGTGTGACACATCTTTTTTTAGCAGCTGATAGGCAGAGGAGACTAATCCATCCGACTCTTGCTCCGTGAAGCAACACAGGGTTTTTTGAAGAGGTTAAGTTCAGCTTGATCTTTATCAGCAAACTGTGATTTCAGAAGGAAAATGAACTTGACAACTGTTCCAACAACCTGAATGTTTATGTATGTCTTTGGTTAATGCCTAAAGTCAATATTTGTTAAGTCTGATTGATAAAAATATGTGCCTTTCATCAAGGTCAAATTAATTTATGGAAATTTGCTTTTGCTTACCATGCTGCTTTTGCAGAGAATCACTTCTCAGACTCTGCTAAAACCGTGCAGGCATTTTCTCATTTAACTTATGATTATCTTCACTGTGAACTTCCCTGCTCACACACTACCTCATCTCAATGTGTCTTTTTTTAAAGGATGCTGCAGATTGGATTCCAATTCAGACAGGTGATAAATTACCTGACTTGACCTAATTCATTAATTTTAATGGTATTTGAAGTCTTTATTTCATTCAGGCTTCTCTGATAGACTCGTCTTATAGACATCTTTATAATAATGTCCATTCATCAGCTACTTAAGGGACATCACTTGAAACTGGATGTGACTGCAAGGATACACAGTATTTGCTGGGTTTTTTCTGGCTTAGGATTCCTTGGATGTTGCAGGTTCCACGAGGCAGATGTAAGGCTGACTTTGCATGAGATAGTAAAGCTTGGGAAGGAGTTCTGAAACTGTGTGTTAAATATGTATGGGTGAATTTATGTATATTCAAACGTTCATCTCATTAAACTGTGTTGAAACTGCTGCTTTCCCACAGTACAACCACACCATATGTTGTGCCACAGTTCTGAAATTACACTGGGTAGTGGAGTGGAGGACTAAGTAAATGACATTACTTTGTATTTGAGGTCATTAGAGAGTAGCTTTGGGGTATACAGAGACAGATTTCCTCTGGATATCACAAATATAAAAGCCATGCTATGCCACAATGACGTTAATTCACAAACCAAACCACAACAAAAAACAACGACGTGCCAAAAAAATGAAAGCCCAAAAAGCAAACCCCAAACAACCCTCTGTTTCTGTCTTTCTAATGCAGAAGTCATTTTATCATCTCCTGTATCCCTGAATCAGGTGATTCCCATCACATGTTCCTGAAAATGGTACATGCCTGGATTATGGGATACTGCAGGCAAAACTTTCTGACTGCAAGGACAAGACCCAGAAGGTTGAAAGGAAAACTAAAAACCTTCCCTAGGCAGAGATATTAGAATTTCTTCAACCCATAGGGAACTGAAAGTTGACAGGGCTGAAGAAGAACCTGAATAAACATGAACTTTGCTTGTTCCAGCAGGCCTTGGTTTTTGTTTGTGGAGGTAGTAGCTAAATTAATCACTTAAATTCAGGTTTAGATGCAAAAATAAAATGTTTTCCAAAACTGGGGTGAGCAGCTATAACTCCCATTGAGTCAATTCCTTCCAGCAGCTGGAGGTGAAAAATGGTCAGTGCTGCTGAAATGCAACTGCTTCATTTAGGAACTAGATCACATGAAACATTTCATTAGAAACAAATTATTTTCTTAAAAAAAAACCTCAAATCCCTCAGATCTGTCAGGGTTGTTTTATATCTGGTTTGGCAACTAATAGGTTGTTGCTGAAAACAAATAGTAGCTGACTCTGTATCAGAAGTTAAATTTATAAGTAGAAATTTATCCTCCCTCTCCAATCCTGGGCTGAAATCAAGATTTGTCTGTTGAAACACAGGCAGGAAAGAGAGGTCCAGGTAATGTCCTTGAAGACCAATATAGAAATTCAATGTATAGTGTGCATCAGGTAACATATTACATGTGATTTTATATAGGTTATTTATAATACATGACCCTCAGGCAAGAGAAACTGTGGGCAAATGGGAGCAGGAGATACAAAGGTGCATCTCAAGGCAGTCCAGTGCTTTGAAACAGGAGGGGAAATTAGTTTGTGCTGATAGACTTTGCAAAATAAAGCAATGGGTTTTTTTCTAAATGTGAGTAGAATGATTGTATTTTGGTTGTTACAAATAGTGAAAGTGAATTGTGCCCATTTAAATTGAGCTGTTGCTGCAAATGCTTCCCCAATTTAATTTTCAACTTCGCTTTTCTTCATAGAGAATTTAATTATACTGCAACTCGTCTAAAGCATTCCATCTTTAATTGCCTTTTTATTTTCAAAGTAATCATCTCTTTAGATTTTTTTCTTTGCAGATCATCCTGATATCCTTATACTTAATGGCTTTTATTAAAAGTCACTAAATAAATAAATAAAGGACTTTTTCTTGGTTTTCCTTTCCATTTTTTTTTCCCTTGGCTACTCCAATCTCATCCTTAACTTTGGTTATACCTAAGCTTTTACTAGACTTAGTAACAGGGAGTAGCAGGAAGATAATTAAGACTTAAGTTTGTTTCAGTGATGTTTTATAAACACATTTGAGTGTGTCTCTTCCCATGAGTCCATAAGGACATAACTATCTCCACCGTGTAAACAGTATCATTTCCCAGGCAGAAATCCAGTAGTAATAATACAAATATACTGTAGGAAAGATGCTCGTATCCTGTTTTATTTTAATATCACTTTTCAAGGATTCGGTAACCGTGCATTTCTTGTAATTGCTGTTCAGACTCCTGATTGAATTTTCTAGAGATGATGGGAGTACTTATCTCTGTGGAGAAAAAGTCTCTTTGAAGTTCGAGCATCCTCTAAGAAGTTCTGCTACTAAGTCAAGCAAAAAGAACATCTAATCCCAACTAAAGATGTTCCACAATTGTAAAAGGCTTCCTGCCTTCAGAGAGCTCTTCCCTGAAAGATTTCTGGTACTCACTGATAAAAGCTGCTATAGATTTCTTTGACTGCATGACCAGGAACCAACCAACAAACAAATATGATTCAGGAGGAAGGGTTGCTTCTGGTTCTTTGATCTGGTCAAGACTACACAGGAGAAAATAATGCTGAGACATTTTGTCCAATTTCAAAACACAACTCTTTATGGAAGTCCTCAAATGACACACGAAATGTTCAGCCTTTACAGAGAACTAAATCACCCTGGTCTTCATTTTCCCAAATGACAATGTCTTTATGTTCTGATGAGTAACTTCTGAGGTTCTGATGAGAACTCTCTAACTTAGGTCTTCCAAAATTACTTTATATTATACAGTATTTATTCTGTATTTCATAATAGAATATAATTAAGATGTATACATAATTAAAGGTATTTTAACAATACTTTTGAATGGAAAAATGTTTTAAAAATTTAGAAATCAACTGTAAATCTAAATTTTACTTATACAAGATACAGAGATAAGAGTATAGCAATAATATTAATGGTACACTGTCATACTGAATAATTTTATTTCTGAGTAATCTCAATCTTGCAAAAATCCATTCTGAGATGTAAAAAACTAGCTAAAAATATAAAATAAGATGTCTCATTTATTTGTTACCTTCAGAAATTGTATGTAGGTGGCTCTGCTTCCTGAGTCCTCTGTAGGTGTAGCATAATGGTTCCTTAAGGAGGACGTAATTGAGCTCTGCCAAACTTGGAAGGAGCCAAGAGCAACCAGAGTTCCATCCATCTCCTGGCTTTCTGCTTGAAGTTGGGAAAAGCTGCACTGGGAGATACTGGAAATTCGCTGTACTTTGTGGAGAGAATAAATCAAAGCAGGGTTTGAGGGAAGCAGTGATCCTCACCTAATCTGTGCTGCATTCCTTGTGTTAAACCAAGCCCTCAGCACAGCTGGGCTGTTCTCTGAAATAAGCAGAGGCTTTAGAAGAGGATACTGGAGAAAAAGGAAACAGATGCTTTTCCCCCTTCTCCTTTTACTTTTTTCTCCCTTGAGAAGAGCCAGGTTAACTTTTAGGGTGCCACAATGGACTAACCAAACATTGATGAAGCCTCTGTGTAAATACCATGACAGTTCCTAATTTATTCAGGGCAGGCAGAAACAGGGTGATCTGTGTGGCACAGTTTAACCTCTGCAACACATCACCTGAGCTGCTCATTTGGGTGTGAGCTGTGCCTCTAATAATCTCAGCCTCTGGAATGCTGAAATTGGCACTGAGAATTTTTACATCAGGTTTTATTAACTTATTTATCAGCCTTTTCTACTTACACCCTGGAGAATGCAGGTAAAGGGGCAGGAGGAGGATGACATTTATTTATGTTATGCCCAGTAATGAAATGTGTCAATGACTTCTGCTGTGAAAAACTGCATTTCTCTTTTCCTGTACGTGCAAAGATACCTAGAGCTACATAAAAATATAACTGTTACCTGACCAGAAAAGCTACAAAGATTCGTCATGGCAGTTTTGTGCTCACCAGTTGTTTGATTTACAGGATGGGCTAAGGAAAAGGTTTTATTTTGGGCTCTAGGGGCTTCAAATGCTTGGCAAAAAAAGTCCTGAAACAACAGCAGGGGAATTTAAAATGGAAAAATAACAAAATACATTGTCCTATGTAAAATATTGAGTAAAATTAATCTTTCCTGTATATATTTTGTGTGCCCATAACACTAGCATGTATGGGCAATAAGGATGCACAGCTTTGAGCTGCTGCACTCTGTAGATCACTGACTTTGAGCTGAATGAAACAATGAATAAAAAGCAATTCTTGGGCTTCTGTTGCTTTCAAACTCAGCAACACTGAGTCAATTGCACATTGCCAAAGGCTAAAGGCTTGTTAGTTGGCTAAAAGATAAGAAAAGCAATGAGCAAAGATGAGTCACGGTAAAATGGCAGCGAATGTTTGTAGTGTTATTGCTGACCTTGTTCTCAGCTGGGGCTCCAGGTGTGTTTGGGGCTTCCAGAAAAGCTGCTGCTCAGCAACCCTGGCTGGGGACAAGGTGAGATGGCATCGAATCACCCAAGATAGAATTGGGTGTGTCCTCCCACACATCAGCAGAGGAGGGGTGAATTAGAGTGCTTTTCTAGGCTTTGGGATTTGAGGGTTCCTGCCTTCTCCAGCACCTGCACTGACGCACAGTAACCTTCACGTGGGAGATCTGGAACCCCTGATGGATGAGCTGTTCAGGAAACCACTTCAGCACTGCTTTGAGACTTGGCAATTATGAGTTTTTCCAGACACCAGCAGCAAAATACAACTTAGCTGGAATTTGTCATGAGTTGGCCACTTCCAATGGGGCAAACACTCCAGAAACCAACTTGCAATCCAATCCTGCTTGCTGCAGGGAAAAAATTCAATGTTCAGCCTCTTTGGTGGACTGAACAAGGAAGTGTTTCACTTATTCTATCCCCTGCCACACCTCAGAAATTTATGTGTTTGTCTCCCAGGGGAAAAAATCAATGATTAAATAAGAATTTGTTTTTCCAGTATAATTTGCCCTTGCTACCAGTTTTTAATTCACTTCTAGCTTGAAGTGCTCTTTCTCTTATCCTTCATTGGGTTTAGTTTGCACATAAACAAAGTTCAGTTACTGATTTGCACATTTGGTTCTTTGGGATCCATTATTATTCAATCCCTTTATGTAATTGATTCCAAGTCCTTGGCTGAATTTCCAGGAAGGCACTGCCTCATGAGCAGGAGGTTTCTGCTTGGCAATTTTTTGAGGATTTTATCTGTCAAGTGAAGTTGTAATCATGAAGAGAAGCAATTTCTGAGGTACTACTTCCATGAAGAGGCATGAAATTGGATGTTGGGAAAAGCTATTATAGGTGTCTTTTGTGATTTCAGAATGATTTAATTATGTTTTTCCACATAACTGAGAACTGAGCAAAGTAAATAAAGATGCCAGCTTTTTTTTTCCTTTTTTTCTTTCCCCCCCTCCCTAGTATCAGGAAAAGAAAATTAATAATCTTTTGGTCTCTCTGGAGTGTTTTAAAGCTTCCACCCCTTTCTATTGCACCTTTATATCTACATCACTAGTGGAGGCAACAGAAGGAAAAGAGAGTCTAAACTTCTCATTTATCTCTACCAAGTGTCATTCCAGGAGAGGACCAAGATCTCCTGGTGTGCCCCATACAGGGACATGGCATTCCCCCTGCTTAAGGCACCACAGAGCTTATCAGCTGAACTTACTGGGCCATTGGACTGGACACTTGGCACATATCCATGTATGGAAACACACAATTCCTTTACATTGTCTGAGTTCATGTTACCTGATGCTGTACAATAAATTCATATGAGCTTTGGGTTGCCTAATGTAGGCAGAGTAAAACAGCTGGTTTTGAAGGAGATGATCTTCACGAGGAAGTGACACCTTTCCGTCCTTGACAAGAGACTGCTTTAAGAGAGACATTGAACAGTGCTGATGCCATACCATGAGCTGGCTTCCTATAAGTAGAGGTGCAAAGCATGTATAATACTACAGGAAGTCACGCTTTTCCCACTTAGAAGTCCTTGTTGTGCAGTGAGTCCATGAGCTCAGTGGCACTGTGTGCATGAGTGTGCGTCACTGGTGAGCTGACACTGCTGTGGAGTGGGTGACTATTGCAACAGAGCACTGCAAGGCTTCAGTTCTTATTTCATGTTTCTACAGCGCTCTGAGACTGAGTAGTTTTCAGTTAGAGGTTGTTGTATTTCAAAATGTCCTTAAAATTGTTACTGCTAGGAGGAATGCCTTAAAATACCTTCAGTAAATGTTTGAAGTCTGATATGTAGGTATGTTTGCTCATACATTATGTTTTTACAAAAAAAGTATGAAGCATTAATAAAAAAATAATGTTGAAGTGATTCAATATCAGTATGTGTAAACACATTAAAAAACACCATAAGCTGAATGTGAAATAAGGCTGAGTGTATAAACAAGAGTCAACAAGGTCATTGAACTCCTTGATAGTCAAAGTGATATTTAACAAGTTGAAGTGGAAGTTGTTTCATCAGAGAGAAAGTTTCTGTATTCCCTCTTCTAAAATGTATAACTTTACTCTTTGAGACAGAAGTCTGTCACTTAATCAGCTTGGCCTCACACCACAGCTCATGAGGAGCACTTGTACAGCCCATCACAGTGCCCAGACCTTCTCACTCCTTTGAGCTTTAAGCAATGACCAGTGCAGGACCTGGATGAGTATGACATATCAGTCCTGTCTGTGTGCTGTTTCTCCTCCTCTTGCTGCTTTTCTCATCCAAGAGTTAACTGTGCAGTCTGACAGCAGCATGTGTACCAGAGCATACAACAGCACCATATGGGAGTTTACATTTGTGTGCCTGTTGATTATGAAATTTCAGTCCCTTTTTTCCCTTCATTTGATGAACACAGCATTTAGTGTGTGACTTGGCTTTTTGCTGGGTTGAGATACAAGAGCTGGCTCTATGTATTGCCTGGGTATGGAGCTGAGTAGTGCAATAGTCTCGAAGGTGACATGCTGGATGCTTTGCCTGAAGAAGTGGGGATTTATTGTGCAAGAGTGGACAGCACCCTGTGTCCTGCCAGCTGTGTGACTGCTGAAGGGAAGAGACCTGGGAGAGGGAGGCAATAGCAGCTTTTACAGGGAGCAATTGCTGCCCATTCTGCCTTCCAACCACCAGGAAAAGGGAGAGGAAGGGAAAACCCTCCCCAGCTCTCTGTTTGACCTTACTCTCTTTCTACTGCCACCTGGAGCTCTGCAGGTGATATTTAATTGTGCCCCTTCCCTGCTGTATGCTTCAAGATGAAGGGGTGGCAGCAGGTCTTAGCAAGGAAGGGACAGCCTGTATGGTCCAAAGACTCCCTGAGGATGGCAGGGACCTCTGGAGACCACAGGGCTGATGAACCCTCTGCTGAAATGAGGGTCCCCTTAACAAGTTTCCCAGTGCCATGTCCAGTCATGTTTTGAGTATCTCCAAGGATGGAGGCTCCACAATCTGTCTGGGCAACCTGTCCCAGTGTCCAGCCACCCTCTCAGTGAACAAGTGTTTTCTTAAGCTCAGGCAGCAATCCCAGCAAGGTTTTTTTGGGGAGGGGATTAGGGTTCCTACCTTTAATAAAGTGCAAGTCTTAGTGAGGGGACAACCCAGGAGAGGTGACCTGCCTCTTCAGGGACAGACTCCTCAACCTTATTTAGGTTTCCAGGCTCCCCTCGAGAGGCTTCCTAAAATCCTTTACCTCCACTAAACAAGACTGAACCTTGTTCTGCTCCTGCCACCAAATTGCTGCTTTGGTCTCCAAGCATTCCTCAGGCACTGAACTGCAATTTACTCGTGAGGCTTAGAAATTGTGAGCTAATTCTGGAAATACATTTTACACAGTGAGGTCCAGACTGCTAAGAAGCCCAGGTGGTCTGCTCTTGTTGACTTCTGGGCTTCCCTGTTTATCCATTCTGCCCGTTGTTATCACCATTCACAAACTTTATTAGCCCCTGCTTTCATTTTGGGGTTATTCATGGACATGAGCAGTATTATCAGGCTTCATATCTCATTAGACACCCTTAATTTAATGATCATTCTCTGCACCTCAGTGCACATATGTTCATTACCATGAAAAAACCTAAAACTCTAAACTACTTTACATAAAATAAATGTGTATTCTTCTCATATGAAGGACAACTAGTCTTTTAAATCTGTATCTTGTATCCAGGTTACAACCCAGCTAAATTACTCTCTTCAGTCATGAAATCACTTACCCAGTTTGTATTTTCCCATGTGAACTTTCCTTTAGCTTATGCTTCTGTATGGCAGCCAAGGTATAACTGAAACAGCAAAAGGTCAGAATAATGAGCCATTTCCACAGGTGAAGCTAATATTTCACTACATGACTCCTACCTGCTGATCTCATCTTTTAAAGTGTTTTGTGATGCTATGGTTGAAGAACACCACATAACACAAATTGTTTTGAAGCTCAGCCAAATATTGTAGGTCAAGATTTAGGCAGGAAAAAATTTCAATAGTACATCCTTGAAAAATAAATTTATCCATGACCTGGGGAGGGAGATGCTGTTGGGTAATATTTTGAAGATGGTTACGCTCACATCTGAAAGAAAGTGCTGAATTGGGTGTGGTTTTGGGGTTTGGAAGATTCAATTTCTTATTTAAGCTTTGGAGGGTTTTACCCTATAACATTCTTTCTTCTCTCTTACTTCATTATGTTAGAAATGACAGAAAGAGTAAAAAAATTCTCTCTTTTCTAAATAATATCTTGTTACTCACAAGCTGCCTGAACTTTACTCAGCAAGACGTGCCCATTTTCACTGAACAATAATCACAGTGAGACACTTCTGGTTTTGAGCAGACTGACAAGCAGATTAAACAAGATATGTAATTTTCTTGTAATCATAAAATAGACAAATGCATTATAATGTCTATTTAAAATAATAAATTAAGTTGTTCAGCAGCTGATTATCAGCACATAGACAGTGATGGGTAGAAAGATACACTAGAGGGTTGGGATGCATGAGGCAGAATTTGTGAAGGATGACCCACATGGCAGTGTGCTCAGAAGAGCTGCCCTCGAGCAGACCCCGGCTCCATTCCAAATAAAACTCCTGCATGGCTTGGTGCTCTGGATCGAGCTTTCCCACTGTGGAAGCACCTACTGTTTGGTGGGGATGAGCTCTGACACCTTACAGTAAGGCCACTTTTTCTTGTCAATTATAACTAACATGGAAATACAGCAATCTAAGAATATATTTTATCCTGCAATTATTTA
The DNA here is from genome assembly GCA_035583185.1 of Anabacerthia variegaticeps. Classification (NCBI taxonomy): domain Eukaryota; kingdom Metazoa; phylum Chordata; class Aves; order Passeriformes; family Furnariidae; genus Anabacerthia; species Anabacerthia variegaticeps. The sequence goes on from JAWWEW010000169.1 coordinate 4,558,808, forward strand.
ATTGAAAATTCAGGAGCAACCTGGTACCCAGGACAAGGCTCCATTCTCAAGCATCTTCTCTCTGCTTCTCTCCTAGAAATAGTGTAACACTCCAGCCTTAGGAAGATTCTGCACTCAGGAGTTTAGCAAATGGAGTTCCCCAACCGCAGTCCCAGCTCTGGGAAGGAAAAGGCTGGCAGTGACACCCAGGACTTAAAATTCGCTTTGGCTTGCTGTAGGAGTTCAGGGTGCAGAATTTTCAGTTGTCATTCTGGGTTCTGGTTCCCCTGGCTGTGAATTATGCAGAAATCCTGTGCTGCCTGACAGATCCTGGGGCTGGGCACCTGGGGCTGCCTTCAGACCTTACCTGGAAATGGCTGAGTCTTTAACATATATCTCAGTTTGGGCTTATTCTTTTTTTTTCTGAGTGGATGGTTTATTTTAGGGGCTAGTAAAAAACAGCACTATGAATATGTTTTCCAAGGGCTCCTGGCCAGGATTTGGGAAACAGCAGTGACCTGGATGGTGTGAAGAGGCAGAAGCTGCAGCTTGACCTGGGCCAGCCCTGGCAAGCACAGAATAGGTGAAGGACATTCATCTAAGCAGTTGTCTAAGGGCAAAAAGCAATCTTTGTTTTCCTGCCCTAAGGTGTTGTTTCCCTTCTTTCTCACTGATTTAAGTATAATGGTGAACATCTGCCATATATTGCATGTTTTTGGGTTGTTTTTTTTTAAAATGTGACTCCTACTGCTTCTCTGCTGACTTGGACTGAGGTTACCCATAGTAGGACTATAAGGTTGTGAACTCTCTGATTTCCATCTCTCTCTCTCAGTAGTGTATCTTCCATGACAGAGTAATGAGCTGAGGTGTCTGACAAGGTTCATTACAGTTTTGTCTGTCTTTTTTTACGGTATGATAGTCAAAACTAATAAAATGACCATCAAATGTAAGATAAAAACATGCTGCATTATTTCAACACAGCAATTGAATTCTATCAATCAATCCCCCCTTTTCTATCAGAGAAGCAAACCGTAGAGGTTTATATTGTGTCTCTAACATCAACAATAACAAACAAACAAAAAACTAAGTGTAGATTACATTAAAGAGTCTAATCTGTAAAAGGATTGTACTTCAAAAACTCGGAACATGAACCAGAAGAGAAAAATAAGGCTTACAGCATATGTGTGATAAGAATAGTCTAGACATCAGTGTATGAATATTGAATCACAAAAACTGAATAACACAGTGATAAGATCAAGTAAATTTATGAAACACAAAACTGCCAAAAAGAATACAAATATTTAAGAGAGGAGAAAAAAAAAAGAAAATAAAAAAGAGTACGTATGGAGTAAAATTAGAAAATTAGTTCAGTAACAAGCTCCCCTAAGTTTTCCTTTGGGAGTGTTTCAGAGACAAGGGAAAAAAAAGATTAAACTTAGTTCCATAATGAAAAATTATGTTTTAGCATAAAGGGAGTGTGTTGCTTGGGGAGTATAGTAGAAGGAACCTCCTGAGCCATGACAATGGTTTCTGGTTTTCCAGAGGCCTTTCCATATGCTATTTTTTGTGGAGCTATGATGATCCATGTCAATAACATGCACTTATTTTCTCTCCCTGCTGTTCCCATCCAAAGAGGAGTTCCAGAACCTGATTACGGTAATAGCTAAGAACCTGCTCATTTTCAGCCAGAATTTATTAATGGGCAATTTATACTCATTTGTACTTCTGCCAATAGCCCTTTAGCTTAAATTGTCTCTTTCCCCGCTGTTGATCCTCTGATACATTCATAGACAGCAGTCATAATTCCTCTTCATTTTCATCTCTTGACACTAATCAACACGAAAACTTGCAGTCTCCTCTCTGCAGCTCTGCATTCCCCTGCTAATCCCCGAGGATGTTCTCTGAGTCTGCTCCAGTCTGGGTTTATCCTCCAGGTATCCAGAGCTGCCTCCTGCAAGGGAAGCGCTCATGAGCATCCTGTGCCTTGGCACCAACCCTTTCTCTATGGGAAATGCTTATCCCAACGCTCTCAGTGAAGCGTTTCCCTTTTTCCCAGGCAGCCCTGCACTGGTAGCTCACAGTCACTCTCTGATGAACTATTTGACAAGGATCTTTTGTTGTTTCAAATTGTGAAGCCCTGAAGTGACAACAGAAGCTCTGCTGTTATTCCCATGGTGTATTATCTTGTGCTTCCAACTAGTAAACTTCAACCAGTTTCTTTTATTTACACCAGCTCTGTGTTATTTCAGATTATCAACATCACTTGTTCAGTAAATTCTAACTCACACAGCAGTGAAAGGTTGTTGGTACTCTCCAGCATATATTGTCATTTCAAAAAGTGCAGAACACGACCTCTATATTAGAGTGTACTTGTGAAACATAATTGAGAACCCACTACAGACCAAAGGCTTTCTTGACATGCAGGTGGCTCAGAAATAATGGCAGCTCACTGCATTTGGCTGCATGTGCATCTAGTCTGCTTTCATATCTTCAAACAGGGTCATGGAATCGCAGAATGGTTGGGGTTGGAACCTTAAAGATCATATCATTCCAACCCATCCCACCCTGCCATGGGCAGGGACACCTTCCCCTAGAGGAGGTTGCTCAGGGCCCCCAGACAACCCGGCCTTGGTTGTCTCTCCTGAGAGGAAAGACAAAAAACCCCAGGTATATTGGTAAATCCGTTCTATTTTTCAACAATCCCCAAGAGCCAAAAAAAGAAGTTTTCAGTATTAAGAAACTGCAAGCTGAACTGCTTTTGCTGTTAATAGAAACAGCCAAAATATCTGAGCATGAGAACCTGGTGTGAACCTATTGTGAACCTCATGTCAGCTCAGGAGGAACTGACAAAAAGGATAGTCAGATCAATTGCTTAAACCTTTCATTAAAAAACCATTCAAGAGAATGTAGTTCCTTACATCATTCATCTTGAATGAACTATGATAAGCAGTGTATTTCACTGAGCACAGAGGGAATAAATGAAGCCAGGATTTTATGACTGTGAATTCCTGTGGGAGCAGTTTGTCCGGGAAGCTTATGGTTCCTCTGAGTCATTGTCAAAGGTGTACCACTTTAGGGGAGATGAGATCAGCCTGCCTCACTGCTCTCCCGTGGGAGCAGATGCCTGGGAATTAGAGGAATGTGGAACTCAGGGGCATAACATTGACACGGGTGTCTTTGGGATAAAGGGTGGCTTTTGTGGTAGATGTGGAGCACAACTCTAGAGAGGCTCATTCCTGGGGATGGAGGGAAGTAAAAAATGCTGCCCTTCATGTCTCCTGTGGAACAAAGAAAACACAGAACAAAATGACCTAAATCAGAGCTGGATGAATTGTCACAACTCCCTGGGCCTGGAGAAAATAGATCATCCTAAAGGCACTCACAGCTACTTGCACTACCCTGTATTTCTGCAAAGCTCACAGCCTGCTCGGCAGCTCCTTGTCTTGAGCTGTGGGGCTGCTTGAGAGCTATAAAGCTCTCTCCTGTTGTTTCCTTCAGTGCAGCTTCTTCCTTTAAATCTTGCAGCAGAAATACCTTGCTTTGACAAATTCTGAGGTTTCTGCAGCTGTGATAAAAGCTCAGTGATGCTCATTCTTCACTGCCTGTGTACTTTGTAAACCAATTCTCAATGAGAAAGGGAGACCAAAGTGGGTGCAGAATTTTAGAAAGGACAAGAAATGACAGTCCCTGGCTTTTATCTCTTTAAATGTCCTATCAGGGGCTTTAAAAATATCAGTGTTCTGCTTCATGATTTTTCTTTGCCTCCTCACTGCCCAAGAAACCTGTTACAAATCTAACCAATCCATAAATGTATCCACTGTTCTTCCCCAGCATGTCCTTCAATATTTCAAACATTGCCAGAGGCAAGCATTCTCTGTTTTCTTCCAAAGGTTTTCAGGATCACTGTTACAAAGCAGCTAGAGAAATAGAAAATACAGTTGCTGTTTTACTATTTAATTTGCTATTATTAAGGGTGTCTGGCAGTGGCCTTTAATAACATGCCCTAACTTTTGGTCAGCCCTGAAGTGGTCAGGCAGTTGGACTAGATGGCCACTGTAGGTCCCTTCCAAATGAAATAGTTCTGTTCTATTCTATTCTATTCTATTCTATTCTATTCTATTCTATTCTATCCCCATCTATGTTCTATTATTTTTATTTTTTTTTTTTTTTTTTTTTTATTTTATTTTCCACTTGTGGATTCCCCTGCAGGTCAGTAATAAACCAAAATTATTCTGGGGCCTGAAGGTGTCTGTCACACAGGCAATAAAAAAGCAAAATACAGTTGAAATAATCTGATGAAAAATGTAGGAGGGGTGAAATGTTATTTTGAAGTCGGAAACATATGGCAGCCAACAGTGTTTCTTAAATGGTTTTGTGGGGATTTCTGGTGGATTTGAAGAATTGCTGGCTGGCTGTTCTTAACCTCCAGTTGGAAGCAGTGTTAGTGTAAAATTTGAGGCAAGGGATACCTTGCTTCTTTCTCTAGCTAGCTAAAATCAGAGAAGGTTTCTTCTGCTCTTGATAGTGGGCCATGAAACATGTCTTTGGAGAAAACAAATTCGTAATGATTTCATTAATTAATCAACAGGATCAGACAGTTTTCAAAAAAGAAAAAAACAACAAACAAACACCTGAATGTAAGGACTTGTGCAGGAAAAGGAAGTATGAGTAGAAGACCTCCTCAGACAAGCCCTGTTCTGTCCACAGCACTTCAGCTGTCAGAGAATCTTAGAATGGTTTGGGTTGGAAATTACCTTAAAAATCATCTCCTTCCAACCCCTTTGCCACGGGCAGGGACACTTCCCACTATCCCAGGTTGCTCCAACCTGCCCTTGGACATTTCCAGGGATGGGGCAGCCACAGCTTCCCTGGGCAACCTTTGCCAGGGCCTCCCCACTCCCACAATGAAGAATTTCTTCCTGACATCTAATCTAATCCTACCCTCTTGCAGTTTAAAGCCATTCTCCCTTGTCCCATCACTACACACCCTTGTCAAAGTACTTTTTAATACATTGTGTAAGGAAAATACAACCATTCTGTTGTTAAAAGCCACTCGTGATACCCCAGTAGTTTTAAATCAATGAAATGCGACAGCTTTTTGTGGAAAGTATGAGCAAATGGAGTGTTATTTATTAATTTTCCCTCACTTGCCAGTTCATTGTCACAGTTCTCCAGCTTTCCTGGCTGGGTGCAGGTCCCACTGTCCTGGTTCAGCTGCATCCATTATGGAAAGAGTGCAAACAAGCCAAGTCCTGTTTGTGAGTCAAATAGTTCCCCCCCAAGAGCTCCTGGCTGTATAGCATCAGACAAATAAATATTTGAGGAAGCAAATGATAGGTTGTAAAGGATGGTTGATCCATGTTTGCTTAGTAAATGAAACGTATATGTTGATTTTGTTCAGATAGACATATTGAACAAACAGATGAAATAAAATAAACCACAGTCCCGTTTCAGGGTACCTTCAGGGAAGGTCCCTGGATTTTACCTTCTGTGTGGGACTTGTTCTTGGAAAGGTGTAGCAGATTTAAGGACTGGACTAGGGACAAGAAACCAAGAAAACCAGCTCCAGCCAAAAAATATATTCTCTTCCTCTGCACAGGGGCACAGAAGGCAGAGGAATGTACCAGAAAGCACTGGGAAAATGGGCGGATTTGGACAGTGCATGGTTTTGCAACATCTAGGCAGACTGCAGGTTGTGTGGTGCACAGAATTCTAAGGACTGCCCTGAGATAATTGTGTGAAACCACTTTCTTTTTGGAATAGTTGTAAGTAGTAACTTTGGGTGCCAGCCACATCCACTTCTCTCCTGCAATTTCAGCTTTATTTTGACAGCAGTCGTTCCAGGATGGAAGCTCCAGGGCTCAGATGCTGATGCAAACTCTTCTTCATATTCATGTTCATTCTACTCCCAAGTAGAATTTGATGAATAATGATCAGGCAGATTAAAACTGCCCATATAATAAAATACAGATTTCTTTTTCCTTAGGTCATACCCAGTTACTTAAAGCCAACCCTGTAGCAGAAACTTTCTCTGTCCATTTGCAGGTTATTTTCTGATCCATCTGCATACAGGTTTGAAAAATATCCTCAGAGCAACTCCTTGAGCTGTTTTTCTCAATCCTTTTCTTGGAGGGAAAAGTAATGTTCATTAAAATATTGGGAGTTTTATCAGCAAAAATATTGAAACACATCACAAAGCTTGGAGCTGAGGAGTGTTGGAGGGGGTATTGCTTGGTTTTGTGTTGTTTTGTGCTGGAAAGCATTACAGTCTATATTTCTACAGTATTTCTTCAGTTTGCTTGCTGATGGTGTTTATTTAAGCAGTAGGCTCCATGAAGGATGTCAGCAATAATGACATCTATAATGTCCACTGTTTATCCAGCATTAGGTGTCCAACATGAAGTTATTGAGGCAGGATATATTCCCATTGATTGTTGTGAAGGTTATTTGTGTATCGCTAAATCAAAACAAGCTTTAGAAAGTCAGAAGATCAATTGATAGGAGGAATAGAAAAGATATAGATGTTGGAACCTTTCTCATAACCCTGGCTGTTTTTTACAATTAAAATCTAACCACTTTGGCTTTGGTGGTTTTTTTTTATTCCAAATCATTGCTTTGACTGGAAATGACTGATGTGCAAATATGAGTGTTTAAACAGAGCAACAGTACACATCAATAATAAGCTTGTGAGCAACTTCTGGTAGAAATAAAGTGCTGATTGTCATTTCTTAATTTGCTGAAGTGCAATTTTCATAATGAGCATTTTACAATGTGTATGTGTAATATTTCCAGCTAATGTAGATGGTGGTGGTGTTTCCTTCCTGAGATACGTACTTAAACATCCATATAAAAGTTTCTGAAGTTTGCAGTTCAGGAATAAGAAAAATTATTTAGTAACATTTTGCTCTATGATTCTTTACAGAATTGCTGCCCAGATGCCAACAGATGAACTGCCAACACAAATGTGCCATTACCAGGAACGGCACCAGGTGTTACTGTGGGCATGGCTATGAAACGGGCAGTGATGGAAGGAGCTGCACAGGTAACCAAGAAACTCATTATAACATGAACCCCCAGGCATCTTGATGGTCCCCAGTGGGTGGGAGGGGCAGGGCTGCCTGCTGTGCCCTTCCCTGGTGGGTGGCAGGGGCAGGGCTGCCAGCTGTGCCCTTCCCTGGTGGGTGGCAGGGGCAGGGCTGCCAGCTGTGCCCAAGGGCAGCACAGCTGCTTCCTCACCATTCTTCAAAGGTGCTGGTCAGAAGGAGTGTGGGCTTGTGGGGCAGGGAGGGGGAAAGAATGGCCCCAAATGGGAGTCAGGACCTCCCTGGGGACCCTTTGGTGGCCCTGTCCCCAGCAGTAGTTACTGTGAGGGAGCATCCTCAGCCAGAGTGCAGGAGGTGGGAGGGCTCTCATCTCAGGGAGCCACTCCCTCTCCAGCCCATAAAACCTGGAAAACATGTGCACCTCAGCCTATAAAGTCACAGCTAGATTAGAATTTGATAAATGAACACTCCCAAGGTCACACGACTTAGCTGGGAACGTCACTTTGGTGTAATTAGTTGTAGAGTGAAACTGGTGTTCTTTTCCAGTTTTGAAATAGATGACTTTTTAATTCTCTATCCCGGTGTTTGTTTCTTGTTCTATTTTTTTTCTTTTAATAATCATATTGTAGTTCTATTGCCACATGTATGTGCTCACTACCAATCACACCTCTCTCCAACTAATAGTACTAAGCCAGATTCCTCATAAATGTAATTTATTATATGTTCTTTCACTCTATGGTTGTCATGTTTTGTGATTAAAAATATATCTCGGGAAATAATTTCAGCTGCAGTTTTTTAGAATGTCAATTTATTACTTTAAGCCTCAACCACTGTTAAATAGCATATCTTGATTTTATGGTATGATGCCTATATACCCTAGTTGAGAAAATTGTTCTTTATATTTATGAGAGGAATATATAGGTTTTGATGTAGTGGATGATGGTTTAATGTAGAAGTGGTGACAGTTCATTTAAGGAACTAGAAGACATTGCCAGCATAAATAGGTTGGGAAGGATAATCAATTATTTCCTCTCTTGGAATGTTACTTCATTCATCAACCCCCCTAAGTAGTGATTTCTAGTACTAACAAGGACCCAAACGTCCCAATGTGATGTAGACTTTGGATACTACTTGAAATAATGAAGGGTTTATCTATCAAAATTCGGAGCTATTAAAGTGGAACCTCATACCCATTTGTTTGGTCACTGGAGTAATTTCAATGGACAACATCCATGATAAAATCATATTTTGAGAAGGGCAAAACGTAAAGCATCACACCATAATTAGTTAACAACTTAAATGTCTCTCTTAGAATTCTGAATTTTATTGAATCTCTTTTTTTTATTTTTTTTTAATCCTTAAACAAGATCTTGTTAATGTCCTTTTAGATATGAATGAATGCAACATGTATGGAAGCTGCAGCCAGACGTGTGTAAATACAGATGGATCCTACACTTGCAGCTGTGTGGAGGGTTATGTACTTCAGCCTGATAACAAGTCCTGCAAGGCCAAAAATAGTAAGTTTCAACATCTTTTTGCCTTCATTAAAATATTTAGTGGTTTGGTCCTATCCAGAGGATTCATATGCAAAGACAAAGATGAACACAGGTGAGATGGACTTCCCTTCACTCTGCTACAAAGAGCCACACACCAACCTTGGAAAAACTTTTCACATCTTAGGACAATACTCCAAGGGCAATATTAAAAGTTATTATCTGGTTATTATTAATTAAAGTGAACTATTCAATTCAGCCAAGATTAGAAGAGTTCCCAGTTTCCCTGTTCATAAATAAATCAAAGATTTTCCTCAGACAAACAAAAAAGGTTGTTTACTCTGGGAAGACAATGGAGACAGGGGAAATGATCATGAGGTAATTGTACCCTTAGGATAAAAAAAGACATGAGATTGCTTTGTCCTTGCATTATCCCAAGAGGTGAATTTCATGATATACATATTCACACGAGGCTTTTTGTTGCTTAGGACGTGTTTTCATTAGTTATTGTGATTTGGGAATCGGAGGAAATTAGTCAATTGTGTTTAATGAGGCAATATTGTACACAGTGCTTTCTTATTCAGCATATTGAATTAGCAATGCTTTTATATGAAAAACCCAAAGAAGTCCCTTAAGGAATTACTCAACCTCCACAATGCTTCAGCACTCAAGTTAAAGCCATGTTTGTTATATATTTTCAAGTCTTCACTTTTGTAGCTGTTTTGCCATCAGAAAATAGGAAGAACAAGTGGGCTTTTTTAAGGCTTGCTCACATTAAGAGCATTGCTGGATATGCTCTGACTTGAGCACCACTGAGAGTTACAGAGTATTTTACAACTTTTATTGGTTTGTCTTGATCCACACAACACAGATGAACATTTTTTAAAAAAATATCCACAGCCACATATTGCAAGATAAGAAAGTCCTTTTACAAAGTATTTTCACATTGTAAAAATATTTTAATGGACTTCTTTCTCCACTACATGAAAATCAATAATGTAATTTTAGCTCAGGAAATCCTCATTGTGTCAGTACTGGGCTTGGGATGAGCCATGGAGTTTCCCTTCTTGGATGCACAAGGCTGGGTAACAACTGAGCATTGAAGTGAGTCCTTTGGTGTCTCAAGGAAATGAATTAGATTAACAGACAATTCCTCTGTATTTTTTACTACTTCATCACATTTATTTTACAGTAGTTTTCACTTTTTCTGGTATTTTCAGAAAGGGATCACTACCCATGAGAAATCCCTGCAGGACAATACAAACCAAGCTCATGGTGCTGCACAGAAACGAGTGTTGCTCATCACATCATTTTGTGTGTGTGTGTTAGCACAACTTCTCCTTGAATTAATGCTGGATTAAATTACCAATATGATGATTATTTTGGTCAAATATTTCATAGGATACCGAAGCCATAAAGACACCTGGACCCTTCAGTAATGAAGGTGCTTTTATTGCACAGTTGTGCAAGAGCTGCAGTGATTTGTGAAGTTTATGTTGCTTCACTGGGCCTGATTTAGGGGTGGAAGGTGGTGAATTTTGCGTGTGTTGGATGCAGGTCACTTTCCTACACCCTCTCTGCTACAGTCGTAACTTCCCTTGTTGTACAAACCAATTTTCACAAGTTTCTGTGCTGTAGGATGAGGTTTGAGCAGGGACAAAACCACAGTGTGGCCCTGCACAAATAAACTGGGGGAAGTATCTAAAATGTCTAGTGAATCACAGGACAAAAATGAGTCTGTGTCACCTCATTGCAAACAGGGAAAGAGAAATATAAGTAGTATTAGGGTTAGGTTAGGATTGTTACTTCCAAGACACATGAAGTAATCCTGGTACCACTCAGGGCCAGGAATCAGCTGAGTGAGGGGCATCACACAAGGCAACTTTGGAGCAGGAGAACAGAATCCAGGGGAAAAAAGTGTCTAAGGAAAAAACCAAACAAACCAGCACTTGGAAAAATTATTACCTTGTTATTATTTTCCTAGAAAAGTTATTTTCCTTGTTTTTTCCTTAAACAACCTAAATAAGGATGGAAAGAGCAAGCTCCCTGCTTTGTCTACATTTGGCAAAAGTAGTTGTCAAGCAAATGAAGCAAACGAGCCAAGGAATATTGTGCTCTGTGTGTACAAGCTGTGAGGGATGAGAAGCTGCACTAGAGCTGTGGGTCAGGTTAGGCATCGTGGACAACCTTCAGTGCTAATGACAGCAGGTCTGCCAAGAGTACAAACCTCCATCCCCACTGAGATCCTCCTCTGAGACATGGAGTCTGTGAAGAACTGGGGTGGGAGGTCTCTGGATATTTATGAGCAGTGATGTGGAGGAGGTTCTGGAGACCCCAGTTATAGGAGGTGCTGAGGAGGTGACACTTTTTTGGTAACCTGGGGCTGGTGTGGTGACCCTGGAGGTCTCTGTCAGCTCTTGTATGTCCTCAAAGCCTGTTCCCACTCAACCAGCTCTCTGGTACAATTTGCAAAGTTCTCAAAAGCATCTTTTTCCTGCCCTTCAGGCAGCCAAACGCTCAGCTGTGAAGGGGATGAGGTTTCTCCCTCATTAAATTCTGTGTTTTCTTCCTCAGCACCATTAAATAAGTTTGGAGCCAGGAGCTTTTAGCTGTGCAGTCCCTTTGGGGAAGGATGTTAAAATAGGTCTCAAAACAGCTGGGAGCACACCGTGGGTTTTTCCAAGGTTTTTAACCACATTTATGAATAAAGGAGCAGTTAACGACTTGTCCTAAGGTGAAAATGAACCAAAACACAGCTTTGCTGAACTGAGTTCATGAACTTCTGTGTTTACCAAGTTTTGGTGCCCCTACATTGCAAGGTCTGCAAGTGATGAGAAGAGTGTGTAAGGAAAGAAAAAGTGACACGAAGGGGAAGCTTTAGCTGAGGCACGAAAATTCATCTGTTTTCCAAAACTTTGTGGTACGTTTTATACCTCCCAGACCTTTGCAGAGAAAAATGCCATGTGGTTTGTCATGGAGATAAAGATCAACAGCAAAAGACTAAATGAAACTTTTTTCCTGGTATTTAGGAAAAATTCAGCACCTTAAGCTGATTTGCCAACGCAGTTTTCTCGTAAAATCTCAAAGAACTAAGTCTTAAGGCTTTGGAAATAAAACAGCATTTGTGGGGCACATTATGGTGAAACATGAAAAATAATGTCAAAACAAAATTGGCCTGCATTTCATTCAACACTGTGCAGTATTTTTCCAGGTTTTTATACAATATATGTATTGGGGAGAGCAAATTACTTATGATTTACAGTGCATACCCCAGCAGAAGGGGGTTTAAGCTGCTTGTCAACACTGAATTCTGGATTTTATCCTTTTCATATCATTGGGGTGGGAAGAAAAAAAGAAAGTTGCTGGTGTTTCTGAGGTTTTTGTGCCAGGGGAGAAGTAGGTCTATTGGCAGTGCAAAATGCCTTCATTTCTGATTTGTTGTGGCATCACTTATTGATCTGTATTTTAGACAAGATCAGGGAGGAGGGAAATGCAAGTCTTTCATCTTTTCCACTACTCTATCTTAAACATAATTCAAAGGAAGATGCTTTCATTTTAGTCAAGAAGGATGAATCATAAAACTTGCCTGGATTAAAGAGCCATTCACTTCTTATCTTTCCTATAAAACGGGGAAAAAAAAAAAAAAAAGATAAAGAAAAAGCAACAAGAACTTGTGAAAAAATAACATACCTGAGGTCCACTTATTTAAAAGCTGCTGTCAGCTCACTGTAACTCACCCTAGGTCTGTCCACTAAACTTTGGAGCTTTGCAGATTCTGCTCTTGAGGAGCAAACAAGCAGTTTTTGTGAGGGAGAATATGTGATTTCTGTCATGTCTCCTCTTCATTTTTTCATCAGCATTATGCAATACATATAAATTATATAAACATTTTTGTAGGTACTTTTAATATCTTTGTATATTTTTATCATTTATATCTATTTATATTTTAATACCAATGAAATCAGCCCTTATCTGAGCGACACTGAAAGAGGCATGTTACCTCCCCTACTGTGCAAAACCATGATTAACTGCTACAATGCATTGAATTATTTCTTCTAGTTCTGCTTTAAAAATATGATTGCAAAGCCAGTGATCGTGGGTGTTTGGTGGGTAGCAGTGCCTGCTGAGCAGAACCTCTGGGCAGTGCCACGAGTCCTTACGATGCCTTGGTTTGGAGCCAGGGTCGATCACAACTGTTGCTCAAGAGCTTAGAAGATAATTCTTTTTAAGAATTCTGCTATATCTTAGGCTTTAATACTAAAATACAACCTTTCTATGGAGTTTAGTGAGGTGTTAAATCCTTGTTGTTGCAGCTTTCAGTAGGTCAGCTCATGGCAGTGCAAGTAAAGATATGGTTCTCTCTTACAGCCTCAAACCACTGTAGTGGCTTTGGAATTGCAACCAGCTCCTGTGAGCTGCTTTTTCTTTGAGGCTTTATAGTTTTCAGAGAGTGGAAATATCTGACTTAACACAAAGTATAAGAGCGAAAATAACAATAAAGGTCTTTTCACACCGTTGGTAGTTGGGACAAGAGTGATTGAATCCGGAATTAAGGAGTGGTATTATTTTGTGGGAAGAGAAAAGCTGAGCACAGAGCTGTTCAATGTCAAAATAAATCCCCAAACTCAGCAGGATGCAGATGGAAACACACCTTTTGTACCAGTGTGGAAAGGAGAGGATGAGTGGGTGATAGGGACAGAAGTTCTTAAGTCTGCCTCTCTTTTGATGGTAGCAAAATTTGATAAGAACAGGGGGAAAGAGAGATTAACAGTCTGACTGCAAATGGACCTCCCTGGCAGACTGCAAAGAAAATTCCTTAACAAGAACCACACTGCCTTCTCTTTTGGAAAATAAAGAAGAAAACAGGACTAGGGAGCTTCACTCACAGCTTACACTACAAGGGATTGTTTCACAAAGGAATTCAGTCCCTGCAGTTGGTAGACTTCTTCTGAAATGAAAGAAAAAATAAATCTTCTGCATGGATCTGACTGATGGATTGGTGGAAGTGAATGTGAAGTTCCAAAAGTAATGCTACAGAGGTGCAGATGCCATGTGGGATTTACTGGAGAAGGGCAAGATGTGTTACAAGTTAGAATGTGCATTATGAAATGGGAAAGAATAAGAAAAGACCAAATGTAATTAACTTTCGAACGAATTCATGCCGATCCCTTATAGAAAAGAAGTTCTTTACATGAAAAAATAATAAAAAAAAACCCAAAATAATATCAGCAAGCAAGATGTTTAAATAAAAGCTGATAGTAGCAAAGAACAGAATTAAACACCTACTGCTGTGGGTTTGAGTGAGACCACTGAGCACTGTATTCAGTGAAGCACTTTTTCTCTTTAATCAGACCTCCTGATGAAGTATTATTTGTTGAAAACTTTGATGCTTTCTTTTTTTCCCCATTTAGACAGCTGGAATTACACACTGAAATTTTGAAAACTCCATTAGGTGGAGTGTTGATTGAAAGTGCTCCATGTCAGTGCAGCATTCAAACACCCCGTTGAATACAGGCAGATTACATTGGGGAGAGAGCTCTTGGCTTGGCAACACAAATGTTTCCCATATGGGCTTGAAACTGCAGCGTGTCTGTGTTTTAAGGCACTTGGTTTTAAATTCAGCATCCCAAAGATTGCCCACTTGACAACATTCTTTAGTTTAGGAAAAGAATGGGGTCAATAGATACGTTGTAGTGGTGATCATGTTGCCAAGGACAACTTTCTCCTAAGTGATTTTCATCAACATAAATCATTGCAAAATTAGATATCATTGTTATTCCAGGTAGGTCTGTGATGATTTTGGGGATTGTTGTATCTTCCTCTCTCAGAGAAGCTTCTCAGAATGTCCTGCATCAGCTCAATGTCACTTGGAGCAGGACTGGATGCTGAACGTCTCATAGGAAGGGGATTTTTCAGAAAGCAGTTTCTGTATCCTCCATCTTAAATACATACATCTGTCAGGTGGGGTTTTCTCAACCAGTTCACATAGTCAACAGCAGTTCTTCATTATGAATTAGAACAGAGCAATGCTACCCCACTGTTTTATGCAAAGTGGTTCTTCCATGGGGAAAAATGCTTTTGACATAGCTGCTCTCTGGGATTAACTGGGACATTATTCCAGTTTAAAGTACTAGATCAGGTCTAGAAGAAAGTGTCGCTCAGTATCAGCAGGGGCACCACATGTAACAGACTCCTCATCATTCAGAGACTAATATTTACTTGGAGTTGACTAAGTCAGATGCAAAATTTCCAACCAGGAAGGTTGGAAAGGATGGTTGGATGCCCATGACGTCTCTGATGTAGTCAGATTTCACTGCACTGAGTTCTTTGTGAGGTTGGTTTTAGCATCTTTTAGCAGCATGCACTGCTCTGTTTTTGTCTTAGTTTACAGACTCTAATATGGAAAGGGTCTTACCATTTCTTGTGTCCTCGTGAGCTCTGCAGGTTTTCCTGGCCTTCATTTTTTAGGAATTTCAGTAATCTGGAGAGAAATAATTTACATAAGTTGTATTTCATTTTAAGACTTAGGCATGAAAAATGTTGCAATAACGATACTCGGAATTAAACTTGGAAGCTGTGGGGTTAGGGTGATTAATTTTCTTTAATGGTGTGAACCATTAGAACAGCATGATAAAATAGACTAGTAATTGGGAATCTATGATAGTTATGAAAACAAAAACAAAACCAATTTATTATATATCTTAAAACAAGCAGGGAAAAACATTAAAAACTCCGTTAAAACTCACCAGGTAAATATGGTCCATGCAGCCTGTTAATCCTTTCACCTCTCCTCCCTTTGTCTTTAGAGCCTGCTGATAGACCTCCTCTCCTTCTGGTTGCAAGCTCTGAAAGCATTGAGGTTCTGTATGTCAATGGCAGCAGGATGTCCACCC
This sequence comes from Anabacerthia variegaticeps, assembly GCA_035583185.1. Taxonomy (NCBI): domain Eukaryota; kingdom Metazoa; phylum Chordata; class Aves; order Passeriformes; family Furnariidae; genus Anabacerthia; species Anabacerthia variegaticeps. The sequence goes on from JAWWEW010000169.1 coordinate 4,574,216, forward strand.
GAGCCCCTGGGAAGGGATCTGCAGTGCTCACACTGGACTACAGCTACAGAGAGGACACCGTTTGCTGGATCGAATCGAGAGATCTCTCCAGCCAGCTCAAGTGTGCCAAGATAACCAAAGCTGGGAAGTTAACGGAGGAGTGGACAATAAACATTGCTCAGTACCTTCACAGTAAGTATTTGATGATGTTTTAGCAAAACAGTGGTGTCTGTCTTGGCAGACTGCTGCAGGAACCTTTGGGCTTGCTGCTGAAAACACTCCTAACACATTAAATATTGCACCTCACAGTGAAGCACTTTTATGTTGCTCACTCATATATTCAGAATGAGCTGCAGTATTTATCCCTATGCAAAGGGAGTTTAAGATGTGCATTTTTATAGACTAACTATAATGTGTGGAAGTTAAAAAGCCAGCAGTGCAGTGGAAGGAGAAATGGGAAATGCTTCCTTTTCTCTGGCAAAATAGTGCTGAATAACACTTGGGAGTGATTCTTTGCCACTGGGACAATATTAACAATGAAATAGGCACATCCTTAGAACATCAACTATCATAGGTATGTTAGTTCTTGAAACTGCCAAAATATTTCCTGACAAGCTGCTGCCCTTTTTTTTCAGTTAAGAAAATACATTTAAAAGTGCATAAACCCATCACAGTGAATTGACTTTGCATTACAGCCTTATTCCTCAGCTTTTCAATTTGTGGAGTGGTGTTACCTTCTGGAGGAGGAGTTCATCCACACACACACTAGTGTGAACAGACTGCTAAACAGTGTGCAGGCAAAAAACTTGCAGTTTTCTTCACCTTTCACAGAAGAGATGTCCCCACATCAGTTACAAACCACAGCACTGAGGAGTTCAGTGGTGGTGCTAATAACAGGCTTCTCAGAACTTAAAACCAGAGCCTAAGAGTGGGCCTAAGAATTTGAAAAATTGTTGTAAGGAGAGATGTGCATCAAAGAGTAGCTCTCAGCAGATGTCAAACTCTCTGACCATCCAGTTCAGGAATATTCAAATCCCAAATTTGATTACACCTGTTAGAGGTGCATTTCAAAGCAATGATTTCTTCATAGAGATTGTGCTTTGGACTATGAAGGTAGCTTTTGTCACATATGGTCATTTCTGCAGAGTAAGAGGTTTTTTATAACCTACTTTCCTAATTTTATATTTACTCAAGCAGGAAATTAAAAAACTCAAAAAATAGGGGTTTGGTTTTGCTTCTTTTTATTCACCACTTGTTGTGACTGTTCTACTTTTAGAGAACAATTATCCTAGGTATAAAGTATATTTGAGCTGTTTTTTTCCTATTTTATTGAGGTTTTTGTTTTTAAGGTTGTATTTTAGAGGGCTTTTCATACTTTAGATATCCAAGTACCATAAGGACCATGGTGGTAGTGTTTGATTGTGCTTTTCCAAGTCACTCTGCTATTGATACTTTGTTTTCCTTTTAGTAAGAACAATCAAATTAACTACAGTCCTTGGCAAAATGTGTTTTGCATTGAACTGGGTGTGTGTCTGTTGTGTCACTTGTCATCATCAGAGTGGACCTGAGCACTGTGTTCTGCAGCCCTTCCCCACTTGTCTCCTGCCCTCCCCTCCCTCTCTTCTCCGTGGGTGGCGAGAATTGATAATCTCCGTGGTGTTCACATCTGCATTAGTGCATCTGTTTGCAACATCGAGGCTGTGTGCTGGGTTTGAAAGGGATACAGTGCCTGGAACTAATGAGCTGCTCATTTTTCATGCTGCTGGCACACACCAGCCTGTGGTCTCCAATCATTTTTTTTCTGAAAATTCATGGCAATCGTTCAATCTTATTTAGATAAAGAATAGTAATTCCCATGGACATGAACCAACTGCAGAGATGGTCTGACTTCTTTGATTTTGATTTGGGAAACAGTGCTTGGAGACTTAAAAAGCTTTGCTTGGAGCTAGGTTTGGAGCTCTGACTGACAGTCTCCAGCAGATTTAGCTTTGGGGGTGTATTTCCCAAACACACACATCCACAGACACTTTTACTTGTGCTGCTGCAGCAGAGAGACATCAATTCCTGAGGTCCTGGCGTGTCTCCTCACAGGGAAGGGCAGCATGAAACCTGGTTTGTCCTGCTCTCACTCACAGCTCTGCATGTTCAGTGGGGCACAGGGACAACAAACAGGCTGCTCCTTGTGGCAATGACACCTTCTAAAGGTTCCATCAGAACCCTCCAGGTGAAGAGTTGTTGGTTGGTTTTACCCCCAGTACTCAGAGCAGAAATTATCCACCTGATTAACACTTCTCTTCCAGACACTCCCCTGGAATTATGCCTGCCAGGGCATGGCAGGAGCATCCTCCTTGCATTTGCCTCCACATGCATTACAGGTCCTTTTATGGCTACTGCAAGATTGAGTTTTAATCTTAAATTCTTCCTTTTCTTCCCTCCACCTCCTGTTACTCATCAGGTCATTTCTGTCATTTCTCTTCATTATATACCACTACGTCTGGTGAGGAAAATGAATTCATTTTAAGTCTTTGTCAAGGATTTCAGCCTGAGTGTTTTCAGGTGTAATTACACACTCTGGCAGCTCAAGCCAAATAAGTTGTTGTGGCTGTGGGAGTATTCACATAAAATTGTATATTCTGTTCTTCATAGGAACTTTTTTTTTGTGTTTGTGTGTAACCAGGAAATGGATATTCCTAAGAGTATTAGGGCAAAAATAAGAGAAAAAGTTTTCTTAGCAGTTTTTGTGGAATTTTCATTGTTTTTTTATCTCACTCTTTTAATCTGTTCTTTTAGTTAGTGGGGAAAAAACACCCATCTTACCTACATATGACAGAAAAAGTGGTAGAAAAATCAGTTATCCAAAGTGATTGGAACTGCTTGAAGTGGATTTATTCAAAGTGTTTTCTTCAGTGATGGCAAGTCAGTCTTGTAGTTAGGAACAAAGAATATAGATCATCTTTTAAGTTGAAAGACTACATTTAGGAGAGCAGGGACTATGAAATGACTTCATTTTCATGACAGGTCATACAGCAGCAGCTGCAGGTAGTGAGTGTAAGCTTTGGATCCTCAGAAAAAAGGGAATTACAGTTCCTTAGTCTCCAGCATCTTCCCTCAAAAAACCAATCCAATACACTTAATTTTGGGGGATGTGTGCCCCAGATGGATAAAATGAGAGCCCTTTGAAGCACCATGTAACTGGCTCTGTGTCAGGATGTTACTGTGCAGAAGGCTGTGGAGAGGCTGATCCTGCACTCAGGGGTGCTTGCTTTGGCAAAGTGGGGGTCAACTCTTTGTTTTTAGTTATTAAGCTAGTTTCAGGCTTATAAGATTTATTCTCTCATGGATGGGGTTCGTTTGATAGGTTTATCCTTTAAAATAAGGCGCAGTAGTACCAGCACAAGCATTTTTGTCTTAACCAAGGCCAGGCATTGGCACGTAGTTTCATCTTTGTCTTTTTAAGACCTAGAAGTTTTTGGAAGAGAAGCTGAAAAATTTCCTCCTGGAAAGATTTATGCAGACAATGTCAGAGTCAAATAGGCTTTCAGGGAAGTTTCTCCTATAATGGGGGCTGCTACAGCCACTGCCCATACTAAGGAGTGTGATCCTTGACACTTCACAACCAGCTCACAGTCCACTTCCAGTTAGTACAGAGAGACTTTCAGGAACAATAATTTATTGAAAGTGATATCTCTTGGTCCAGACTAGCAAAATTCCTTTTTAAGGGCACGAATGTGGAAAATCTCTCACAATTTCCTGCCCTGCCAAAACCATGAAGTGTAATTTTGTATTAATGCTTCTGTGTGTTGGAGCTGAGGAATGGCAAGAGCAGCATCTTCTGGATGACAGAATCTCCTTCTCCCTCATTCCAAGAGGCATTTTGTGTCTTCATCATTACAAGTGCCAAGCACCTCACGTGCTCTCCAAACAAGCACCGGGCAGCCTGGGTTTTAGCTGCTATTCTTCTACAGAATATACCAAAATCTCTTCTGGGAGGATGCTTCAGAGCGTGATGTTTTCTGCTTGGCTGCTGTTTCAGCTTCTCTTGGCACTCAGTTATCTGAGAACACCAGTACCAGTCCTGCAGGGTTTGTGTTTAGCTTTGCCACCTGTGTTTTCTACCCACAGACTGTCCTACCTCACCTGGGAAGGCACACAGGCTGTTGTCTTGGCAGGTGTGCTTGGACAGGACCGATCTGGATGAAAAGAAACATCTCGCTTCTTCCTCACATTCATTCAATTTTAAGCTGCCAAGGCTGGGAACAGCTGATGGGCATGGATGGTGTGAGAGGTATTTGCCTCCCTGCTTGTGGAACCCAGCACCTTCTACTTGACCTCCTGGTCACAAGCCAAAGCTGGCTTTTTGGCTCTCCTACTTTTTGGCTGTGATTGCCATGAAGAACCCAGAGGATTTGACCAGGATCCCACACTTTGGTTACATTACTGTTTTCTTCCCTGGTTTTGGTCCCCCTAATTGCTCTTCCACCTTCTGACCTGAACTGCTGCTTAGTAGTGATTATCCACAGCTCGCAGTGCTGTGTTCAGAGCAGCTGAGCCATTCCCCTTGGCACCCAGGAGGCTCAGTCACTGAAGGAAACACCAAGCACTGGAGATGGAGCTCCTTTCAGCATTCCTGTGAATGCCCATGAATATTCATGGAAAATCAGAGCAAGGTTTGGCTTGCTCAGGAGGAGAAAAACTGTGAAGATCTGGGGGAAAGTGTTTATTCCTCCATACAGTCTGCCCCGAACTTGTCTCCAGACAGGCACTAAAAGCTGTCATACAGTTGTAGGATGGGATTTGGCTTTTTCCTCCAGTGACAGACAGCCCATGTGCCTGGAGGATGCACAGAAATGGGAGGGCTTCGTGTCACAGGCCATTTACATCTCACAGGGCACTTTAGTAGTGTCCAGGGCACCTGAGACAGCAGTGGGGGCAAAGGGAGGTGAGAAGGGTGTCCTAAGGAAATATCTCAGCATACTTGTCTTCTGTGTGGCATCCACTTGGATGATCTCGCACTGATGTCCTTGCACTTCTGGGAAGATTGCACAAATGCTGTTTCTGGCACAGTGATCTGTTTGGTTTTGGGGGGTTTTTGACTATCAATATCTCGTTCTTAAATGCTTTAAAGAGAGACATCATTAAATATATAGAACTAGGATACTTATCTCATGAATTTCAAGTTTATTCAGCTTGAATTTCCCATCTCCTTTTACTGTTTCCTGAGGTCCTGCTGTTCTACAAAACTTACCCTCCTCTTTACTATTCTTATTTTTATTATTGGACCTTGTCACTTTGTTTGTAGTGTCATCTTCCAGGTAGTTCCATGGGTCCATCACTGTCATATATGTGAGGCTACATCCTTCCTGAGTCCTCCCTCACATCTTCCTCAGTATCTGCTGGATTTTCACATACATCCCTGTTTACATTTTATTTTCATTTCCATGTGCTTTTAGCTATTTTAGCCACAAGTCCAACTCCTTAGTTGCATGTTCATAGTCCACAATATGGGAAATGCTTCCTTTGCATCTGTCCATACTTTCATTCTTCATTCTGCTGTACCTGAACTTACAGAACTTTTGTCCCAACATCAGCCACAAGCTTGACAAGGTCCTTTCATGGTGCAGTATGGACTTTTATTTAGTGCAGAAAACAGTGTTATCTGATAATTTTGCAGCCTTTTGCACACAGTTGTCTTCCTGGTGCTTCCTTTTGATAAACCCTTTTGATGATTATCAGGTTTACTAGAAGATAATTGCCCCTTTAGGTGCAGGTTTTCTGCCTCCTGTAATGACAAGAGTGCTTTGGAGTCCCAGGATGGGACAGAAGGTTTCTTTTATGACTGTGCTCCTCTCTTTAGCTCCTGGCTAGTCTATTCTGACTATTGGTTATACACAACCATTTTGGTGACTATCAGGTTTACTAGAAGAGTAAAGGTGGTTCATATCTCTTCATTCAACCTTTCTGTTCCAACCAACACCATCAGTTGGATCTCATCCTTTGCCCATGGTTCATATTACAAAGCCATTGTGTTTTTAATTGAATAAAATTCATATAACCAGGTCTGTATCTCAATGCTTGATGGTGTTTACACAACAGCTAGGACATAATCTGAATAGCAGAAACCCTAAGAGGACCTCCCATCTATTAGGTCATTCAAAGTGTTAGTTGTGACGTATCTGTCTGCTCTTGGGGTATCTTTTGGGTGCAGATTATTCCACGGGACTCAAGGATTGTGCCAGTGGCTTACCAGTGTTGCTGTAACATTTCATTTTGTCATTGAGAGGCAGAAGCTTCCAGGACAGCTGCTCTGAATTGGTGGTATTTCCCTCCAAAGTTAGGTTACCTGCACCTAATCCCTTTTGACACAAGAGCTATTTATTAACTGCTTGCTAATTGCCACGAATGGATTTTTTCGGTCGTTCAAAGATATAATACTGCTATTTTTCAAGCTTTGTTACTCATCCAGCTTCCACAATTGATCTTGCATTGACATTGCTCAAAGCCTTGTGTCTGTCTTCTGTTCTTGGCAAAGCTGGCATGCTGTCTTGTTTTTCTTTACATCTGCTTTTCAGGAGTTGTGCCCTGGACAGTTAATTCTCAGAGTACAAAAAATAAAAAGCCTTATCTCAGTGGTATTTCTCAGTGCAAATTTTTGTTTGGTTTTTTTGTGTGTTTGTTTGTTTGGGGGACTTTTTTTTTGTTCTTTTGTGTTTTCTGTCCCCCCTTCTTCTGTAAACCCACTGTGGACTTCATAAGAGGCAAATGTGCAGGGAGACAGAGCCATTGTACACAGCACAGCCTCTCACTTCTCTCATTCCAGCACTGGTTGAGTAGTTTTTCTGTTTGCTGCTGAAAGCAGAGAGTCCTTTTCTTTGTGCCACGCTGCAAGTGAAACAAGAACAGATTGGTGTTGCCTTTTACAGCCAAAACTTCAGCCCCTTTCTGATCCCACACAGGATCTAAGCAAATATTGAGCAACTGCAATTACTAACAGTCCTCTAATGGGTTTGCTACAGGTTTTGGGCTCCTGAGATGTGCTCAGTATTCACAGGGGCTTGTCTTCTGCCTTTCTGCCAAGGAAGAGGTATATAGGATATATAGGGGATATATAGGAGACATACAGTTTGTAACCTGCCCACCTCAGTAAAGTTGTTTATAAACTCGAGGCTTCAGGTGCACACTCTGAGACTGTCTTCAATGGCAATAAAATATCTAAATAATATTTCATTATTAGGTACCATCAGCTAGTTATATAAGCATGATCTTTTTTTCAGTTTCTACTGGTGCTTTATTATTGTATTTAAAAATTTCCTATTTTTATGATTTAGCTGGTGGTTATCTTAAGTGGAGATACATCTTTGTAAATGCATGGCATGTACGATGTTAACCGAGTTTGCTTCATTTAGGCTAATTGACATCAACTTTGCCACATACTTCCAATTATTAATTTATTCCTGCAAGTATTTAATTCAGACCTCGTAAAGCCCCCTGCACTAAAGCTCTAAAGTGCATTTTTTTTACATAATGCACTTTGGGTTGTGTCATTAAAGTTAGTTCTTCTGCCTCCTAAAGACTTTTCCTGACACACAGATCAGCATTGCAGAAAGCTTTGAAAAGTCTGTGTCTTCTTTGAAAGCACTTTGGGAACGAAGGGGACATAACTATAATCACCAATATGGTTTGTTTTCATCCAGCATCCCAAGTGGTACCATGTTTAGATATAAAGAAGGAAGTGACCCACTGGGAAGTTGTAGTATTTGCAGGGACTGGATCACACATGTTGCCTGCTCCATGTTTTGGGGAAGCAGCAGGAGGAAAAAACATCTGCTTTACGTATCTTATGCACTGAAGAGATTAATAGAGTATAAATACAAATATTAGGAGCTGTCGTCAGACTTGTGGTCTCTACTAATCAATGTGGGTTTGCAACTCACATTTTGATCTAATGCTTTGTCCTAGTGCAGGGAAAAGAGTGAATAAAGATCACGCTTTTCAGAAATGAAGAAGAAATTGCACTTGCCAAAGCGAACCTGAACTCAGAAGCTCTTTATCTGATAAAGTGCAAAGCAGTTGCCACAGCACTTTCAGCTCTTGGCCATTCTGGGCTGGAGTCCATGGCAGAGACTCCCCACAAACTCTGTGTGTGTCAGAATAAAACAAAGGGTTTCTTTACTGAGCACTTTATCAGGAGCCCCTACAAAAAGATGAACTGCATGCTTGCAAAAGTTGATAACACTGTGATTGTTATTTACACTGTGGTGCACGTGAGAAATTAAAACCACCACCTGATTTGGGGGTTTAATACAGGATTTGGGGGTTTAATACAACTGCTTCCTTCAGTTTTGATTGGCAGAAGCAAGGGCTGGCTCAACAAGAATTATCTCCAGTTCACAGGAATATTACTATGTTCTCAATCCACAGAATTGTGGATTTCTACTTAGAATGAAGCAAATTTTATTTAGAATTCTTTTTTTTTTTTTTTTTTTTACTGAAGCTTTGGAACACAACCTGAAATGCTGGAAACATTATGGATCATGTCAGAACTATGAAATAACTAAAATATTTTCCAGTATCTTTCAGTTGAGTTGAATAAAATAAAATCTTAGGTTGGCTTTCAAATTTCTAATGGTGCTTTGAGCGAAGCACTAATTCAAAAACTGAAAAATGACACAGAACAAATGTTTTGACCTGGGAAAATCACTTTTCCTGAAGCCAGCCTTAAGCTGTGTGAATTTCTTTGTGCTGGAAAACAGCGTTTGAATCAGTGTGAGTAATTAAGTGAGGACAGAGCACGCAGAAGGGTCGGTCTGCTGTGCAAAGCTGACACCCTGTGCTTTATCAGCATGTGACCAAAGAGCTCCCAGTTGATGTGCTGGGTTTGACTGTCACCCTGACAGGTCTGAGCTGCTGGGACAGCTTGGAGAGCCTCTGCATGTGTGATCATACAGCATTTCTGTCACACTGTGTAAGCCCAAATAATGAGCTGACTGAGGGGTGTGGTGCCACTCTCACTCTCTTGGGCACTTTTGGACTCACTTGCATGTTGGTTTTTGCTATTTTGCTTAAGCATATGATTCTATTTGGTTAATATGGGGGAGTATTTTTATATTTATATATAAGAAGAGAAGTATAATGTGTTTTAAAAGATTAGTCCCATTTCTCTTTTTTTTTATGAGTATACTGAAAATATGTATTTTCCTTTTAAGATTCTTGGAGAATACATTGTTTAGTCATCCAGTCTGTTCAGTGGGTTGCACAATTCAGATTTGTTTTAAGCAGTCCTAACCACTGCATTAGCTTCAGAAACAAACCTTTTGGGAAAAGGCAACTCAAGTAAGATGAACAATGAAAATAGATTTTATAAGAGTTTGTGAATGCACTGTAATCCTTGTCCTTTGACCTCCTAAAAAATTGCACAAAGTTTGACGTTCTGTTTGTTGTTTTTGGGTTTTTTTCAGGTTATTTTTTGCAAACATATACTTGGAGAGACAATTATTCTTTGCTTAAGGCAAAATATAATAGGCAAAAATGATTGCTACAAGGAAGACAAGAGCATGCCTTGCAGAGGGCACCTGGAGGAAGGTGCATGTTCATGGATTTCCTCTGTACTTTTTGGAAAGTGTTGGGGTAAATTCTTTTTACTATTTCCATGAAAGGAGCGGTGAGTTGGAAAGAAAGGCAATTTGCTGGGCAGTCAAGAGGCCACTGTTTTTCCTGAGATTTGCAGGATGACATTTAGCAAGTAATCTTGTCTTTCCCCCTCTAAATGTAGAATACCAGGATTTCCCCATGGCACAGGGGTGAGTTTTAAAACCTGAAATGCTCAGGTGATGGGGGATCCACAAGGTAGGAGTGGTTAGCACAGGGTACCCAGGTCTTGTGTGCTTGAGAAGAGCTGGGATTATGGGCTGATAACTTCCTCAAGTGGCTGGTTTGGGAAGGGGCTGGAAGCTGCCTGAAAGCAAAGGTCAGGTTCTGCAAATATAAGCTCGTTGAGTTGGAGCCATATTTCTGGAAGCAACAGCTCTTTGGGTGATTTATGAGACACGGAATGGAATCTATGGTGCTATTCTGGTTTAAGGTAATGCTCAGGTAGCCCAATAGCAGCAGAATAGTGATGATGATAGAAATAAATAAACAACAACAACAGAAAAGCAGTTTCCTGAGGTCTGGTGGAAAATGGAGAGAAGAATAATTTATGCATAAACCTAAAGCCATGTTTTATTTTTATTTGGTGCATTACCGGGAATAAGTTAGCAGGAAAAAATATATTTTGTTTTTTCTTTTTTTGTTGTTTAAGTGTATCAGCAGTGCCAATATTTTAAGTCTAGGCAGTTGCCTGCTTTGTTGGTCAGGTCACATAAAATAAATAACAGATTTCTCCTCAAAGGTTACTATTTTGATATTGAAAAGATGCAAGAAATGGAGAAAGAGAAGGAAAGGACAAAGAGGATGAGGCAGTGATTGCACTTGTTACAGGCACTTGGCAGTGTTTGTAGGCAGGAAGGGGTTTATTTGTTTGCTTTGCTCAAACTATGAAAAAATACCTACAAATGACTTTGCTAGGTGGTTTCTCTGTCTTGCAGAAGTTCCATCATGCTGATGGCATCAGGCAGTGGCAATGATTCCTCTGGTAGAGGGGAGGGAAAAGATGTAGAAAGCAGCTTAATGTCCTTAATATAAGAAACAATTTCCTTTTCTTTCCTTAGCAACCCTAAAAAAGAGCTGTCTCATCTAGTAAGGGCTTTTGTGGTTTTGTGATGTGGTTTTGTGTCTGAGATATGATGTGGAACAGTGAGGTATATGTTTGCTAACTGGGCAGGTTGTATTTTTGATTATTGAAGATATTTTTACATTTTTTTAGTATTCTCTAAAATGTCATTCTCAAGCTGGAATTAAATTGGACTTCATATGCAGATTTTATTATATTAAAAGCAAGTTCTATAATAAAATTTATTTTAGCAATGTGGATTGGGTTTGGGGATTTTTGCTTGGTGGATGGATTTTTTGGAAGGTGTAATGTCTTCTCCTTTTCCCCTAATTTGCTTGAGATGAAGACAAAGACTTTTGTGCCCAATATGGATATATGTCTGTATAACAGAATGAAATAGTCCGTGGTCAGTATTATCTTCTGATTAAAACTGAATGTAATAATGCCCTTTGGGGAAAAGAAGCAGATTGATTCATAGCACTAGGTCATATCATGTCCTGCATATTCCTATATTCCAGACCATATTTTGCTGATAGCAGCTACAGTGGGCTCCAAATGAAATTATCCTATAAAATTGTGCATTTTACCTGCAAGAAGCCACAGCATCCTCTGGAAGTGATTTTCCTTCACAGCTTTGTATTGTGAAGGTAACTCCCCTGTTTATTGACATAGCTGTATTAATCTGCTGCTTAGCATCTTGGAAGGAAAACGTTTAAGTGACCTTATTTTTGTGTGATGATGGTTTATGGAGTTCATAATCCATGCAGGGGGCAGTCCTAGGGATGAGGGAGGTTGGACACTTCGGGGTTGGATGGAGGGTGGTGCAAGGAGGCAAATGTCCCAGCCTGACACAGCCACGTGCAGCTCTCTTAGGCCACGTGCTTGATGCCTATTGCAGCTGAATTATGCTTTAATTTTAACAGTGGGTGACCTAACTGCTTGGAAGTAAATAACTGGGTTTGATTTACAGTCTCTGTAGATTTATAAGAAGCTTTTGAATGTGCAGCTTTAAAAAAAAAAAGTAGTCCTGTTATAGCTATGTACCTCTATAAATCTGTCTTTATTGTTCAGCATGTGCGTGGCTACTGGGACCCCATTAGGGGTTTACAATCACTGGGCAATGTGTTTGAAAGTCAGTAATGCAGAAATTAGGAATGTGATGGTTTGCAACTGTTCCTACTTGGTTTTGACATGAGATTAATGTAAGAAAATTCACTCTGTAAAAATCTTACCAGTCAGGATTAAAAGGTAGGGCCGTTTTAAGGGCCTTATTTCATTGTTTCACACTTTATCCTTGCCTCTTTGAGCTGTTGGCATCGCAGCCAGCTCTGTGACACAAGACCCAGTAAGGGAAAACTTCACTCATCTTGCTCATCCCAGAAACTTGATAAATTTTGTGGTTTACACAAGTAAAACAAGAAATATGCTAAAGAACCTAGGAGCATGTTTTGCTACCCTGCTGTAAAATTCCTGGGAAAGACACAAGCATAGCTGGGGTATCATCACGTTTCCTCTGAGCGCTCTGTGAACAGAGGGATTTGTTAGGAGAGGAAGATGTGACACCTTAAAGACTGTCTCGTTCCACCCTCTGCCATGGGCAGGGACACCTTCCACCAGCCCAGGTGGCTCCAAGTCCCATCCAACCTGGCCTTGGACACTTCCAGGGATGGAGCAGCCACAGCTTCTCTGCCCAACCTGTGCCAGGGCCTGCCCAAACCCAAATGTTTTCTCTTCTGTCCCTGGTTGGAAGCCAAACACCTGGATCTCTGAGAGTCTCTGTGAGCTATCAGGATGCTTTCCTTAAGTATTCATGACATTTAGATTATGTTCATCTTTCTGAAAATTCTTCAGTGGGGAAAATTCTGTTGTCTCAGTGGTCACATTTGTAAGTTTTTAACGCAGTATCTCCTAATATGCTGTGGGGTTGGAAGAAAGCCAATGATATTTTCGATGGTAACCCAATTTATCGCAACTTAAATTATTTTACTCAGCAAAGAAGAGGAAAAGCTTTCTTTTCTTTTGAGGAACTTGAAGTATGGATGCTTTAAAGTGTGTATTTAAATTTAGTGTGGTTTAGGTCCTGCATTATACTTTTAAGAAAGAGTGTCTGAGAAGGCTGATTTAATTCAGAGCAATCAGATATTTGAGAGTGAGCCACTTGAAAAAGATGAATGGATATTTTTCATTTGATTTTTCATTTCTCGACATATGCCATAATCACTCTGGACATGCCTGTTAAAAGTTTCGACACCAGCGTGTCTAACTTATTGAATGGTGACATCTGGAATAAAAATCATCGTTTGTAAATGCCATTGCAGACATAATTAAGGCAAATTGCTATCAGCAGAAGGGACACAGAGAAATCCATGGCAGCTTCACTTGCCCAAGCCCCAGTGTCAGTCTGGGGGTGTCTGGGCTGCTAATGAGGCCCATTGCTCTCCAAAGAGGACAGGTTATGGAAGAAAAAGTAGTCAAAATAATCAAAATAATTCTTCCTTTAAGATACATTTTTTGCAAAAGAAAAAGACCAAGCAATTTTTATTTTTTTTTTGTGAAAAATAGATATTATTTGAAAGCATTTTCAAATATATATTACAAGTGTACATTAATTTTGGGAAAATGCAAACAAAATTCAACACCTGGAACAAGGTGGTCTTTAAGGTCCCTTCCAACCCAAACCATTCTAGGATTCTATGATAATAAATATTATAATGTAATTAATATAATATATAATGTAAAGATTAAAAACTAAAAGAGAAAAAGCGGAACCTGGTTCTAATTTTCCATACTGACTTGTAATGAAATGGTCATCCCTTGAGTCCTGAGTAGATTTCCAAGTTCCTCATTGCAGCCCTATCCAGGACAGGAAAAAGTTTAATGCATAAGGCAGTAGAAGTTCTTTTCCATAAAATAATGAGAGAGTCTCTCTCTCTTTCATTATTAACAAGGAGCATATGGAGAGTGCAATGAGCATTTTTAATTTGAATTATATTTCATCCAATATCTTTCCCCAGTTCACTCAGAAGTTCCTCAAGAAACCTCCAACAACTCCCATGAATTCCACTGAGGAGTTTTGCTTAGATCAGTTTCGCATTGGAAATAAGGAATGTTTAGAGTGAAACACAGAACTGGGAAAGGCTTATTAATTTTTGTTTCTAGCCTTTCTTCAACATCTGGGAATAAAGAGATCTGCTCACATAATGCTGATTTTAGTAGCCAGTGCATGTGCAGACTCCTCAGTTACAAGAGGAACACAAACACAAGAACATGGCACTGCTTTTCCCTCTCTTCGGCTGTCAAAGCCTCGTGCAAGTCTCCATTTGAAATGGAAATAAAAGTAGCAATTCAAGATGTATGTTTGAAAATCAAAGTGAAAGAAGGCAATCATTCTCTATGGCTCTGATTTTTATAAAATGTGTTTGGGCCATAAGATATATATTTCCAGTACCCTTTGAAGATTTAGCCACCCTCATACGAAATTGCTATTTTCTCTAAAAGTTTAATAATATTTGTGTTTTTAAAAGAAATAGGAAAAGATTACTTCCAGCCATACTTTTGCTAGTGCCCACGGTCTACATAATGTCATTAAGTAGAGTAGAATTTAAACTATATGATGTCTCAACTATTCTTTATGAAGTCCTTCAGAGGAAATCCTAGTTTTTAGAAAGTAATAAAGGAAGGATGATCACATTTGGCAGGAATGCTCCAAGGAAAGTGTTATTAATATAGGAAAAAACCCTCCAAAATTTATAGAAGATTGCTCAGAATAAATATGTGTGTTTTCAAGGGGAAACATTTCTCTTTAGGAACTTCTGAAACCGTATGAATGAAAGAAAAAAGAGATTAATTACTTTAAAGATGTGAGTAGACCAGACTTCTGCACATAGTGGGATTTATATATGAATGCAGAAACAGGCATGAAATTAATTCAGTAACTTCTTGAGTGCAGCGAGTTATATATATATATATATATATATATATAAAGTCCCCAGTGCAAGCAGAGCCTTATCTCTGTTCTATAGAGAACATGCCCATTGTGAGATAAGTGGGGAGCCATTCAGAGCAGCTGAAAGCAGAGCTGCCAGCAAAGGCACCAGATGGAAACGTGATTCAGGACACTCCTTATCTGCTGAGGGCATTTCATGGGGAATGGAATTTGGGGGCAGGGAGTGGCCTTGGACAATTCTTTCTAAACTTCTGCTGTGCTAAAGTGGATGTGCCCAATGCTCTGCAGAGGGCAGGGCATGGAGAAGACAAAACCCAACCCAGAGCAATGGTATCTCCAAGACACAAATGCCTCTGTGTTCAGTGTCCAGGTTCATTGCCAGATGACAGCGAGGTACTGTCCCACAAGGGCTGCTTTTGAGAGGACTGTTCTTTGCATAATAAGACATCTCTCTGAAGAAGTGTCTTCTTCTTCTGGAGAAAATTATTGTGGATTAGTGTGTCGCTTCTTCTTGGAACTCTCTGCTCAAGTCTTGAATCCTGGCCTGCTTTGGAAGGAGCAGCTTTGCAAGGAGTGCAGTTGTAATGAGCCCAAGGCTCTCAAGTAGCCTGTGCTGCTGGGACCTCCTTCCCAAAGGCATCCTGCTGGGAAGGGGAATTGGGAAAATAAGGGTAAAGAGGTACCAATGCTTTTTGACCAAAGCTTATGGTGTGGTATTGCTCTAGGATGTCTCACTTTTGCTGGGTTGCTGAGCAAGCCCAGTTTTAACTATGAGATGCAAACAGTTATCCCTAATATGATCTTGAATTAATTATTCTGGTTTTCCATTAAAAAAAACCCAACCCTGTTTAGAGCAATTTCTTATGATCTGTAAATAAATTGCTAAGGAAAGAATGGAACAAACATTTTATAACTGTGAGTATTGTTGTGTTAACAGATACAACAATCTGTGTGTGATATGCCTTTCACGTCTAGATCACATTTATCTAAAAATAGGTACTTTTCCCACGCAGTAAGAAGAAAACAGTATCCTCCTCCAGCAGGCTGCTACTTAACCTTGCTCCTTTTCATCCTCTTCCCAATGTACAGCAATCTTCTGGAGCTCTCATTGCAGGAATTTAATTGCTAGTTTTATTTCTACAAATGTTTAAAGCTGAATCCCTTTTGCACCTTTCTTTCTAAATGATGTTTTCTGGAATGCTTCTGTTACATGGGAGCTTATCTGCAATTTTCCAAAGTCTCACAGAATCCATGAGCCATAAACTTTCCGTTCCATGAATCCAACTGCAGAACAGGGAAAATGCTTTAAGTGTTACTGATTTTCAGAGGCACAGAGTTTTCTTCTGATATTTTTAAAAGCACATCCCATGTTTTGTTTGGACAAGTAAAAAAACCCCAAGTTTTCCTCTCTGCTGTCTAAAATATATCAGTGTTCACACATCTCCCAGTGCACCTGACATTGGCCTCCCCCTGGAGGTTGGATATTGGGCTAAATGGAGCATTTCTTTATTCTGGCTCAGCAGATCT
>JAWWEW010000169.1:4590385-4673229 GCA_035583185.1 Anabacerthia variegaticeps
AGATCTTTGTAATAAGAGCTATCAGAAGGGAAAAAAGGAGACTGAATAGTGGAAGGGCAGGAATCAAAGAGAGAGGAGGCAGCAGTGAACTGTGTAGTGGGGTGGCTGAGGGGGAACTCAGCTGGTATTCCTGGGATTTCATGGAGTAATTCTTGGTTACCTGCACTTTGAAGGGTGACACGTGAGTCTCCATGTCTCTTTTAAGTATTTAGCAAGAGTGTGACTCATAAACCCTCTGATATTGTCAAAAACTTCAGGACTACAAATTTTGCTCAGTCAAGTTTACTTTATATTCTCCAGTGCAGCACGTACATGATGGCAGCAACAGTTTTGTGTTAAATTACAGAAAAGAAACATAAAAATTCAACATCTGAGGGATGATAGAAAAACAGAAAACTGAAAAGAAAAAAAAAAAAAGAAAACAACCTAAAGTGATTGTTTATCACATCATGCTGTAATCTCAGCTTGTGTTAGCAGGACTTTTGAAACCACTGTAATATAATGAATACATATATATATTTAAATTAAAAAATCATTAGTATTGAACATTGAGAACATTGAACAGGAAATGTATTAATTGAGTTATTCTTAATTTAAGAAGAAATAATTCTATCTGACAGGATGGTATAAAACCAATGCTGTTAACACGAATAGGAAGAAAAGAAATCTTAGTTGAATGAAATTGATTTTTATGTTGTTTGCACTTCTTTATACTTTTGCTCACTGTAACAATATGACTGTGTATGGACAGGTCAGTTGATTTAAAAAAAGATATAAGATTTTTAAGGCATTTACAAAAAGCAGTTCCAGGACCCCACAAGGTAAAAAACTGCCTGACACAGTTGTTTGGTGGCTGTGAATCTGCCACAGCACCCTGGGAAGGAAAACTTCTGCCCAGTCGTTAATAAATGTCTCTATATAAGTAGCACAAAGACATTTACCTCCATGCTACTTATTGCGGTGGTTAAATCAGTGAGCTGGCAGCATCCTGATACCTCAGAACTACAGAAAACACAGACAGCCAGAACACCAACTTCAGAACTCGTGTGGCCTCAGAGGTGCCTTCCCCCTGCCATCTGCCACCATCCCAGCCCCTGTCCCACAGGCGCCCCATCCTTGAGTGATGCTGCTTCTGAATACGCCCTAAAAAACCCAAAACCCCACAATGACAAACTTCAAGAGAACTCCAGACAAACGCCTTTCTTTCATGCCATTGAAGTTGCAATCAGAGTTCTCTGCTTAAAAAGGGAAAACTCCCTCCAAGCCCTATTTGTGTATTGAGAATTGGATTCCTTCTAATCTACCAAGGAGTGCATGTAAACCAGCTGGAGCTCTTTCAGCGAGTGGAGCATCTGCTCTGCCAAGCAGCTGCCAGCCAGCTCTTTGTCTTGCAACTGCACTCCTGAGCGAGCTTCTCCTCCTTTGCCTCCTCTCTGTTTGGCAGATGTGCAGCAAATGGCAATGGACTGGCTCACGGGGAATCTGTACTTCGTGGATCACGTCAGCGACAGGATCTTTGTGTGCAGCGCCAGCGGGGCCGTGTGCGTGACCCTCGTCGAGCTGGACCTCAGCAACCCCCGGGCCATAGCTGTGGATCCCACCTCAGGGTGAGTTACTGACCTGCAGCAGCATTTATTTCTCACCATGCATGCTTGGCACCACAGACAGTTGCTGTTTTCTTCAGGTGTTTTAAAAACTGGGTGTTTTCTTTGCTGTATTGAGGTACTTGCGTAGTTGGTGTAATAATAACGTGTCATGAACTTGGAGCAAAGAGTTAATTGCATTGATTGCAATATTAATTGCAATGTGTGCCTTGTAACTTCTCAAAATGGAATCAAAACAGGAAAAAACCTCCACAATTTTATCCCTATTTCTCATAAGATTTGCTCTTGCCTTTGCTTTTCAGTAAGTTGTGTTTCTAACTCGAGTATGTGGAAAAGGAACTTCCAAAGGATTTTTATGCTGTTGCAGGAATATCCTCAGTTGCAGGAATATTGAAAAGTGGTTTAACAGGTTTATTTACACAAAAAAGTGGAAGAATTTTTACTCTCCTTTAAAGGGTCAGCTATAATGGTAAAATCATATTTTATTTTCTGTTTCTCTTCCATAGAAAGATTTAACATCACTTGGGAATAAAACTTGCTTAAAATACAGGGTACTAAAAGTCTGCCATTCTGTAACATCCACCAGCAGGGCAAGGTTTTCAAGTAAGTGAAGTAAAAGCATAACTAAAAGCATAACTAAATAGAAATAGGAATAAGAATAGGATCAAATTAACTTAAGAACTAAATTTTGGTGAGGATTTTCAAACAGGGATTTTTATCTCATTTTTATTAGTCAGTAAGTAGTTTAGATTGAAATGCCTGGTGGAATATGTCCTAAGCTGCCATAAGCCCCTTCTCAGTAAATACAAAAATATTTACTGTAGAACAGCTTGTCATCCATATGTGGACTTTTGTCACTCTTTATTTAAAGCCTGACCAAATATTAAGATGTATTATCACAATGACTTAAATTCTGACAGGAACAGCTTGCATGCAAAGTTTACAAAGAACTTTGGTAATGTAATTCCTGAGTAGAGCTCTATTTGTCTCTGCAGCAGATGGTAAGCTTGACTCGATCTGAAAATAAAAATTCATGTAGAAATTGATTTTCTGCAAGTTCTCCTCTGAAAGAACTCGAAGCTTTCAAATTTGCCAACAGCAGCCTTTTTTCTGTATGTTTGCTTGTACATCCTTAGCTGGATTTACTGGCTGAATCCAAAGCTTGTCATTAGCTGAGCTTATCTGTCAGGGATGGAAGAATTGGATCCAAGCCTTTGGTTCTGTGAGGAGGGAGGAACAGAAAGCAGAGACTTTTCCTTCAGTTGTTACCTGCTGGCTACAAACCATCCCTACTCAGAGAGCCACCTTTTGCAGTGCCCTGTGGGAGAGGAATCCTCTCTGGTTTAGGTAGTTAGAAATGCTGGCCTGTAGGAAAGACCAGCAGTGATTATGTCATTTATAGTGTGATTCTTCATAGGCAATATCTATTTATTACATGGTGGAAAGTCTTCTCAAAATACAAATTTTGCATGTCCTTCAGCAGTTATTTCATTGCTGGTTTTATTGGCAGTTTTATTAATTCTCTGATGTTGTTCTGTTAATTGAATATCTAACATACTCATAAGCTCCAATTTATATGAGTTCTGCTAGGTTTTGACTGGGTTGTGATAAGAATGCAAACAGATAAATGTATTCTGACTATTTAAAAATGTTTCAAACCTCCCCTCCCCCCCCCTTTTGGTCTTTTCTTCTTTAGTCTTTTTACTCTTTCAGGTTGATAGTAGTTGCTACTTATCCTACTTATCTTGGTGTCCAAGTATTAGTGTGGCATTGCTGTCTGGGTAACTCGATAGCTTTATTTTATTTTAAAAAATCACAAAAACATCCATACTATATTTAATGGATTCCCACCAGAAAAATACCCCCCTCTCCCAAAGAACTAATAGCTTACCCAGTTAGAGTTTTGCAGAACTGATGCTCATCTGCTACATCACCTAATTTTCATGTGTAAATATCAGACCTTTGCTGAAAACAACCAGGGCCAAAGGATGAGTTTCCACTGGTCACTGTGACTTGGCAGTGAAACATGAAAGAAAAAGCTAGAACAAGGTTAGTAGGAAATGAAGTGGCAATCAGAAGCAGAGAGGGAGAATAAAGAGTTTTGCAATAATATATTGTCTATGAAATGTCTTTGAAGTAAGATGTTTGGCTCCATATGCCTGCAGTTCTGGGTTTGATAAATTTTAATATGGGACTTCTTGTCTTCAGTGGTCAAGACAGAAGCCATTACTTTTGGTGGTCCTTGAAATTGGTGTAGAATTGATGATGGTGCTTATGACTGTCACATGAAACAAATATGAGCTGAGTTAAAATGAGTTTCTCTCTAGCTGAGGTCTTCAGGAGCTCTGCTGTACTCCTGGGGAATGGCTTTTTAAAGGATTCCAGCTAGTTTGGCAACCAGTCTGCATATTCAGGAGACTTTGATCGCCGTACATTGATGATAGGGAAGGTAACACATTTAAAACTCACAAGAGGATAGATCAGATTTAAGTTCTCTCTCTGCTCTGCCACAACCAGCTAAATGTCTATACACAAAGCATTTTAGGTTTTTTATGACTCTGCATCCCCTTGTACTTAATAGGAAGCATAAAATGCATGTTGCTCAAGCTCTGTGATATTTGAACGCATTCGGGAACATTAGGAATGAATATTGTGGAATGCAGTGTTAACTGTGTAGATTTACATATTTATCCTGTAAATATGTCCACTTAATTACCTCCACTGGTCAAGGTAAATCCTTGCCTTCCACTGCTCCACAGTGGCAATGGAGAATGTATGGCAAGGTTTTCCAAAGGAAAAATGCCTTGGGGTGGGGGGATACTGCAGTGCCCTCCCAAAAGGGGCACTTGAAATGTTGGGTGCTGATTGTACTGCTTAGACATTTATCATCCATGGAGTAACATAAATACTGGTGTCTTAATTTCTCTCCATACCCATTTTCTGGTTTCTTTGGGAATGCCAGAAAATGGGAAAAGGCAGGAATTGCAGATAGTGCTGCAGCTGGTTCCAGAAATGCACAATTTGTACTGATGGCTTGGATGCTCTTTGGGGTGCTGATCGTCATTTTCTACTATATTTTACAGGCTTAAGGAAAAAGATGAACTTTAAGGAGAACATTTGAAATGCACAGGGTATTGATCTAGCACCCACTTCTAAAACTTTCCAAACATAAGGAAATGTGTGGATAAAGGGCACATAGGCTGAGATTACAAGGATGTGCAGACCAAAGTTGGTGTGTGGGGCAGCTTAGAGAAGTTTTGGGAATGGGGAAATGGGTTACACAAATCCTACATGAACCTCTGTAGAATCATCAAAGAGTCCCAGAATGGTTTGGGTTGGAAGACCCTTTAGAGACCATCCTGTTCCAACCCCCTGCATGGGAAGGGACACCTCCCACTAGACCAGGTTGCTCCAAGCCTGGTCCAGCTTGGTGTTGAACCATTCCAGACATGGGGCAGCCACACCACCCTTCCAGGGAAGATTTTCATCCTAAGAGCTAATGTGGACCTGCCCTCTGTCACTTTGAAGCCATTGCCCTTTACCTGTCATCCATGCCCTTGTCAAAAGTTCCAGCTTTCCTGTAGCCCCTTCAGGCACTGGAAGAGGCTCTAAGGTCTTCTCAGAGCCTTCTCTTCTCCAGGCTGAGCACCGCCAACTCTCCCATCCTGTCTCCAAAGCTGAGGTGCTCCAGCCCTTTGAGCATCTTCTTGGCTTCCTCTGGCCTGGCACCAGAGCTCCGCATCTGTCTGGTGCTGAGCACATTGACACCTGTAACTACCATTAGGAAGTTATGTCAGTAACAAAGGGGAGAACAGACTTACTGCTTTACAAAAGAGATTTGTAAAAGGAGCAAGCTCACATTTTAATACTGCAACAGTGTGTGTCATGTAAATATTTGAATAAATCTTTTAATCGGCTTTTCCTTCTGCTGTGCTGTAGAAATAAAAAAAAAAACAACACAAGCTCCGCTTGTTTCTGTCACACAACATTTGTGAATGCACACAAGGAGAGATTGGGGTGTGATGATGTTTGAAGAACAACAGCTA
Organism: Anabacerthia variegaticeps; assembly: GCA_035583185.1. NCBI lineage: Eukaryota > Metazoa > Chordata > Aves > Passeriformes > Furnariidae > Anabacerthia > Anabacerthia variegaticeps. The sequence continues at coordinate 4,596,036 of JAWWEW010000169.1, forward strand.
TTAGGGTGGCACGCTGTTATGTAGCATTTCTTGGTAATGTTAATAAGTCAGGAAAAAAAACAATTGCAGCACAGTGAAAAAAAATGGATTCTGTTGCATTTTAAGTCTGTAATAGCAATGGGTTGATACCTTTGTGATTCACAAAGAGGAACAAGGGAAACAGAGGGAGAATTAACCGCTGAAGTTTTCCACTTCATCATCTCAAAGATTTGTTCTGAGGAAAAAATATAAAAATATTGCCATGTTCACCCCTCTTTGATTCCAAGGATTCTAAGCACAGATTTTTCTATGGCCCAAACCAAAGCAGCAGCTTTAAAAAACCATACCGAGGAGATCTAGGAAAAAAATAAATAATAAGAAACACTTATTTCTGCCTTTTAAAAATTTTCTATCTAGTTTTAAATTCCTTCTTCTTCAGAAATCATTCTGGTAGAGGTAAGAGGAGAAGGTGGGGGTTGGTCATGTCATGCAGAGCATTTTGCTGCTGTTGCAAATGTTCTTACTCAGGCTGTGTGTGATTACCCCCATGGGATGTTTGCATGGACACATGGCCCATCCCAAAATCCTGCATCACAAAACCTGCAACAGAGGGTGGAAAGAGACCCTTCCAAATTGTCTTTCTCGGAAGTAATTTTATTTTTCTTCTTTTCTGTACCCATGACTTTCAAAAAAAATCAAATCATAATTCCCCTGTATTTCAGACATAACGAGCAGAGTTTGATCAATGAGGAGATGAAGTTTCTTACAAGAGAGGAAGAGTAGGGGAGGTCAAACCATTATATATTTTTCTTTATTTGCTTCATTGTTATTTGGACAAGGGAGTCTTTCAGGATAAAAATAAAACATCTGCACTTATTGTCTGCTGCCTGTTTTATTCTCTTTTTATTCTCTTGTCTTGCAGTTTTATAGCAGCCACCAGGCTTGGGAGAGATCTCTGAGTCTTAAAACTTTGGTTTTTTCCTCTCTCAGATTAGTCACCATTTTCTGCTGATCAAAGAGGAGAGTTATAATCATTAAAGCTCACTTTTAAACAGCAAAATCATTAGTATTTTAATAACATGCCATTATTAAAAGAGCTCAGCTCATTTTCGTGTCAAAAGATTTTCAAAGAGCTGTAAGATACATATAAGACCCACTCTTCTAGAAAGTTTTAAAGATGACCTGAAAAAGGATCTTCTTCATTAAAAAAAAAAAAAAAAAAGACAAAGAAAAAAACACCAAAAATCCCCCAAAACTTTGGTAGTAACTAATCATAATATGAAAGTTTTCATTAAGAATTCAGATTTAGTTGCTCATCCTACCCCTCCACAACCCCTTTCAGGCTATGAACAGTTGGAGATGGTCTAACAGTGGCACCACAATAAGATGAGAGAAGAAAAGAAACTTAATCAGACAAAAGAAAAAAAAAAAAAGGAAAAGGCAAAACCCCTATGTTTTGCTTTGTTATTGTCCCTTCAGCTCAAATGCTTGTGAAAAATTTATGGCAAAAGATTTTTTGACTGATCTCAAGTTTTAGAAAACCGTTTCCAGTTCTGTGCTGTTCCATCTTTTAATTGTCATTAACAATGGAGCTAAACTGAGGCATAAAACTCTGCCACCTTTCCATTCCTCCCTGGATTTTATCTCCTCTGGAAGTTCCATTCTAGTGCAGCAGCACAGAAAATAGAAGATTTAGTGATTCTTTTCATCAAGAAACTAATAAATAAATAAACAAATAAAGTTTGATTGCTGAAGGTGGAAAGATAGGAACTTGCATGAAAAAGTCAGCTAATTCAGGTGAAAATTATTCAGAGTCACTGATAGAACTGAAGGAATCAAAATATCAAGCACGTGACCTAACTGCAGTAAAAGGAAACTAATTAACAGTGCCAGGTTATTGGTTTGGATCAAAGTACCAATTATAATCAAAACAGTAAAAATAGAAGAAGACTGAACAGGTTTGGTACGTTCATGTTCGCAAGGAATTATGTGACTGCATTTGCTGTTGTGCATGCCTTTTTATTAATCCAATATTACCAGGATCAATAATTGATGCCTCTAATCAATAGCCAGTTTTGTGTATATGCTTCAAGATAGACTGTATGTGGTGTCTGAAACAAGCTGCATTCTAAGGAAAAGGAGATATTAACAGCAACAACAAAGTGTGAATGGTAAAGGAGAATAAGGAGCTAACTCAAATCATACTGGTGAACCGTAAATTTAAGAAGCTTTTTTCCCTCTGCAACGTGTGGGTTTCATGTGCTGCCACTTGTAGGAACATTTGAGTGGTGCCAATAAGTATGGGGGAAAAAAATCAGTGGGAATACAAAACCATCAGTGAAATCACAAAATAGCTGTGCTTTGTAGAACAAAACCATCTTCAATATTAAAATAACTTGTAAGCCAGTAAAACCTTTCTTCACTTCTCAGATTTGGGGCAGGGCCCATGAAAGCAGCACTGTGCCCCTCTCCTTCAGTCCTGAGCTAATTAACACTCACCTTTTACAGAAATTACTGTGGATCTCTGAATCAGAAATTATTATTTGTGAAGGGGATGGGCTTGTTATTCTGCCTCGTATGGAAGTCTCGAAGTACTTCTTTTTTTATTATTACTTTTAATAACTGAAATGTCCAGCGAAAGCTGCATGATTTAAATCACCCTCTCAGTGATTTTCTGCAAGTTGAAAGCAATTAAGCTGGAGAGAATTGAGGCCACTTGGATTCTGAATGAGAATATAAATGGGAGTTTAAGTCCCCATAATGCATGGACATTATGTTCATGTCCATTTGAAGGCTCCTTTAATTTTTTGTCCTCTTATTACCTGATTGTCTTATTATCTAACAAGCTTCTCTAAGGTCACTCATGTTGAGGACAGATTGGGATATGAATAAGAGCACTGCATGAGTGGGAGAGAAGAAATGAAAATGCAGCTTTTTAGGTCCCATCTTTTTGGAAGATGTATTATTGTGGACTAAAAAACGTGTGTATGTTTATATACATATTGAGAGAGACTTTTAATTTTCTCTAAAATGAACAAAAAATTCATGTTTAACACGTTATAAAGTTTCCCAAGTACTTTCCTTTTTTGTCTAGTGATGCCCACATATTTCTTGTGGGTTTTTTAAATGAGTCTTTGTACTGTAGCAGTACAAAATTTGTAAAGCACATATTTGCTGTGGTCACATGGATAGGTAGCTTTTAATATTGGGTTGCCAGATTTTGGTTTCCTGAGGTTCCTTGCAGAGGTCACTCATTGCTGTGCTCAGCAGTGTGAACGTGCCCTGCTGGAGCTCAGCAGCAATGTGACCCTTTGGGTGACAGAGAGAACATTTGTAGGAAATCTGGAGTTAAGATTAAATAAAGGATCTAAAAAAGCCCCCCATGGCCTGGGTAGAACTTGCATGAACCATGTAATCTAGTCTAGAAGAGACAAGGTTGAGAAAATTCATATGATGTTCTATAAAAGACTGATACAAATAGCAAGGTGGTTTATTATTCTTCTTATTTAAAGAAAGAACAGGGAAAAATAATGTTCATTAGCAGAGACTTATAAATACAGGAAAAGTTTACAAGGCTGAGGAAATAGTAGAATATAAATCATTCCAAAGTTGGCATCTGTGTCATTAGGACACTTAGGACTGTCTGGCAGGGATGTTCTGGCCTTGTGTTACACACCCTCAGTAAGGGTCTCTAAACTAATAATGTCAAAGAATGGGATGCTAGAAGAATAAATATGAAAAAATGTATTTACTAACGTTGCCAAAGGAACCATTTGGTTTTTGCAGTTGAAGGAATTTGAGGGATTTTATGGAAAAAAGGTCAAAAATACACAAAACTCTGTCAAAACACAGTGGAAGGAGAATCAATTTCTTCTCTACCATAGAGAAAGTTGCACTTGGCCTCAGTCTTGGTGTTTCTAAAGAAAAAAAAACATGTTTAACTTCAATTCATGGGCAATTATCTCACTGAAGATGCAAACTTTTAGCATAGAGAAGTCTAGAAAAAAGCCATCAAGAAAAAAAATGGTCTCATTGGCTCGGCTTCAGCTTGGTTTAGCTCATTTTTATTCATTAGGATTTGACAGCAAATCTCCAACCCCCAAACCAAAATACTCAGGGATTTTTATTTAGCAGATCTGAATGAGAACACTGTATTAATTGTAGGTTATCTGAAACTCGCTGCCTTTTTTACCCTCTGTAAAAAAGGAGTTTTGTAAGTTTTACAAACAGAGTTTTGCTTGCCCACCTCTCCAGATGCAGGACTTGCAGGGCATCACCTCTTGGCTTTGCTCCTGCAGCAGGAGGGAAATCCTCAGTGCCTGCTGCTGGCAAAGCTCTGGCTGAGCACAGGGGCAGGAGAGCAAAGCAAACTGCATTCCCACCAGGGATAACACTGACCTCAACGCTAAATCAGCCCTTTAACCAAAATATTTAAATTGGACCAGAAATTCATTGAATGCACCAAGCCAAGCTCTTGTTTGCATTCCTGAGGGTTTGACATGGTTTACTGATGTGAAAGTGGTACATCTTCTGCACATTTTTATATACAAATCTCCCTGTTAAATTATTGTTTTCTTATTTGTCACACAGTTTTCTGAATGTAGTATTTTAGTAGGTCATAATACTTAAGTGTACACCTCCCTCATTTCAAAAATTGATATATATGCTAACATTTTCACCACCTGTGGTCTCACACAGAAGTTTTGGCTGTGTTTGACTGGCTGTGATTTGGAATGAGGCTTTTAAAAAATAGTATCTCAGTGTCAAAGGCAGTATCAGGCTTAAGTTGAGCAGTCATAATTACTGAGTAGGCTTGAAATTCTGGGTTTAAATTCTGTGGGAGATCCCTTCATTTAAGCTCAGGAGGATTTTGTGAAGGAGAATTCATTAATGTCTGGGAAGTGGAAGGAGACAGAGGTGTGAACGCTGCTAAGTGCCTGCTCAGAAATGAGCAGCTTTGCATTCAGAGCAGGATTGGAACAAAATACATCTCTGTCAAAGGGCACGAGGCATCCCATTATGTAAGGAACCACTAGTCACTCTTCAGGGCACAAGGCATTTGGAAATAATAATAATCATGGATGTAATCAAAGAATTTTGATTGCTTGTGTCCTGGGATAATTTAAGACAAGGCAGGAATCATAATATTTGCTAACATTTGAATGCTTGGATCTGTGATGGCAACGTTTTAATGCATGTTTTTATTTTGTTCTCACTTATCTCAGAGGATGGAGATAAGTTCCATAAATCCACACCTGCTCTACCTTTCCCTGTTTCTATTGGCAAAGAATAGAGATTAGAGTTAGAGGTTGAAGGGTTGCCTCTTTAATCACGTTGTTCGAAGGCAGAACAAACTGCCTTGAGCCTTCCTCAAGGAGGTTTTGGCTCACAGTTTAATTGAGAATATTCAGAGAGGAGATTACATGAACCTGTATGTTCCTCACGTCTTACAAAATAAGGTTATTGCCTTTAATCACGCTGCAAGCTGACATAAAGATCATTTTAGTTCCCTCTTCTCATAGTGTCTTTTTAGCTGCTTCAGGTCAACTAACAGATACTTGGTTTAATCTAGAAGAAGAAAACTTCTTGCACCTTTTTTTCATATATTCCCCACCACCAACAACACCTCCTTCATCCAAATGTCTGATTATTTAGTGGCCGTGCTTTTTATAGTCCCCATTTGGTCTCCATTTCCTGGGAAGTTAAGGGAAGTAGGAAAGCTTGTTTGTTTGTTTGTTTCCCATTGGAAAAACTTCAGGACAATATTTCCTGTCTTTCTGGAGTTTTTCCTTAGTGCTCTGATATAACTGATTGGGGTGTAGATTCTGGTAAAAGTGATTTAGGAATTTTGACTTCCTTCTTCCCATGACACTTTTCTGTGCCTGTTCTTTCTGGGCCCTTCCAGCTGTCCCTCCCTCGACAGAGGGAAGTCAGCAGAGAGCAGTTTGTGTGGCCACACTCTAAACCAGCGACCTGTATGGGAATCCAAGGTAAACAGAAAGCAGATTTAAAACAGAACATGGGACTCAGTGTAAGACCAACTCAAGCTGGCTCTGCTGATGCCCAGACTAACAGGACCAGGATCTTTGTGTTTGCTGTGGGATCCTCTCCCTTTTAGATCCCTCCCTGAAGTCCTTGCTGATCCAGGAGCTCCCTAACGTGTATCTGTGTAGATTATATACTAATCATTGAAAAGAGGGTTCAGCTTGTGTTAAAACCCACTGTACAAACAGCTTTTCCTGCCCATCCTTGTCCACCTGCTTGCTAGTTCAGCTGGAACAGTGGGGTGTCTAATTCTCTTCTCCATATTTGTCACCCCTTACTTTGTGGTGCTGCTTTTCAAAGCAAAATGTCTTCTATATTCTCTTACCCATTGCTCATTATTCTCAACGCTAGTTTTCTGCTGTCCCGCAGAACTTCAGAAAATTGTTTCTACAGTCTTTCCACTTCCATTTCTTCAAGTGACACTGGAAGGTACAGGGAGGCACAGCTGCCAGAGTGTGGGGAATGTTAACTCCTGCCTGTCACCACCTTAATGGCACAGGACTTTCAGGAGAGTGAAGCTGGCAGCACTTGCCTATCAGCACGATAACGTGTGAGCTGGCTTCTGACCCTTCTGTGAAAAGGAAAAAACAAACCATAAAACATATACAGGATGAGACTGTTTCAGTAGAAGTACAGGTGCTGAGGGATAGAATGCAAAAGCTTTCTGACAAGAGATTTATTGCTGTGAATATCCACACAGAGACCGCAAGACTGGATAAGGATATTCATCTCTTTCATCTCATGTACTCCTTAGAGATCTGGCTCTATGATCTGTTTGCCTGTTGCCAGTTAGGAACAGGAAATATGACTGGACTAAACTCCGTTAACAGGTTTCAGAAACATTAGCTGCAGAAATATTTCCATTTAGTGTGTAGCTTGCTAATCAAGCCTGTGTTCACCTGCCCATACAAATCAGAGAGTGCTGCAGTGAACATTTAATTGCAATTAACACCACTGACCAGTTACAAGACACCAGCGAGTGCTCTGTGTTTTGGGGTCTGTTATTGCCCAAAGACCAACGAGCTGTATCACCTTGGAGGCATCAGCCTCAACAGATGAAGGCAGCAGGTGATACTGCATATGAAATGCTAATATTTTAATGTAAAGGGGTTTGGTTTTGCATTCTAGGATAGAAAGAATACAATTCAAAATGGCACCAGCAAAGTGTCAGTGTCCTTACTGGAGGCACTCACAGGCAAGCTCCAGTTCATGTCTCACAGGGTACTGCTCCTAAATATGGTCTTTTCCTCATTTCCTTGTAACACACTGCCCAGTTGTTAACATCACTCAGTATGGAGTAGTTGTATGTTGTGGTGTTTGCTTTCAGCCAGTGTTTAGCCCTAAGCCACCAGTGAACAGGGTTGCAGGAGGCTGTGAGACCTAAAGTCAGGGCCAAAGTCCCAGGGCTGTGTTCGAGTCACTGATGGCAGGGCAGTGGTCTGGGGGGAAACATTGTCATGGAGACCATGGAAATGTCTTGTGGACAAAGTGTTGTGGTTTGGCTGCCTGAATTTATACATATATCACACCTCAGTGAGCAGCCTGCTCCCTTTCTGCAGCAAAGGCTCTGACCTTTAGGCTCCTACAAAGTCCAGCTCTGAATTCCCAAAATCCAGGGAAGGACAAAGTGGGATTTCAGTTAGCTGACATTGGAGAAATACAATACTGCTGTGTATATTGATGCTTCTTTACCCTTTGCCTCAGCTGCCTCTAACCTCTGCTAGTCAAAAAATTGCACACAAACAAGTTTGGGTATTTGCATTCAAGTAAACATATGGATAAAGGGGGTGTAGGACTGACTGTAATGCATGATAAGCTACAGAAAGCAAGGCAAAGAAACAGCTGCAGTCAAAAATCTCCATAAAATTCTGCTTTCAGCCCCTGCAACTGATTGCAGAAAAAATGTTCCTGGATTTTAATGTTCCAAGTAGCACAACTAAACAAATACAACATGGATTATCTTCTAATATATTAAATGGCAAAGGTTATATTGCAGAAAGATAAGGGTTGAAATCCCAGGCAGAGGTACAAACCTACTTGCTTCCACATGCAGAAGACAGTGCACCCCTGCAGCTGTTCAACATCTGTGCCCCCAAGGTAATGAGATAAACACCTGACAAACAACATGTAAATACATGGCATTTAATATACCCAGAATCGTGGGGAGGGACAACCAGAGCTGAAATCAAGTTACTGGAGCTGGACTGCAAATACATGACAGCACAACACCCGGAAAATGACTCAAAAATATAAATGAGTCACCAGAATTTTTCCTGAGTCAGTGCCTGATCTGTGGGTTTCTTGTTTATTTTTGCACTGGTTTTTAACCTGCCATCTGCAGAAAGTTTTTGGTTGCATCTGAGGATTAGTAAAAGGTGGATGAGAAAATGAAGCCCATACAGAGACTACCAAGCCATACACAGATGAGATTTCAGGAGACAATTGCCTTAGACGTCCAGTTTTCCACTGTGAGAAAAAAATTGCACCTACAAATAAACCCCTGGAGGTATTAGTTAATATCCTTCAAAAAAAGACCCCCCAATTCCCCATGTATTTTCATTTTAATAACTCCTAGGCCTCGAATACCATATAGTTTGATTGCACTTTGTATAACTCCTTTCTATTTCTCATTCTCACATTTAAATGCACCCTAAATGCTCAACTGAATAAATACAATGCAGATTAGCACTTGATATATTAAATGCCAAATACTATCTTGCCAAAACCCAAATAAGCTATCTACTTCTGTTCTGGCTTGCCTCCATATTCCCACGTATGGAGGTGTGTGTGATTTATTCTGCCATGATATTTCTTTGCATAGGTGTTTCAGGGGAAAAGAGACTATATAGACTCACAATTACAGAACCTTCTCTGTGATCAAGTTTAAATGGATGGGGTTTAGTGTCTTGAGGCCAGTGCTTCTTCCTTCAAATTTGAAACATCACATTAGAAAGCTGGAGACAAGAAAGTGCAATTTAGTGCTTAAAATGAGTATGGACAGATGTGGAAAAGACAATATGAAAAGCCAAGTTGTAGTCAGGGCAGTAAAATTAATCTGGGATCAGAAAAGCAGATACAAGTGAAAATGCAGAAGGAGGAAATTGGGTGAGATGGAACAAAAGCATATGAAGAGTGGGCAAACTTATTTGGGGGGAAAAAAATAAAGAGAACAGGAAAAGGAAAGAAGGAAGAAAGTGAAGAAAGTTTCAGGCTGAAGACCAAGACTGGGTTGTTACAGACACAGAGAGGCATTAGGAGAGCAAAACGTGATCCTGCACATTCATAAAAATTCATGCAATTTGTGGCTTGTTCCCAGGGCACGGGGTTGGGTTTGATTTCCAGGTGTTGAGGTGAGTTGGCTGCAGTTGGAGACCAGGCTGTGGAGCATCCTCAGGGGATGGCCAGGCAGCCACCTCCCAGGGAGCACAATTTCATTTCCTTGGGCTTTTTTACTCGGGTTTTACTTTTTACCACTAAAGCACCACTGTAAAATCAGATAATGAAGTCTTACAGGCCTCTTAGAATAAAAAATATGACAGGTAGTAATAAGCAGGGGCGCCTGGGCTGTATTTTCTCCTCAGCATGTGGTGGGTTTGAGAGCTTGTATTAGGTTTGCCATGGACGAGAAAGGTAATTTGGCTGTTTTTTATCTGTTGAAAGAGAAATAGGATAGACAGAAGAACTATGACAGTAGCTTTCCTATGTTTAGGAAGTTACAGGTTCTGTCCTACTCTCATATAAGTAATTATGTGCAGTTATAAAATGGCCATGTATTAAATAATCCTAGGTAACATTTCCAGTCTTCCAAGCACCTAGAAAGCCACTCTTTTCCTATGTAAATGACATTTTTACTCAATGTCTTCCTAGACACAGTCACACAGACAGTTTATATGTCCTTAAATGCCTGTCTATCTGAACATGCAAAGGAAAATGAAAAGGACATGTTCCTGTGGTGGGAAAATAACTCCTCTAGTGCTGTGACACAAATCTCCCCTTGTTAATTGTCTGTGGCTGAGCTACAGTCCAATTTAAGTAGCCTACTTTTATTTAGGTAAAGAGAAAATAGAGGCAATCAATGGGCCACTTCATGTAAAACAGAGTTAAACAAACTGTAGTAGCTTCAGTTTTCCCTTACTCTTGGACGGGACCCAGATTTTTCTTGGCGAGCCAAATCCTACCTTTTCACATCTGGTGTCCTGCTGGTATTTTATTTTGCTGTTGTGATACTGCAGAGAAACAGAACTGCTAATTTGCAATTTGAAATCCACAGGTGTTGAGAGGAAGCTTTTGCCACGGCAGTGTAGCATGGATTTCTACAAAAGGATGGAGATTGCCGAGGCTTCCTTTTGTAAGCAGAGGTTCTGGAGATGATCCTGGTTTCCAGTATTAAGAGTAATGAGTGTCACTGTCAGTGCCCAATCTCTGGGGAAAGATATTTCGATTTAGGCTGGGAAAGACTGGGGAGAAAAGAAAGTGTACTTAGCACTTCTCAGTCCCTACTTGTTTGCAACCGAAATGAATAAAATGAGAGCTGCTTTTACATCAATAAAGTGCTTTTCCTGACTCCTGAAACCAGTACTACTTTGGAGCTCCTTTGACAGGAATTGCGCTATAAAAGCAGGGGGGAAAGAGAAGGTGCTGAAGTTTTATCTGGGAGGTGGATCTGATTCACCATTCTGATTTCCTGCAGATAAATATATTATATTCACAATGGCAATGAATTATTTTCCAGAGTAGAAGGTCTCATGAAAATTTAGGTGTCTGTAAATTACTTCATTCATGTAGAGCGAAGCAGAAGACTTATAAAACCTGGAGAGAAACCTTCCTGTGTTGCTGGTGGGTCCAGACACGGCTTAGAAGGTTGATCCAGTTCTGGGTTCTGTGACTTCTTAACTCCCATTTTCTGTTTCTAACACCATTTTCCCCAATAATATCTAAATCCAAGGTCAGACTGCAGCTCGGCTGGCACCAGGAGGTGTCAGTGGCCACTGGCTGACCATGCCCTGGCCTCTGTGGGTGAAGCTGTAGCATGTTGGCATATGTGGTACAGTTTAAATTAAAAAAAGAAAATCATCCACAGAATTTGTTCTAAGATTTAAGTCTTCCCTAATTGTATTTTAAAACATAAGATTGGTGACATTTACCTTCCATTGTGTCATTTTATTTCTCATTTTTGCGCTTCGAGCTAGTGTTTCACAAACTCAGTGCTGCTTCAAAATGCTTAATCAAATGAAAATGCTTATTTCCATCACTGGATTTATAGCTACAGTCATGACAGATTAAAGGAAAAAAAATTAAACTGCTTTGTGACAGCAATGAAGAAATATTTCAAATCATTAAATGCATTTTAAAATTCATTTTGTGTTTAAAATACACGGAATTTATCTCTGTGCAACTCTTCTCAAGAATAGGCAATTACTCCATATTGAATGCCAAACTGAACATCTGAAAAACAAGCTGAATGAATTAAACCTTGTATATCCCCAGTGGAGACAGCTGAGACTGCTCAACCTTCCTGGCTTCCAGTCAAGGGGCAGTGCTTTAAAACAGGGAGGTGAGAGACTTGGGCAAGGATAAACAACTAGTTAAGGAGACTTGGGTAAGGATAAACAACTAGTTAAGGAGACTTGGGTGAGGATAAACAACTAGTTAAAGCACTCAGTAGTAGTGTGAAAAGTGGTTGGAGAGAGAGACTTGGAAAAAGGCAGGGATTTAGGCCAAACTAAAACCAGAATGGATCTTGTTTTGTCCTGTTATAGATATAAAGAAAGAGTATAGAGAAATTTCAGTGCTTCCAAAAGAAACCTTCTGTAGGTGGGACAATCTCAGCCTTTAGTTTAATCCTACAAGTGTTCAGTGCTCATGGGAGACCTGAGCATTTAGACTGGAATGTTGTAGCCAGTGATGGGAAAGTGGTTTGGTGGAAGAACCCACAGAGATTACACACATCTTTCTTTTTTAGCAAGTGCATGTCCTTGAAAACTGAACTATGAATCCTGCATGCAAAAAGCAATGGAATCTCAGCAAAAATGAAAATAAGAGCCTATGAATATAAGGTTCTTCAGCTGCAAAATCAAAGTCCCTTGGAGAGAAGCCTTTGTACAGAAATATGCCTGGGACATTTGTCATAGAAACAGGGCAAATCAAAGAACACACATCACCGAGTTGATAAAATTAAGCATCTTGCCTTAATTACAGCAGCTCCCATTGTGGCTCTGCAGTAGTGCCCGTGGCAGAGGCCTAAAATCTCTACCAAAAAGGTAGAGAAGGTCTTACTGGAACCTTGCCAGAACTGCTTTGTCACCAAGTTTTGTAGCTGTGTGTTCAGAAGGCAGAGCTGAGCATTTATTCTGTGTTTAAAGTTTTGGGGTGTGTCACAGCCTAGCAGAGTCCTCCTCTTCTTCTGTAGCACATCAGGTTCATTTTCTCATGAGCCAAATGATGCCATTTTGAGGTTTTATACTCAATAGAGTTATAAGTTATTTCATGTCAATGCAGGGCTTGGGAAATGAGAGCAAATATTTGCTGTGCCTTGCAAACAAGGCAGTGCCAATCCATCTCTGTCGCTTGCTGATGTGTTTAAGCTCTAGGCTGGCTGCCTGCTCGGTGTTTAGCACAGACCCAGCTACAAACAGATGGATAAAGCACAGGTGGAAGAGCTATAAAAAACCTGCCTTTTTTGCCTGGTTTTCTACTTGTCAGTTTTGTGAGCTCACTGCTCTACACTTCAACTTCCCCACCTCTAAAAATACCGTGCTGCTGCTGAGTGCTTCGAGAAGGATGACAATTAATGAGCACTTGTTATGAATGACTGATTAGGGATGGGATTTTTATTAGGAAAACTTGAAAAGAGGCTTAACAAATATCATCCTTTTCAGTCGTTTTACCCTGTGATTTTCTTAGCTTTCTCGGATCACTGACCTTGTTATGTGACATTAGAGAATGCATTTGAAAAACAACTTCTAATAAAACACACGTGGATTCAGCTCTTATTGCTGCCCTTTCTGTAATTCAAACAGAACGTGTTCCCATTCAAACTGAAACACAGATTAATGAACATCTTACTGGTGTCCAGTGATCTGTTCTGAGCAACAAACAGCTTTATGTCCACTTGTTTATTTCTGTGAATATCTAGTGTTTTCATAAAAATGTGATGGCAGTGTGCAGCTTAAAACTTACTGAGGGTTGATTTGCAACAGATTCTCTGTCCCTGAATATGAGAAGAGCTGGAAATCCTTCTCAGATTAGGCAAACACGAAGTCAAACATCACACCTACTGCCCTTCTGAGCTGCTTCCTGCAGTCCAGGCCATACCTAAGTGTGACTCAAGGAGAGCATTTTGATTAAAGAATAACCTGATATGTAGGATTTCTAGCATCAAAATGCCTTGTGCTTTTATGTTTGTTTGCAAAGAAACCTTAATAATTTTTCTTAGTGTTTCAAAAGTAGAGCTGCTGGGGAGAACTATTTCTGTCCTGCAGGAGATTTTCTGGTCTATTTTGGGGTGAACCTGGGAACTTTCACAGTTACTGTGAAAGAAGAAACATCTTGGGAAAGGTATGGCCACAGGAGATCCTCATGTATTGTCTGATATTTCCAGACTGAAGTATCTCTAGTCCTCTAAACAAGTGTTTAGCCACCAGATATGAAGCTTTTTATCAATGTATAAGTAAATCATTTTCATCAGAGCAGAGATGGGAGAGTTTTTGTCTCTCTCGTGCCTGATTGATTTATTTTGTTCTCTCTTTAATGAGTAATAGAAAGGTGAAAAGCTTCCAAAGGAACTGTTGGGGCAGGTTCTCTGTTGCTGAAATAGGCACATGCAGATTTGAAGCACTGATCTAGACAGCAGCACATGGAACCCTGGCAGTGGGTTAAACCCACCTGGGACACTCTGCTGCCCTCTTACCACAAAATTTCATGTGATCCCAAAATCACTGCTTGAGAAAAGCTTCAACCAAACTGCCTAATGTGGAGTAATGTCACCAATAAACAAGAGGAATATCCTGCTCTCCCTAGGCCACGCATCCTTTTGATTGAATTTTTCCTCCCCTTGGGGACTGTCCTTAGATCTCCAACTGTTGTGCAGATACTGCAGTGAGTGCTGCCTTTTACAAGACATATTTGATAGCCTGGTGCTCAGGTGGTGATTTAGGTGGTGATTTCTGTCCTGTTTACAGCTCTCTGATACTTGCAGATTAGATGGTCCAGCCTGGGCTTTGAGTGGCAGAGTTTGCAATATACCCTGACTTATCTGATTGAGTTCAGCACATAGGACAGCCTCAATTACTGGTTTAATTAAAAAGGAAAAATGAAATAATAGCAGAAAAGATGGAGTTTTGCATTATAACTGAGCAGTGCTACTGTGAGTCCTGGTTCAGAGTGCTCCTCAGTCCCTGTGGCTGCTGTGCAGGGGCTTGGGGTGAGATGTGGTTTGAACCTGACATTCCAGGGAGGAGGATCTCAGAGATGGTGAGACTTGGGAAGCAAGCAATCAGGATTTTTCAAAAGCATCTGCACAACTAATTCCCAGGGGTTTATCCTTTCTATTGCTGGGGGTTTCGCTGGGATTTGGGCACTGTCTGATCTGCTGTGCTGATTGTCACCACTGCTGGCTCTCCATTATGCCTTGACAAGTATACACGTCCCTCGCCAGGTACCATCAAGAAGCAGGTTATATCAAGCAATTACTGCTTGCTGAACACAGGAACAGCTTTAAAAGTATAAAGCTGTATGTTTACCACTCTTCAATTTTCCCTCTTTTGGAATAAGTAGTGAAAAGGCCAGGAGCAGATCTTTAAGTGAGGTAAGAAAGGGAGTAAGTGTTCTGCAGCACGTGCTATTTTGTGCATCACCACCCTGGTTGTCTTCTACCTTGTCACAGAGAGCAGTGAGGGACGTGAGTGATTAAAATAGTGCTGGAGATTGTAATATTATTCACTGGGGTTATGTCAGAGGAGGACAATTATGCTGAAACAAAGTGAGGGGAAGAAAGCCACAAGTTAATCTGTGCTCCCATCACCTCAGGCTGATTAGAGTAAATTAACTGCTATCGCAAGTAATATGCAAAGTAGCTATTCATTATTTTTCTGACGTCAAATAAAATAATGTAGAACAAAAATAGTCCTGAAATATGTTTTGCTAATTATGCCTGTAGATTTATTGCGTTCATTGTGTAAAGCAAGCCAGCAAGCAAACAGTCAGCCCCTTGCCCCTCCTCCAAATCCCACCAGCCCTTTTGCTGATCCTCTCTTTACTCATGTCAGTGTGTATCAATTTTGGTTTAAAATAAAGAATTGAAACCTTCCTGACAGGTAGGCACACCATGATACACTTTCAGGGTTGTCTGTGGGAAAGGGGATCTCCTCCCCAGACTTTAATAAAACCTGTCTCCGTGGATATGTCTTGGGCTGGCATGTGCAGCTCCATGCCCTGCTGGGGGTCACCTGAGGTGTAATGGACTCGGCACCAATATTGGCATTTCGAGTGTTTCTTCTTCTCCTAAAATGAGAGAATTAGTAAATGCATAAAACTAATTACTTCATCAGCTCTAAAATATGACTGTATGCATTGCTGTGTGCTTGGTAGCCTGGAGCCTGAGAGAGCAATACTACTTGGAGCAGAGAAAAAGTAACTTAGTGACCTGAGCAAACACGTCTGGGACTGGAGGGTGTGCATCAGAAATATGGTAGAATTCCATGTTTCATATATTCTCATAGCTGAAAGTGTCTGACAGATAGATAGATAGATTAGATAGATTAGATAGATTGGATAGATAGGTAGATGATAGATAGGATGGATAGAAAGATAGATAGATAGATAGATAGATAGATAGATAGATAGATAAAATCTTGCCCCATATTCCCCTGAAATGCCATTTATTTTGTTGTTGCATAAGTTGGTGATATTTTCCCATGGCTGGGGGAGACAGGGAGGTGTGGGTTTTATTTTATTTGTTTATTTGTTTTATTTCAGCTAATCCCTTTATAATTTCTATAAACAAAGCTATTGCATAATTTTCTGCTAGTAGATTTTACCAACTGCTTAAAAAAAATTCCTCCAGGGGTGTGTTTGGAGCAGAAGTGGATGGTGAGCCTGTGGATCAGCTGACAGCCTCTTTAATCCTACAATTCCCAGGTTGCTCCCTGCAGTCTCTTATTTCATTCATTACTTATGCTCACAGTTCTGTAACAAGTACAGCAAGTGTATTATGGCTTGTCTATAAAGTATTTTGTCATGCCAGGTTTCCACTGTTCTTGCAATGACACAAACTTCATGGGGAAAATAGCAGCAGAGAATTCAGTAAATAAGGATTATGAGAATGATCCACTCAAACGAAATGGGAAATTTCAAACCAGTAGCTATAATAAAGAAATATATGCATATTTATCACTTTGAGCATCAAAATACAGCCCCTCCATTAATTTACTGTTACACTCCTGTCAGGACCTGTTTACTATTGTATACTGCCACATAGCAAAGCTTTCTGTCTTTGCATTCTTCAAGGCATCCAGTAAAACTTTGAGGAAAAGTTTATGAAATTAATTGCTAACTAGAGCAGAAAGCAAGAAATGTTTTAGCCAATTATTTGTATAACTTCTCTGCCACACTAGAAATATTTAAATAATGTGGCATGTCATTGATGGGCTCTCACTTGTGGAACCTTTGGAAGTAAAAATTGAAATCCTTCTGTAGTTTCTGTATTTGTGCTTGCAATCAGCATTCATTGGGTTGAAATCCTGCATCTGTAGAGTTTTCCAGCAGCTCCATATTAGTTCGAGTGATTAGGCACTAATTATTAGTGGTATTATGAATAATTCTGCCTTCCCACTAGGACTAGCTGCTGGAAATTAAACATTAAGAGATCAAGAATAGAGTAACAACAGCAAAAACACTGGAGCTTTCTCTGTGCTGAAATGCAGCCAATTTTGTTGTCACTTAACTGAAATTGAGTTCTGTTTTGTAAGGCCTTAAGAAAAAAATATCATGAAGAATTAAAGAGCCTTTGATCTCAGAAGAGATAAAATAATACAAATACAATGCTTCCAACTGGATTTCAAATACTATGGTTCTGTATATATCATGCTTTGCTTTTTTCTTTCTATTAACTTGTCAGGGTTTTATTAATTGAATTTGTAAGTGCAGTTTTGGGGAGAAAATGTCTTATTTAGTTAGAGGTTAATTGGGAAACAGAACTGCCTGTCTTTGTTTGCTT
The DNA here is from genome assembly GCA_035583185.1 of Anabacerthia variegaticeps. Taxonomy (NCBI): domain Eukaryota; kingdom Metazoa; phylum Chordata; class Aves; order Passeriformes; family Furnariidae; genus Anabacerthia; species Anabacerthia variegaticeps. Next base: position 4,613,275 of record JAWWEW010000169.1, read on the forward strand.
CCTGTCAAATGCCAACAGGAGTCATGGCATCAAATAAGTCATCTGTTGGTGCCATTAAAATCACACTCAAACCCATCTCCACAGCAGAAAGGGTTTGATCAGAAACTCCAGATGTAGGACAAGTTCTAATAGTCACTTCAGAATTTATTGTCTTGCAAACATTATAATAATAAAAAAAATAAAGAATGGAGATTTCTAAACAGGAACATGAAAGTGCTGGATGAGAATCTTGATTTTATTCCATTTTTTGGTGGTTGTTACAGTTTGGGCAGATACAGTTTTTCTCAGTGAGCCCTGCATACCTTCTGGTTGCTGCTCACAACTGGAATTATCAATTAGATTGGAATAATTTCCTCACCTGCAAAGTTTTGCTTCTGTAGATCAAATATTAAATGGTTTTGCTCCCCTTTGGCATAAGGTGAAAGTTTTAGCATGTATAAATTTGCTTTAAAGTATCTTTATATATCTATAAATTTAAATATAAATTTCAAGTACACTTTCGTTGTCAAAATAGCTTTTCTACAGCATGGCCTATTTCTTCATCCCACATCATCCTCAGCTTTGATGTTATTGATTATAATTAATGATTTCAATCTAACCCAAGAGCTAAATCTGACTATCCCAGCCCAGTCTCCTCTCACAGCACCCTCTCTGCAGCAAAAAGAACTGCTCAGATGAGAAAATAAGACTCAAACCAGCAGACAGCAGTAGTTGCCACAGCAAACCTGTCAGCTTCCAGCAGTGGACAATATTTTGATTTTCAGAGTGAATCATCATTTCATTCAACAGCCACTGGTATGTTCTGCCATGAATTTGCTGAAAAGAAAAAATCCCATCCTTGCTTTTGACTCCTAACTCCTTGTGGCTTTAAATCATCAGTTTTCAGGGTCTGAAGCCCTTGGGATCTGAAGTCTAAATGTAATCCCAGCCTTTGTGCAGACCTGCCTGTGAAGGAGCCCTGAGAGTCCTAAAACGTGCAAACTGTGGGGTTTTGATTAATTTAATGTAATCCTATATAATTGTGATTATTGTAGCATTTTCTGTATAAGATGGATGAGACAGGTTCTCAAATGCCAGCTATTACTGACATTTAGTCTGGTATAGGTCATCAAATACCAAGGTGGAAGAACTGTTTTAATTTATTTTTCACATTAATAATACATTTAAAATAAATGAATATTGCAAAAAGTGCTTCTTTTTTCCATTCCCCATCGAAGAAGTTGGTTGACAGAAATCACACAGCTGAAGCCAAAGCCTTCTGTGTTGTGATTGATGCTGCTGGTGTAGAAAACAGGATTTTAAATTCGTGTTAAACTGAGCGGGTTTGATGCATTTCGTGGTGCCAAATGGTCCATATAACACTCAGTCCTCAGACTGGGCTGAAAGGGCCGTGCCCCAAATTCTGGGGAAGAAAAGCCACTGGAGGAGTGGGATTGTGTGTGGGCAATAATGGCCTGCTGTGTCTAGACAGAAAGTTTTAAACAACAAGTTGCTGCTGGTGCTGTCCTGATTTGCTCCGTGGCTGAACTCTGTCCTGGGACTAAAGTTAGACCTGCCAAGCTCTGCTTTCCCGTTGGCCTGAGCTTCCTCAGCCTGCAAGTCTGACACCTTTTTACCCTACAATCACTAACAATTAGGGAAAATTCCCCTCCTCCTCCCATCAAAACAACAACAACAAAAAAATCCTATTTTCAAAAGTGATTTTTAATCTTGTTGCTTTGCAACTGCAGGAAAAGGTTATTTATTAAGTGGAAGGAGCGATAGAGTCTGACTGCATATAATAATGTCTTGGGAAAATTAAATAGCTTCAGGAAAAGTGCTGCATTTACTTTTTCCTCTCTGAAAGGGCTTCAGCTCAATACCAAGGAAATCTTGGAAAATAAGCCAATGAATATGTGTATTCTAGTCTTGGGTTCGTATGAAGAGTATAAGAGGTCAAGTGGCACCATTTCATTGCTCCAGAAATCATTCAAAGCAGAATAATCCAAAATATTACATCAGAAACACGTATGTCTAGTTGAGTTTGAAGGATAACTTGTATGTCACACCCTGAGTTGCCAGTGAAGAAACAGAATTTCAATTTTCTTTAGCAATGTTATTATCTTGTCTCTCTGATTAAACATACAGCAGTTGAAATAAACCATCGAATTCTCAGAAATAATTATTCAAGATAATCCAAGAACTATATTTATCATGACTGATGACTCCAGGCTCAGAGTCACAGATTTAAATATATCCAACAGCAGAGTCTGCATGGTTTGTGTGTAAACACCCATTTTATAACTCTGAAAAGTCTGTTAAATAATTTGGGGTTTGTATCTACTATCTTTAAAATATTCTAAAGACTTCAGGGTACTATTTGGATGCCACATTAAAAGTGCTTAAGTGGTGATATAAAACCATGTTTCATGGCATGTTGTTTTTAAAAATGAGTTTTCTCAGTGGATCGACACATCAATTTGGCACAGCTGGTTTGTGATAAAATGGGAATAATCAATGGTTCTTCATTCTTATTCTCACTGATGAGCTTGCAGTAACACTTGCAGTCTGAAAGGACTCTGCTTCCAGCTTTCTGCATCTGATTCAGCTCTGAATCCTTCCATTTTCAGATGAATAGCAATAATCTGACCAATTAAATACTGATGCTCGGGGCCCTTAATGAACCCAGGAATACATCTGCAATGTGTCTTTCATTTCAAACTCACAGTTATTAGAACTTTGCCTTTAGTTATGGGGGGAAAAAAAAAAAGGTGACTGAAAAGTTAATATTTGATTTACTGACTGAAATTTTATACTGGGAATAAATTTGCAAAATTCAGACAACATCCTTTTGTTGAGAAAATTACTTTGTGCACAAAATTGCTGAAGATAATGACATGATTTTAATGAGAAGAAATTGAATTGTATTTAGACAGAAAGCAGGTCAAGCAAGTATAAGTTTGATTTATACCAAGGGATGCAGTTTTTCAAGAGTACATCTCATTGCTGTAGTCTTGCTGTTGATGGGAGGAAAAACCAGACAACTGTTGTGATGAGAATGAGTGTAAGACAAACTTTTTTTTCCATTTCTGTCCTCCAGCAAAACCTCTGAATTGAATTTTCCTTCCTCTGTGTGTTTGATTTATAGCTCCTGTATTCCAGATGTACCTTTTTTAGTATGCACAGGCAGTCCCACCTAGTCCTAAGTGGAGCAAGAAGGAGGATGTGGTGGGGTTGATGTGTTTGTTCACTCCATGTTTCCTCTGCATGTGAAGAAATTCAAGGGAATTGCCATACATCCTATGTAAAATATTATTTCTTAAAATTTTTTATAATATTAAAGTATGACTATTTTAAAATGTTAGAGAGCTGTCATTGCTCAGATGTGGAGGGAATAAACCCTGCGTATTTCTCCTTGAAACCAAACTCTTTGGGAAACCTCCAACCATAACTTTTTAAGACTAAGTTGTTAGGTTATGAAATAGGTTGTATTTCACAACTGGAGAAAGGGAGGTAAGCCTTAGGAAAGCAGCAGCAGGAGGAGGAGGGGGGGTGATAGCTGGTGTAAATCAGCAGCGTAACAGAGCTGTGAGAGCAGGAAGGGCCCCAGTGCTGGCTGAACGTGCAGCTGGTGCAGGGAGGTCCCTGTGCCTTTGTGCAGACACTGCTGAGCCCCAGCGTGGAACACTGCACCCAGTCCAACAACTGGCCTGAGACTGGGAGCACTGCACAGAAGGGCAACAAAAAGAGCCTGTCCTGGGAGATGAGAAAGACACTCTTCCCTTGCTTACCTCCAGCTGCTGGGGAGAGAGAGGGTGAAAGAATTTGGTTGGCATCTAGAAATGTCTGCGGTGAAAATAACTGTTGAAGCCAAATAAATGTGCTGCAGGAATCAGGAGGTGCAATTTAGCCTAGAAGGTGCCATCATTAGGTATTACATGTAGGTTCCTGACTGCCGGAACAACAAGAAACCATTCTGGAAGAGGCAAAACAGCTCAATACTTTTAGGAATTTAAACAGTTAGAAAAAGGAGTGGCATAGGGTGCCTACAAAGCATGATGAAGAATATGGCCCTTTTTATTCTTGAGTAATTAGGGGCAGTGTCAAAGAGCTCAGAGAATATTCTGAATTTCTATTCATGAAGAAGTCTGGAGCTTTCAAAAGATGACATGCCTTAATAAAATTCAATTTAGTGCCCCAAGCTGTACTGTTATAACAGCCTCAATTAGCGTCCCCATTGGCAGGCTCGGGAAACAAAGGCTGTAATGAACACAGCTCTCCCTGACCCTGCCAGGGTCCCTCAAGGTCAGTCCTCGTTCACCATGCTTGGCTTGGATAGGGACATGCACATGGTCAGTTCCTCCTGGGATGGATAAAAGATTTCATTGCCCCCTGCTGAAAATGGAGAGGCAACTCCAGCACCGTCTGTGAGCAGGAACATTAGCCTTGAGCTGATGTAAATACTCATACAGGGCACCCCTGAGAGCTCCCAAGGCAAAGGAAGCACAGGGCAATGGTGGGTCCACTTCATGTGTTGGAAATGCAGTTCTGGTTTAAACCTCATTCTAAAAATCTGCATTAGTCTTTAAGCACAGAGTGGCTTTTCAAGATTGCACAGCAAAGCTTTTCATTTTCTTCATTTAATTCCCAGAAGGCTTTGATCGTACAGCAGCAGTTAGGCAACTACTGTCTTGTTCTTTCTTTTACCTCTTCATTTAATTATCAAGTTTTATTGTTGCCAGTCTTCAGGAGAAGAGTAATGATTTTTAGAACAAAAGGAATGGCATTTACACATGAAGTCATGCTGGTTTCCTAAATACAAATAATGCTCATAAAAAACATGCATTTAGAAAACAAAGGCAAGATTCCCATCCCAGTAAGGTGGAACAACCTCTTCAGTTGGATATTCTTTACTGGATCTATTTGTGGTTGACGTAAAAAGCGTTTTATTTCTTGTCTGATCTGAAAATATAATCTCATTGTAAAAGGCAAATAATTATTATTTTTAACTTATATTTTAGTCTGTAGAAATGTGAAGTCTTTAATAAGCAGCTCTGAGCACTAAGCAATGACGAGTCAGTCTGAAGCCAAAGCTCAGCTCTCTCTAACTGCTGTGTGTGTATGGATGTGCATTTATATATCCATACATGTGTGTATTTCTATATCCACACGTGTGTGCCCAATCAGAGCAAACCCATTTGGTTCTATGATTGCAAAATGAGCTTTATTTGAATTATTGAATCTTGGGATACCCAGTTCCATTCAATAACTTCAATCAAATCCCCAGAAGTACAGATTGTAGACTAGAGTACATCTAGTATTTTAACAATTTATTTTCAATGCGTTTGGTGTTGGCCCTGTGACTGCTGATGAAATGCATACATACATAAATAAATGTATATACTTCTATGTATGAACAGTTTTTTTGCTGTTTTGATTCCAAATTAAACCTTTGCTTTGCAGGCATGATTTTTGCTTTGCACATACTCTGTCCTATGCACATTTAGATTTGTAGAGACCTGAATGTTAAGTCTGTGCTCTTAAAAATATTCTAAAAGTACAGCTGGGATGCAAAATGACAAGAAAGGACAAGACAGGAATTTGGGATTATTTTGATAAATGGAAATCCCTGTCAGGAATGGAGTTATCCCTCAGGAATGTTATAGGAAAAGTTTATTCAGCCTTATGGCCTGGTGATGGACTACATGACCTTTCAAATTCTCCTTCAGCCCCATTTTATGATTCTGAGATCAATTCATTTTGGCATTTGACAGCTGTTATACATAGATTACAGATGATTTAATACTTTTAATATTTTTTTAATTTCCAAATTTTGCACCTGAAATATTTTAGCTACATATAAAATATATTCTTATTTATTTGAGGATAGTAAACCCAAAGGATATGAGTTTCACTTGGCTGTTTAGCAAACGTGTTCTTTCCAGCCTAAAACATGTTCCAATGCTGAATTTCAATGAGAGGTTACAAGGCTATAAATTACTGTTCTCTAACATAAAGATATCTCAAGGTTTATATATGCTTGATCCAGTGTTATTGCCATTAGCGTTAATAACTAGGAGACAATTCACTTCATTCGGAAAGTGAAATCCTGCTTCTCCAAGTAGTTTTAGTGACATGCAGCCTGGAATCAGATTATTCTTTACAGCATGTTAAAGTTGTGGCAAGCTGGTCTTCAGCTTGCAGGTGTAATTTGTTCTCACAAATAGGTAATCTTGTTAAAATATTGTCAGGTTAATCAAAATTGATTGGCGTGCACAGAACCCAGGGAATGCTAATCAAGGATTGGCTGAGGAAGCTTTAGGAGCAATTTGGAGCCTTTGATGGTTTCCCATTATTCCTGGATGGAATGATCTGAGGAAACATTCTAAAGCCTGAACACCCTTCCAAGGCTGGATACAAATGCACTAAAGCATCTCCTTTAGCAATGTATTTTCAAACACCTTAGAGAGTGGCTCACTGTATTTGTTACTCTTCATATGCAAGGAATCGTTCCCCAAACCGTGTGAGTGCTTTGTGGTTTTGCCACTCTGTTATTTGTAACTATCTTGCCAATTTTTTACAAATAATGGTTAAAAATGTATTGAAGATTGTAATTTAAAGTATTGCATAGTGTATCTGTGTGGTGTGAGAAAATGCATCCAGAACTTCTGTACATTCCATTTGAAAGCTAATTCTGTGTAATTGTGAATTTGTTAGAAGGCACCATGGCTTTTCTTAGTAATTATATTACTATCAATATGGGAGGTATGGGATGTTGAAATGACAAAGAACAAAAACTTCCTTCTCCCAGAGCCACCAGGAGCTTTGCACTCTGCTCACACCCTTTAAAACTTACAACATCTTATTTTCTTTCAACAGAAAGCTTTTCTTTACAGACTACGGGAATGCTGCCAAGGTGGAGAGATGTGACATGGATGGAATGAACAGGACGTGGATAGTAGACTCTAAAATTGAACAGCCAACTGCTCTTGCACTAGACCTCATCAATAAATATGTGTACTGGCTTGACATATATCTGGATAGTGTGGAAGTCGTGGACTACCAAGGGAGAAGGAGGCACACGATAATTAAAGGCAGACAGGTAGGTATTTACTTGCAAATTAGTAAAAGGTACTAATATCAATTAATGAATGTATGTAATGCTGACAGCTACAGGAATTTCAGATTTTGTTCCCCTTTTTGTTCAAGTGTGTTAGATGTTAGAAGATCCACCTGCATGTTTTGTTCTATTTGCCATTTAGCCCATTTGGCAAGCTATGGATGTGCTTCCATGCAGTGTCTCATTAGCAATGCACAGTATAAGTCACACTCCTCATTGTGAAAGACTTCAGGAGGGAAAATATGGGGTGATGGAAAGGTGCTGGGAGATAAATCATTAATGCCACAATGTCCTGGAGAGATTAACAGGCACAATAATGTGAAAGAGATAGAACAGCAAAAGCCATTCGGACTAATCTGGATGCCTTTAAATCTTATTTTGTTAATGGCAATGATGTTTTTTCCCGGTTGATCCAGATGTTCAGGGTCATATAGGCAAATGCTGAGACTGTACAAGTCCTTGAGCAGGAGTATGTCAATGCATTAGTGTGTCCTCAGCTTGGAGAGTGAGGGAGAGGGTAGCAGGGAAAGAGGAGCTCCCTGGCAGTTGGGAGATTTCTGTAAATCAAGGGAAGATTAACAAAGACCAAACTGTTCTGGGTCCTGCTTGGATGCCCAGAGCTGGTGTGGGCACCACGATTACATCTGCTTCTTAGGATATGTAAAAACACACAAACAGAATAAACACTTTTGGTTTTCTGCTGTTGTTCTTTGCTCCCAAGGAATCACTATTTACCAAGAGACAACTGGTTAGAATAATTGTCCTCTAAAAATAGGCTGAAAACGTGACAAATACCAGTCTAGGTCATCCTGCAAAACACCAAACACTTTCTTACCTTTTACCAAATTACTCTCAGTCTTTAGCCAGTTCTTCTGGAATAACAGGTTGGGTTTTTTTCAGGTAACACTTTGGAATAGATACTTAAAAAGAAAAAGTAATTTTCAGAACCAACTAACAACTACTTCTACAGGCTTGTAATAGAGTTGTACTGGTCTCATAAGGGAGATGCTTGTTTTTTCTCTTCTTGCTGAAATTCAAATCAAACAAGGATACTTTATCAGGTTCTGAGAGATTCTTTCTTCCCAGCTAAGGAAGGGGAAAGAGATCTGTGTCTTTTAATAAGGGTATTAAAAAACCTGGCCTCTCAACTGGTCACTCCTGTCCCAAAGGGTATTGGTTGTCTGTCCACTCAAAGGACAGTTCTTTGGAGCAACATTTCCACTCATGCACAAGGTAGCTGGAAAGCTTCCTGCGATGTAAAAAAACCCCAACAAATGCATAAATTAAATACAAATAATTAGGTCGTTATAAAATACATTGTAAGAAGAGTCACAGTTTTAATAGTGTTAATATTAAACTCATGGGAGTTAAATTATAGAGACTTAAACTGAGTGCAAATGGCAATAGAGAAGAAAGGATTGTAATTCAGAGAGAATTCTACAGTTTGGTACAAATGCATCGGTATTTGCAAGGCTGTTTTCCATCTTACTATAATTGGATTGAATTTCTATTGGGTCTTAATCCAACACTTTCATTGATCTCAATTATTGTTTCTTTTCCTGAGTAAGGACAGAAGAGAATGGCAGGATTTGACTGAAATACTTGATGCACGATGGGCTTTTTGTTTGGGTTGGCTTTTGGTGACATATGTCTGACTTTGTGAGTGATTGAGCTAAATAAATACTTTGTGGTGAGCAATTTATTGATTAAAGTAATAAGATACTCAGCCTGTGAATATCTGCACATCTGCCAACAATTTCTCTTGAATTTGTTCAGCTTTCAAAACTGCCAGGGAGATATTTTACATTTTTTAAATCTATAAATCAAGTACAATGTCTAGATTATTGAGCAAATCATGTTTGAGCCGTGATTGCCTGACTAATATTAGGTAGTTTTTAATCAATGTGACACGACACAGATGAATTCAATTTTGTGATTCACTTTCTGAGAAACAAGCAGTATTGTTTGGCCCCAGTCATATTCAGAGACAGCAACACGAAGATAACACAAAAACAGCTGAGGGAATTTGTTTATTTCTTGTGTGTTCACCTAAAAAAATATTCAACAGGTTTGTCTTGCACAATTTGTCTTCATTTCATTATAATATAATGTTAAAAATGAATCAGTTACATCTATAAACTGGTGTAAAAATATCTAAGTTTGCTATATTTCATAGTCAATGCTAGTTAATAGTAGTTAATTTATCTTAGTTACTATTAGTTAATGAACATTAGTTAACGCTAAAGGAGGATGTTGCACTTAAAGTCAGCAGGAGTTTTTAATTTAGAAGACAGAAACTGGGAAATTGTGAGAGTACATTAATTTGGAATGCTGAATAATTTGAATTTTCTGCCTTTCTTGAGCAAAGCTTTTCTAATTATAAACGTCAGTCTACAAGAATGTGAACTATGCTTGTAGTGTAGTTTTTGTTTCAAATCTACATTTACTGACATATCCAGAAAAACTTTTGTACAGTTTATCATGTACAATTCACAGTAATGTTTGATGTTTATAAATCTTAGATATGCCTAAAATAGCAACACCCCTTTTTTCTTTTCCAGATTAGGCATCTGTGTGGCTTGGCAGTGTTTGAAAACTCTTTATATACAGTGAATTCAGATAACCTCAGCATTTTACGGATAAACAGATATAATGGCAGTGATGTTCAGGCTCTTGCTAGACTTGACAATGCTAAAGAGATCCGTGTGTACCAAAAAAGAACTCAAACAGCAGGTAAGATCAAAATTACTCTTCCTAGAACATGTAAGACTAGCTAATAAGCAGTTGTGTGGCTAAAAAAGTTCTACCAAAAAATGTATTAGAAGATGGAGTGAAAATTTGTCATTGTGCCCACTTTTTTATGTGCCTGCTGCCAGTTTTCCTGCATCTCTAAGCTCCCAGCTCTACTCTTCCCTGGGAATTCAGCATGGAGATCTTCCAGAGAGCCCAGGGCTCCACACTCTGAACACCTGAAGAATTTAACACCTTCAGAACTGTTGCATGTCTCACGTTGTCCATACCCTTGGCTCTGGGCCTCCTTCTCAGATAGACTACAACCCTCCAGTGGGCTCCTGTCTTTGGGGTTGCCAAAAAAGCACGGAGCTGTGAGCAGTTGGGCTGCCTATCACCCAGCCCAGCACTGGTGAGACAGGCAAATGCTGTCCAGGTTTCCTTGGTTTGTATAAATATCCGCTTTTCCACCGGAGAAAGAAATCTTTATTTTCATCTAGAATGAAAAACTCTTTATAATCTCAGATTTTTTTTTTTTTGTGAAAGAGCAGTTTCTGAGGTCCCTCAGAGTCCTGCCTGGCTGTAATCATGGCCCTGCTCCCATCCTTTCTGCATGCCAAAGAGCAGGGTGGTCTGGGGGGACTCTGTGCAGAGATAGCAAGGCCCAAACTGTTTACGGCGATGCTTTATGAGAATTTGATGTGGCTGATAGCAATAAATCGTTGCCATGGCTGCTTAGACAGAAAAGCCAACACATCAATTCTGGTGCTCAACATCAATGTTACTAAACAGAACGACTGCTTTTAGAGAAGTTTCTGAAGTGGGAACAGACTCGAAATTGCTGTAGAGTGGGTGAACTAATTTTCACCCTGTGGCTGAGGGCATTGATTTGCAGATGTCGGTGTGTGAGGGAGACTGCAAAGACTCTTTCCTTGCTGTAGGCTCTACTCTTGTGCTCCTGAGGGAGTCAGAGAGGCGGAGGAAAGGAGAGATGCGAGCACAGTGTAATCTTTTATTACATCCTGTGATTACTCTGCTCCTCTTGCCCTTTGTTCACTCTGCAGCTTCCTTTGTTTTGAATGGACATGTTTGTTGCTTGTCAAGATTCACTCTAAAGGCTGTCTCAGCTTGGTGGAGTTTCTGTCTACCTTTAGCCATATCGACCTTAAACCACTTGATTGCTTCTTTTAAAAAACAATTCAAAGGCTTGAGGAGAAGGAGAAAGAAGAGGAAAAAAAAAATTGAGCTAAAATAGTGTTGGCCTGGTTTAGGCCAGCTTAATAAATGTAGGACAGCAAGGTAGATTTTGTTTTCTCATCAGATTTGCCATAAAGAGTTTTAAGAAACTGAATTTGATATATTATTCTGCTAATTTAGAACTGTGCATTTGAAAATATGAAATCAAGGGAAAGGAATTCTTTGGCTTCTTCAGCTGAATTTGTGTCCCAGCTGTACAAATCTGCACCTCTTCCCTGGAAGTGTTCAAGGCCAGGTTGGACCAGAGCAACTTGGTCTGGTGGAAGGTGTTCCTGCCCTTGATGGGGGGTTGGAACGAGGTGGACTTTAAGGTCCCTTCCAACCCAAACAATTCTATGATTCTGTAAGTGTGGGAAACACTACAAGGCTTGCTCTGTTCCTTAGTTTCAGCACAGGTGCCTGCCCCAGAAAGGTGCTGTTGAATGGAGCTGAATGAATAGCAAACAGTGTTGGCATGGGATGCACTCTGTCCTCAGGAAACCCCAACCAACCAGCTGAGCCAAAGCAGCACACAAAAAGGGGGAGAAGTGTCAGCACCCCCAGGGAAGCACTGCCCAGCAAATGCTGTGCAGGAGCTTATTCCAAAAAGGGGTGATCACCCACGAGGATGGATGGTTTGATAGCCACGAGATGGCCCTGAGGATTATTTGTCTAACATCTTGAAAAAACCGCCTTCCTTTGTAGTTACATTCTGGGCAAAGATGTATTGGGACACAAATTCCTTTTTTTTTCTGTCTGAACTTTCTACTTATAATTCTCTGGCTCCCAATGGCTGTGCCTGATGCTGCTGTTCCCTCGCCGCAGTCAGAAGCCACGCGTGCGAAGCGGATCCCTATGGAATGCCGGGGGGATGTTCGCACATCTGTCTGCTCGGCAGCAGCTACAAAGCACGGACGTGTCGCTGCAGGACGGGCTTCATCCTGGCCACTGATGGCAGGTCATGCAAAAGTATGTTCTGTAAATCCAAGAGTCTGCCAGCCACAGATATTGCAGGCTGGAGTTCTGTTTGGTTGTGCTTTAACACGCTTATCAATAATAATAGATATCATATGGGCTGTTTTGGGGTAAAATTTGTTTGCAACATAAACCTGAGACTTTGCTCGCATAGTCCTTTCATTCCCTTAAAATGATTTGATTTGGCTTCCTTCATAGAAGTGACAAATTAAACCTGGGGTGCTGGTTAAAGAACACCACAAATTATCCCAAGTCATACTCCTTATTTATATGCCCTGTATTTTCCCAGCACACAGGTACTGGGATGCTGTTAAACAGTTTCTCACATCCAATTGCAACCCCTTCAATCAGCTTGTAGTGCAGAACATTATATCATTCATATCAACTATTCATATCAAGAAGCCAAGCAAGGCTTTTCTCATAATCCTTTGAAAAGCAAATGTAATTTGTGCAAGTGTGATTATACCTAACATTGCATATACACAACCTATTGGTCACCTACAGCCAGCAGGAGGGCACTGAGAATGATGGGGAATGGCTGGGGTTTCTCCCATTTCTCAATCAAATGGCATTGATTTAGCTCAGATGAAAGACATGCAGTTAGATACTCTGGTGGATGCTGGGAGATGGTTATATTTGCCCTCAGTCAAACTTCATACTTTTTCATCAAAGAAAATACCTGGGAGGAAGCAGAGAATTTTAAGAGGTGTATTGGTACCATTAAGCCTCTAAGGATATTTTTAAGTATCTTGAAAGAAAGAAAATCAGTTTGCTAAGCTTCACTTATTTGTAATCAACTTAAATTATTAAATTGTAAAAAACTCCCGAGAAATAGGAAATATTGGTATCCATGTTTTGTATTTCAGTATGAAAGAAGGATGTGTGTTGATTTCTTGTATCCTTTCCAATTTGAAAGAACTTTACTGTTGTTTTGTGTTGCTGTTTAAAAACTTCAGGTGAAAAAAAGTGGTGTTTTCTACTTTCTGGAGTTTATGGTTTTGTTGGATTTAATGATTACTTCAGTCATGGTCTACATTACCCTGATAGATCCTAATGAATTGTAGAATTAAATGTCTACAGAGCTATATATGTCCACTTCACAACAGATGCAAAGTTATTCTGTGATCTAGCACTGCTTTTCAGTGTGAGCTTTTACACAAAAAAAGTAATTAGATGTAAGCAGCTCACTGAAGTAATTTGTATTTTAAACAGGGTAATGTAATTACCTAGTTTTTTTGAGTTTAGATACGTCCAGAATATATGAAAGTTTAATTTTTGGTATCGAATAATGCTCCTGCTCCCCTCTAATTGTGCCGGTTAATTAAACAGGGACTTTCTGCACTGTAAAGAAGATTAGGCAGCATCAGTTGTTTATGTTTGCAATCTTTCTTTTGCAGGACCAAAGAATGAATTGTTTCTTTTTTATGGGAAGGGACGCCCAGGAATAATCCGGGGAATGGACCTGAATACCAAAGTGTCTGACGAGTACATGATCCCCATAGAGAACCTGGTCAATCCTCGGGCCCTGGACTTCCACGCCGAAACCAATTACATTTACTTTGCTGATACCACCAGTTTCCTCATTGGGCGACAGAAAATTGATGGCACGGAGCGAGAAACAATCCTCAAGGATGGTAGGCAATGCTAAGTGAGAGTGGCAGCCTGAGATTCCCACTCAGGAGGAGCTGAACTGACATTTACCGATAATTTAAAGATTTATTTAAATCTCCCATGGAAAGCAGACCCAAGTTACACCTTGAACAGAGTTCCACAGTTTTTACAGCCTCCTGTTTATTACTCCTGTGAAGTCACTCTGTTTCGAGTTCTTTGTCCATTTAAGCTTCTAGCCAGCAGTGAGTAATTCCTGTGTCCTAGTTAGGTATTCATCGAGCCATCCCACATCCTTTGGACTTTATAAGACTTCTTCACTCCAACCTACAGCACAGTGTTGATTCTGGAGCTTATTCAAGTAGTTTGGCTGAGTGAGCCTGGAGTACTTGAAAACTTATTAGGATAAAACCCATTGGCTCTCCTGATGCATTTTCCACTGTTTGTGTGGAAGGAACAGGAACACCTAAACATCTTTTAGAACCTTAATTAAGATGTTTGTACCATTTATTATAGTAATGAGAGAAAACACTGGCAGTTCTCCAGTTTCCACCTCTCCCACTACACTGGCCTAGATCATATCTCATCATCCTAAGTGCTGTTGCAGTGGTAAAACCTCCAGTGTTTCAATCCATATGTCTCTTTCCTTTATGGACACTTTTCTGAAAGACTGCTTCAGCAGGAAGGAACAACTCCATGCCACAGTAAATGTCTTCTAGTTCCCAAGAAAAAGAACTAGTATGAATATTCATCTCAGCCTTCAGAGAGCTTAATATCTTTACTTGCAAATTGAAGCTCAAGACAGTGAAAGTAACTAAAATACCATTGTTTCAGCAGAGGGATTTTTCATTCCGTGTCATTCATAGCCCATGTTTTAATCCATCAGTCTCAGAGGAGTTATCTCCACTGTGCAGTGATAGGGTGCTCTTTTGGTGCAAGGTCTCTGCTCAGAGCCTGCACAGAGATCCCTTCAGCAGCAGTTGTAAGGAATAGTGACAGGCTCTTTACCCTGAGTAGGTGAGTGCTTAAGAAAAGGCTGGCTGGGTAAATAAGGAGCACTCAGCTCTCAATTTGGTAATTCGTCATTTCACTGTGAGTATGGAAGTGGATAATATACGTCACAGGACTTCCACTGCTCTTACTAAACCCACCATTCTACAGCAAAGGGATCCGAGTGTGGAGTAGAGGAAGGAGCAGGCAATATGGAGATTGAACCATTGTAAGGGAACAGCAAGGAACAACCTCACTGAAAGGTGCCAGGCAGGTTGGGGTTAGTCTAATCAAACATACAAACACGAATAAGGTTGGAATACTCAACCAGCAAGTTGAAGAGACTCTTTTAGATAATGTTTAACAATAATTTCTACTCTTTATACACACAACAAAGCAAAACTACCAGTGCAATACCAGAAGTTCTGGATTATCTGATGACATATTATCAGTGGTGCTATTTACAAAGACTGAAAAAATGTCACTGTCATTCCCTCCTCCCATCCCCTCCTCCCCCAGGAGCTTACGTTGCTAGTTTGAACTTGGAGCAGTTTCATAACTTTAAAGCGTGTTTAAAGAACGTTTGTTAATGTATTTTTCATGATTTAAAAAATTAATATGGCCTCCAGCTGTAACACCTCAGCTTTTATTCCTGTCAAGTCTTGAGAACTCTGCAGGGCCAGATTAAATGGTTCCTTGGTGGAAGGCTCCCACAGCAATGAGGTGTGTCAGGAGGTGCTTTAGTGTTTGCTCTGAACAGCGTGCTGCTGAGGACCTGGACCCGTGGTAGGTGCCACTTGTCACATGAGAAGTTCTCATTTCTTGTGCCTATCAGGCTTTTCAAGAACAGATCTGCTCACTCAATCAGCACCATAACTCACATAATTACAGTGTGCCTACACGAGAGCCCGATCCCCCAAGTGCTGGCTGGGAACTGAGATCACTGAGCACCTGACTGCTGGAACTTGATTTCCCATAGAGCTGCAGCTCTGATTTCTTATTCTTCACTTTGAAAAACAAACTGCTGGGTGGTATTGATAACTACTTGACAGCCCACGGCATGGCCCAGCCCAGAGCTGGCAGCACGACTGCAAGAGCTGTTTGCCTCCACCAGCAACAGAAATTGTTATAATTAAGCTTTCAAACTTGCATGTAAAGCCAGTTTTTCACATGAAAAATTGGAACAAACCAGACATTTTTAAAGGTGTCTAAATATTGTTTAGTTGATGCAACATTGATAGAAATTCTAGGGTTTTCTGCTTGTCTTTGCCCCCTTTATGTTGTTTGGAGTTGCTGGGAGCCTTTCAGTGTTATTTACTATAAATACTAATAAAGGTGGTCAAGGGGGCTTGTTGCTTAAACAAGGCCAAAGTAAGTCTGGAAAGATCTTTGGAGCTGTTTAGCTGGTTGGTATGGAGAAGAATTATTTTTTCATCAGTTTTGATGTTTCTCTAGTATTTTGGGCACTATTAGTGTACATGGTCTAAGTGACATTGATGAGCTAAGCTATTCTGTACCAAATTACATGCTGTGTTTAGAATGTGTTTCACATTTAAGAGCAGCCAGGCAAATTGTTGCTGCTGGGAATATGAGCTTCTCAAAATCTTGTCTTGATAGTGAGTGTATCAGTAGCCCCTGCACTAGTGTTGAGAGTCAAATTCTGGTAGGATTTCCAGAATTACAAATGTTAACTTTTCAATTAGTAAATGAAGAACAATCACAATGGTATTTTGTCATCTCATCCCTTTTATGTTTAAGTCTGGCTTACTGTAGTCAAATCTAATTTCACAAGAAGGGCCACTATTTGGCTCCTGTTTACTACTTGTTGTTAAACCCATGTAAAAAGTAGGGAATGCTTTTAAAGCTTTTAGATAGTGAAATAAAAGTGAACCTTAAACTATAACTTCACCAAAAAATAAGGCAAATTGCCTCTGTAGGAATGGTGCTGTAAAATTCTCCTCTATTTTTAAAACTTTCTGATATATTTAGTATCTAGTTACCACAAGGTGTTTTTTTTTTAACTTAGATTGTGTTTAGTTTAGAAAGACATCTGCTCCAAAATTCCCACAGAAGGTGTGGTAGCTCAAATACAGTATCTGCTATATAAAACTGAATAGATTTGGAGCAAGAGGCTTGTAAATTTTAGGACATGCTCAGGTGTTCTAAGCTAAATTTAGTTTTGCTGTTGATACCAGAATGGTCCATATTTGCACTGTTTTGTCTCCCAGAGAAGAAAAAAAGCAAAATGCTTTCATTCAACTCTCTTTTCCCTTCCATCCTTTGCACTTTTCTCGATGTACTTGGTCACTCCAGGACCAAAGGCTGCGTTCTGCTCTCAGTAAGTTCCAGCTGCCTCTGACATTGTCTTGTCAAAAGAATGTGGTGAAGGCACTGAGAAACTGAAAATAAAACAGAAAAATAAAACATCAGTGCCTTAGTGGGCACCAAATATCTGTAATAGCTTTTGGACCTTCATAATGGTTTCAGGTTAATTTGATATAAAGAAAGAGAGGTCCAATTACAATTAAAATCCTGCTGGTGGTAGATTGAACTTTGCAGTAAAGAAATTAGCAATTGTAAAATCTGGCACAGATTTATATAAGGACATATATAGAAACATCTCCATGATGTTTAATTTCACCTAAGCATTATGCATGGGGTAGGATGATTGCACACTTGGAATTACAGACATTGTTAAAGCTACAAAGCATCCTGAACTAGTCTAGACCATGCTAGCTTTTCCAATACAACTAATGTTTCAATTCTTTTCTACGTTATCACCAAGAATTTCTTTAATTTCATGTAAAAAACCATATACATAATTTGTGTGTTTGTCTTTATTCATCTGTGCTGTTTGTCCATTGCCATGTGCCCAGACAGAGGGTGCTGATAATGGAAAAAAAGCCATTTCAAAAATATGACATACTCATCACACTCTGAATTTCAGTAGCCCTCAGCTTCTTTAGTTTTTAATTTTAAAAAAAATTGTAAACATACTGACTGAATTATCTCTCTTAATAATGGTTATTTTTATCTCTCTCAATAAGGGTTATGCTTGTTATTTTTAAATCTTAGTATACAATGCATGTTATACCATAATTTTAATATACTTCAACATTATATTGAAATGCATTTTGCTTCTGTTTAAAGGGAAATTCCTATAAAAATCAAAAAACTTGAAACATTTTTCAGTGACGAGGTATTTGAAAACATTACAGCTCTGCTAACTTGAGAGGGAATATAATATGATGGTATTACAATCACTAAAACCCATTGTTCAACAAAACCACTGAAGTAATTTATCACATTGCAGTGTTACTGTGATTGAAACAGCAATTTTTATAGGTGCTGTTAATGCATCCAAGTCCATAAAAAGCACCATATTTCATTGTAGGGATAAAGCTGTCATATTTTATCTTAGTGGTTGCTGATGACACGCCATATGTTATCTATAGGTAAGCCAAAGGTTCTCTGGGCTGTGTAAAGTGATGTAGACTGTGACTTAGTCAAAAAGCTTTGCATTGTGGTGCATCAGAAATATTTTTAGTAATTTATGGTAGGCAACGAGGTAGTTTATTAAAGACGTAGTAAAGGTGTTTGGGCTCTAGGAAATATTATTTTGTCTCAAGGAAAATCCATCTGATCTCTCACAAAGGAAAATTTGTAGGTGTGCTGAAGTTGCTAATGTTAGTAAGACCTTTCCATTAGTACTTAATGATTTGAAGTGTGGGCAGAAATCTTGGTGGAGAAAGCTGAAGGACACTTTACATGGTGACAACATAATGCCACTGCAGTAAAAATAACTGCTAAAAACTCAAAATGTCCCAAAGCAGCACCCCAGGAGTTCATGGGAAGCTCTTGTCTGCTGACAGCTAAATTATACATGTCTGGCAGCACAGTTCAGACTGCAAACAGCTGCACTCAGCTGGGCAAATCTTCACAGGTGCATCTGCTCTAAACGGGGTAGCATCAGTAGGATCTGTGATTTGGTCATACAGATATTTCCTAAGGAATGGTAATATATTGATTTTTGTATGTACGTTGGGAGGAAAATCTCTCAGCATCACATTTGTTCTGAGAAACCTTTCAAAAAGATCCTAGTGTTGATCAGAAAGCGACACCAGCACTGTTGAGAAAGAACCAGTGTGATGAAAGTTTGCATCCAGACGTCACTGCTGGTGTAAACACGAACAGGAAAAGCAATTTGTGTTCCTTTTTTTCAAGTCTTGATGATTCCTGTCATTGAAATTGCACTGTAGGATTGCATATTTGAGGATGACAAAAAAGTAAGGCAATCCTTATTGCTGAGGAACAATCCAGCAAGGAGAACATATAGTTTGGTGAATCTTTCTACCTTTTTCAGCCTGCCCTTCACTTTTATCCCCAGGAAGGGAGGCACCAGTTGGATGCTGGGTGAGGGGCAGCCCTACAGCCCCAGCTCTTGGCCCTTAGCCCATTATCCCCCTTGTCCCAGGTGATGGCAATAAGGGGAATGTCCTCAGCCTCAGTGGGTGGAGGGGGACAGTTTAGGGTGGTAGGAGTTAGTTTTAGTGGAACAGCCTCGTGCAGTTGCCTGAGGGCTGGGGTGGCATCACCTCCCTGGCTCCCTGCAGCCTTCACAGCGCTGCAAAGGCCACGAGAGGGTCACTAAAATTCTCCACATCCCACCCCTCACCCCTGGACTTTGAGATCTTCCTGAAAGAGAAGGTAAAGGGTATGACAGAAGAGACCTGGAAAACCTTTTAGAGACCCTGTGCTGTTAGTTGAGGAATTGGGTGGTGTGTTTTGTAAGGGCAAGGGACGATGGAACAAATGCTAGTTGAATGCCCATTTTGCCTAGTTTATTTGGTTTCAAGAAGAACAAAACTTGTAATTTAGGTAAAAGCAAGATAATTTCAAGCACTAGTGGAGAACCTGGAAGCTGTTCTTAACTCTAGTGATAATCCTAGTTAGGGTTAAAATTAATTAGGTTTCTATTAAAAGTGATTACCCTAGGACCAGCTATGGTTAACATATGAAGGATTATAGTTTAATGCACAAGTTTTATGGCTGGTCTTTGTGTTTTGTGGGGTGTTTTCAACAGATACTAATTGTGACAGACACAGCTGTGATTCAGATTCAAAGAAATAATCCATGTATATGGACTGTATATTGTCCCTTGTTTCTATTAATGGATAGTGTTAGAATGCAAGTAATATGAATCTCTTACTCCTGTGTTCTCTGTCCCAACAGATCTCGATAATGTGGAAGGCATAGCAGTGGACTGGATTGGAAATAACCTTTATTGGACAAATGATGGCCACAGGAAAACAATCGCTGTGGCCAGACTGGAAAAAGCTGCTCAGAGTAGAAAAACCCTGTTGGAGGGAGACATGTCCCACCCTAGAGGAATTGTTGTTGATCCTGTCAATGGGTATGAAGAAACTGCTTTTTGTTTCATGAGTGTTTTTATACAATATACACAGGTTTAGGCTGAGGTTTGGACAGTAGTGGAGAGTAGTCTGTAACATCTGTAATTCCTGTCCAGCATTGTTGCCTGCAGCCCTCAGGAATGTGTGTGCCCAGTGCCCGCTCTGCAAGCTCTGTTCTCTTCACCTCAGTGTGCTTCACCTTTTTCTCAAACAAATTGAGGGTGTAAGACCTGTATGAATTTTTAATATTAAGTGAACTTTGTGATGGTCTCTTTTATTTCTCTCTGTGTAAGTCTCAGTTTCTGAAGACAATTATGCCCATATGCTTGTACACATTGTTTTACAGAACTAAATGGGACAGGTACTTCTCATTACTTATTAGCATAATTAATTTTGATGGGGTGCCTAATCAAAAGAACATTATGTTAGCGTGGTATAGTTGCGCTTTACTTAAGAATTCCCAGTAAGAGTTATTCAGGGAATTGTAGCTGGAGGATGATGTAGGTGGGTAGTTTTTATGTGGCTGGGTTGATTGCTGTTTTCCTATTACCAGGAAATATTTACTCTCAGCTTTTCTCTTTGAGCATGTCTTTGAGGAGTGCAAGTGGCTGTGGAAAGGCTGCAATTCATTAAGGTCAGATAGTGAGGGTATAAAATCAGACCATGAACCGTAACCACACCTACAATTACTTTGTTAAATTTTCCACCTCAGTAAATACATGGCACATGAAGTAGTGTATGAAGATGTATGGTCTGCAAAGGGCTATTATATAAACCACTTTTCTAATAAAATAGCATGTCCTTCATGATTATACTTCTCATGGAAGCTCATCCTCAGAGAGAGCATTTATTATGGCATTTTAATTATGTTTCAACAGTTTTAGTCTTGATTTAACCAGTGTAGGGGCATTAACTGCATTTTGAGCTACAATTAAAGCACACTGATGTGAATGTCTGTTACTGTGAGCGTGTTTTAGCTCATGACATGATAAGTAGAATAAGTACAGACTAAAAGTTAATGGAGAAAAGCTCAGTAATTACTGTTGAACAGTCATGTAAATATTTGTAAAACATATTTTGTCCTCCAATAAAATAAGCACCATATTGACCTGCATATGCTTGAGCTTCAGGGAATCTGCAGGGTTTAGAATTCTAGGATTAAACCTAGTGTTGTTTCAGTCAAAAAGGCAATGAAGTTTATAAGGCTCACGGATCAGGAATTGACTCATGTCCTTAGAATATATTCACCAAAACATTAAAAGAACTCAAAACAACCTTCAAGTGGGTGACTTGAAAGAGATGGGGAAAAACAACTTAGCAAAACAAAAAACTACATTTGCATATCTGCAAACCTGTGTGATGATGGTGCAATTTTTCTTTATTTTTCCTGTTTCATATATTAAAAAAAAAAATCATATTATGCATATTCATAGGTGCGTATTTGAACAAATATTTTTACCAGTTGATTTGATATCATATACACTGGTGGGAAAATAAAATAATTTTTCACTTCAGTGTTTCATTCCTTTGTAAAGTCAGAATTTAAATTCCAGGACTTTATTCTTCAAAGTACAGATCCATTAAGGGCATTAGAATCATAGAAGGTATGTCAGAAATAAAAGGCGAGGCACATCAATACCAGTTAAATCATTAAACTTTAACAAATGGGATCTGTTTAGGATTGGTGTGTTGTTTTTCCTCTATTTTACACTTACCAATTGAAATCCTGTACAATCCTTGTGTAAGTTCCAGTTGTGTATTTTCAGTTGCTGAAATCAGTTTTCACCAGCAAATCCTGTAACAAAATACTGATAATCAGATTAAATCAATAAGGAAAAAAATAGGATATACTCTTTAGTATCCAATAGGGAATGGCTCATAGAAATCATTTGAGCCAATACTTTTAGATGACAGTAGAATCTTGCTTAACTTTTCCAAAGGACATTGGTGCCTATTTGTCAGACATTTTTTAGTCTGCTCTCCAGCAGTAGAAGCCATAAAACTATGCTAAAATTGCCCACTAGTTATTTTCCAACTACTTTTTACAGCAAATATTTCTAAGCATTTTTGTGATGGGCAGAGTGCTCGTAATAGTTTTCTGAGTAATTTTGCTTTCATGTGGGATATGAAGTTCACAGAATGTCAAGGTTATCCTGTAGCTCCTGAAGCAGAGGGCAATTAATTAAGGTATTGCAACTTTTTTGATTAGTACTAAGCATAACAGAAATCAGATTTGCATCATAAAGGCAAATTAGACTAGGCAAAAAAACCCTCACTGTGAAAGTTTGAACTTTGTGACAAAGTCAATGCAAGTGTTGGTTTAAGGAAAGAATTGTAGTTCTGGTGGGATTAAATAAAATCTTCATTCTTTCACTATTTTTTATCTGTTGGCCCATTAAAAAAGGCAACCCAAGTGCCACTTCAGCAGCATCCAGTGCCCAGGGAGAGGAAATACAGCTGGAGAAACAGCAATGGAAGGACACACGCACAAGTCAAAATTGCTCTGGCTTGGGCATGAACTCCTGCTGGTTAAAAGGGTGTCTGAATCTCCATTTTTCTGATTCCACAGCTGGATGTACTGGACAGACTGGGAAGAAGATGAAATAGATGCCAGCGTGGGGAGGATTGAGAAGGCCTGGATGGACGGCTACAGTCGGCAGATTTTTGTCACCTCCAAGATGTTATGGCCAAATGGTTTAACTCTGGACTCTCGTGCCAGTGTGTTATACTGGTGTGATGCCTATTATGATCACATTGAGAGGATATTTTTGAATGGAACTGACAGAAAGGTAAAGGAAAAACCCTGCTGCTTTGCCACAGGATTGCTCTTTCTCTGGGTTTTATTGTGCTGTGTCAAAAACACCTCTTGAGGTTTTTCAAGTGTGCAGGACCCTGGGGCCTGGCCAGCATCATCTCTGCTGAGGCCAGTGATGTTGGCACTCTGAGTGAGGGACTGTAACACAGCTTAAAATCAGCTGTACTAACTGATGCTAAACTTGATTAATTTTTTTTTAAATCCATTTTTTTCATGTGACAATGAGTTATGTTTTGATTGAGCTATGGAGAGCTCAAATCAACCTCCAAAGAGCTTCTCAGAAGGGGAAAAAAAACCCCACATTCTTTTGGCTCTGCCAGAGAGAGGCTTTTATTTAAGTTAACTGGCTCAGGTGTTTTTGACAAATCTCAATGCCCTCCTCGAGCATTTGTGGTCATGTGCTGAGGGGCAGAGCTCAACTAGTGCAGGCACAGATGGAGAGGGGTTGCTTTAGTAGTTACTAATGCCTCCACTAGCTAGATACAAGTCTGTGGGCAAGTGCTGTGTTGTTTTGTCGAAGGAACAAGCACAGAACAAGACATCTCAAAAATAGTTGAAGCTTAGACTGGAGTCTGATAATTTGAGCAGGGTTTGCCATCTGCTTCATGAAACGGGTGACTGCTGAATAATAGGAAGCACCTGTCTCTACAGGTTTTATTTTGAAGTGTGTCACAGAATGATTCTGGATTTTTTTGAAAAGTTCTTTCTTTTTTATAATCCCAGGATATAAATAAAATACATAACGACATGAATAAAACCTATGTAGCTAAAAATAACTAGTGAATACTTGCCTTTGATGCTTAATCATTTGTTGTTCATTATAGGATGTTTTGGTCAAAATTAATCTGGATCAATAACATCATTAATTCTGTGTCAGTATAATGGAGATTTTGGGATTGGGAGATCCTTAATTCCACCAATAGCTGATCAATTATTGCCTGATTGATTAATTTTGATCAAAAGCAGTTCACTGAGATGAGAAGTTTTGACCTAAAGGATTCCAAGCCTAAAGAAAAAAACTTGAAGGACAAAAGGGAATGATGTTTGTCACCTCCAAGTAGGTGTATTTTTAGGTGGCTTTGTCTCCCTGTTCTCTTGGGTCGGTGTCTCTAAATAGAGATTGAGGCAGGGCACCTGAGGAGCTGCTTCCTTCTCCCCAGAGGCAACAGAGAGACACTGGTGGGAGTTCAGGCAAGGATCCCTGCCAGAAGGACACAGATCATTCCAACTGCAGCTGCTGTGACAGGATCGTGGGATCCTGGAATCATTTAGGTTGGAGAAGACCTGAAGATCTTCTAGTCCAACCCTTAACCCCCCCCCCAACCACGTCCCTAAGCACCACATCTGCATGTCTTTTAAGCGCCTTCAGAGTTAGTGACTCCACCACTTCCCTGGGCAGCCTCTTCCTGCATTACTCACCTAAAGTGACTTTATATGGAGTTTTTTGGGGAGAGATATTGATGTTTGTGCACAGATGGGCTTTGTGCTCTTCATTTCATGGTATTGCAGTAACCTATGTTTGGGCACAGTACTTCTCTCAGTTTCCCTATTTCCCAGTTTAAGTTCTCAGGAAAATTAATAATTAATGATGCCCACCTACCACTAATTAATTGCAGGTAGTCTACAATGGGAAGGATTTGAATCATCCTTTTGGACTGTCACATCATGGGAATTATATTTACTGGACCGATTACATGAATGGATCCATTTTCCAGCTGGATCTGCTCACAAGGAATGTGACACTGTTGAGAAGTGAGAGACCACCCCTGTTTGGGCTCCAGATTTATGATCCACGCAAACAGCAAGGTACTTACACAATTTCTCTGAAGTTCTGTTGTAAAAGAAGCTTCTCCCTTACAGTCTCCTAGTATTTTGAAGTGACTAGATGAAAAAGAATAGAAAAAGAAATAGACTTGTGGCATGAAAAAGATATTTCCCAGTGTTTCAGTGCACTGATGTTGAAAGTGATCATCTCATAGGTACTGGAAAGTGAATTATAGTGTTATACCTGTCTGAGGTTTTTGTGGGTGTTTACACTGCCTTTATTGCCACTTTCCTTGTGTGTCCAAAATAGACTGTGAAAGTGTCAAATACATGGGTTAATATGTAACATGTGTACTTTGGCTCACGAAGTGAGCTTCCCTTTCCTTCGACAGGATCTGTGATCTCCTCTGTCTTTTCCTTTTTTAATTTTCTCCCCATCTCGGTCTGCATCAACACTGTATATTGCCCAGAGTAAGAGTAGGGAGGGCTTGGAGAGGAGTGGAAAAATCTGTATCAGCAGAGAAATGAGATCAAGGCCATGGGTTTGCATGGCTGGAGTTTAGAAAATGCCACTGGTACTGTACAGGTCCATTACAAACGTGTTTTGCTGAAGAAAACATTGAAATCCATTTGCTGCATTCAGATGGGTTGTTGAATGTTTGCTGTCTTTGGTGAAAATGTGTTTCTGGTGAATGTCTGCTACCAAACATATAAATGAACATCAGTATAAATAACATACTGTTTAAAAAGTCATTATTTTTCTTTTTACTGCTTAAAGTTTCTCCTTTTTGATTCTGTAACATCTAAATTTTGGATGCCTAAACCAAATTAGTATGTCAAGGTCAATGTAAGAGCATCCCCCTTAGCACAGATGCTTTTTGGGGACTCTCTTAACATTCAAAGACATGTAAAAGTATAGTTGGTTTGGGGGTGTTGTTGGATTTGTTGGGGGTGATGTTGTCTTTTTGTTGTGGTCATCTTGTGGTTGTCTTTTTTTTGTGTTGGTGTTGTCTTTTTTTTTTGTGTTGTTTCTTTATTTTTTTTTGTAAAATCTGTCCCTTAATCTACCCTCAAATTGACCAAATTTGAGTGTCTTCAACTGTGTCTGCTGACAGAAGATGCAGAGTTTGCTTTACATACTTGGCACTTGTGCTCCTTCCTTTATTCAGTACTCAAAGATAATATTTTTTTTCTTTTTAGGAAAAAAGATACATTTAAAAATTAATACAGTTGCTCTTAGCTTCCAAATAAGCTGACACCAGAGAGAGAAGGTATTAACTCCAAGGCATTTTTATGAAATGAGCTTAAGTTGTAAGGAAGGGAATTTGGCTCATTAATACCTTTGTTTGAAATTGTAATTGGAATTTTTTGATACTCCCTTTTTGTCATTCTCAGTGAGGTTGGTCTTACACTGCTCCCAAAAGAGCATAAACATGCATTTTAAAGAAAGTAGGGGTTTTTTATTATTTATTTTATTTTTTGCCTTTTTTTCCTTTGTTGTTCTTTATGTGTTTCTACAATTTATGGGCTTGCACAACTCAGTTTTATAGGCAGGTACAAATGCAATAAATCAGTGTATCTTTTAAATGAGGAGTTTAAACAAATGTCTATGATTGTCGGGGGTTTTTTCCCCCCTGAGAATGATAACTGAGATACAATTACATTGTTGTTTTAGCTGTGGCCTAATTTTTTAGCTAATTAAAATGAAATCAGCCTAATTTTAGTCACATGCAAGTGGCAGGGCAGCAGCTGTTTTAAAAACGGGCAAAATAGGGAAAATGTGATAAGAGCTTTGAAAATATTCTAAAATTCTGGGGCTATTTCAGGAACACCCATACAAAATAGCTGTTATGAGCAGGAGTTGAGGAGATTTGATTTCCTAGACACTTGGTAGCTTTCAAAGTTATTCAGTAAAGAGCCTTCACCTATTTGTCCTGCATTTTGGGAGACATTTGGGCCTGGGAGTCTCTTCTGCAAGAGTGACGGGACTGAAGGTCTCGTTGCACCTTCACGTTGAAGACTTCACTTTATAAACCTTTTTATCTGGGAGCTTTTTGCTTTAACTCTTGGTACTTGTATTTTCCTTGTCAGCATCCCCTCTTTTATCACTTCCTTTGTGAGTAACCCACTGTGCTGTGGTTTGTCATCCCAATTAGGAGGTTAAGGAGGAACTTTTCATCTTCAAGACGGACCAGTTGGCTTTGATCTCCTGTTTTAATTTTGATGTTACTTATTTTAAGCTTTCACTGGGCGTCAGAATCATCATGATTATTCAAGGCATTTTCTATATCTGTCTGATAGAGTCTTTTATTATTTAGGCATATTCTTTTTGAGTGAACTGGCAAACGCACATACATTCTTTAATGAAATCACTTCAAATTTCCTTGACTTGCACTATGTAATTTTGGATTCACTTTTGAAGATTAGATTTTGGTTTGTTTCTTCTGGCAGCTTTGGATAACTTCTTAAACCTTTGTTTGTACAACGGGTGGCCCTGTGAAGGTGTAGAAAGTTTCAAGACTACTTTTTCTGAGGCTGTGTTTTCCCTGAGTGTTTCCAAAATGTAGAATCAAACACATCTCTTACCCTTTTGATGTTTTGTTCATATTATTTAGGGTTTGGTGAGCAGAGATATAATAAGAGTTGATTTTTGTAGTGGTTTAGGCCATAGTCTGATGTGAAGTCAAGAGTCAAAGATGTGTATTAAGTGTCCAGTCTAATCTGGAGCTGCTCAGTCTAAAATTGTGACCCAGCCCTCACACTTGATAGGGAATTCCCAATTTCTGTGTTTAGACAGTTGTGTTCTTGCCACCTCCCTCCCATCCTTCCCAATGCTATTAGCATTTGGCACAAATTTACCTGGATGTTCAGAGATGTTTTAATGGCCTGTAGACACATTTCCTTCTGAGAAAGGCTGTATGATGGGTTGCAAAAGTGTAAGGAAAGGTTATTAAGCAATGCTCAAAGTCTGTATTGTAAGACATGTTAATGTACATCTTAAAATTGGAAAATTTTCAAAATCTTAAATGATTTCCTGGTTATTTGATGTTTGATAATTTGCAAAGATTCCTGGCATATGACAGGAACATTTAATATCTGTGTTCACAACTACATCTCTGTGAGCTTAATATTATATTTCCCATGAAAATGTAGCAGGTGTGCTCAGAAAAGGGTAGTGGCACATTTGCCTGGGTAGTATCTGCCAGAGATCTCACTGTATTTTTGATTTGCTTCCTTTTCTCTGTTTTTAATTGGTGTGCATTTGTAGTGACATTGTTTTCACATGTGCACGTGCCAGTTTATTTCAGAGCACTCCTTTATGTGCTCTTTGATTGCTTGAGACCACTGTGTGTGTGTAAGTGTGTCAAATGTTGTGCAGGGTTTGTTCCCCTCCTAAAAAAGGGTGATGCAATGTTGTGAGCTGATGGTGCAGGGTTATTTTTAATGTGGTTTTTATTATTATTACAGAGCATTACAACCCGTAACAAAATATGTTTAAGTATTAGAACCCACAGTAACCAAACTATGACAATAATAAGTCCCTAAAACTAGAGGAAAATAATTATAGAAAGTTCTTCATGTGCTTATGTCATAAAAATTGGAATTAATCTGGTTCTGGCATGGCTGTTGGTTTGAAAGTTGCCTTTTTTTCTCCCCCCAGGTGACAATGCATGTCGTGTTAATAACGGAGGCTGCAGCACTCTCTGTTTAGCCATTCCTGGAGGCAGAGTTTGTGCCTGTGCTGATAATCAGCTCTTGGAGGAAAACAGTACAACCTGCATGAGTAAGAGTCTTACAGATCATCTGAGCTGATGCTGCTGTTAAGGGATCAAGTCAGAGCTGAAAAATAAAACAAGGGACTGTGGCCTCCTAGAGGCTCTGTGAGACAAAGATACATTCCTTAAGATTCTAGTTGAAGGCAGTTTATTAGATATAGCAAAGGTTTTTCAAAGAAGACAGAATGTTTAGCACACAGTATTTGAGGATAAAATGCATTGGGAAATATACCAGCACGTCTGATACAATAAAGCACTTGAATATTTCACTGAATTATTTTCAAACATATCAGAAATTAATCCTTATAATTATTATGTTAAATTGTTATAAACAATTTTCATATTGTTCTATGGACAAATTATCTTAAAGAGAAATCTGGCATTACAATATT
Source organism: Anabacerthia variegaticeps (assembly GCA_035583185.1). Taxonomy (NCBI): domain Eukaryota; kingdom Metazoa; phylum Chordata; class Aves; order Passeriformes; family Furnariidae; genus Anabacerthia; species Anabacerthia variegaticeps. The sequence continues at coordinate 4,642,071 of JAWWEW010000169.1, forward strand.
CAGGCTGAAACGAATTTTTTATATATTTTTATATATATAATAGGTTTTATTTATATATTTTATATATAAATATATATTAATATATATAAAGTATATATTTATATATAACAGGTTCTGACACAGACTTTGCAAATATTGGTGTCCTTCCACCACCACCCCCTCCCCCCCTTTGGATATCTTCATGGAAACAACAATAAAAACAATGTTATAATAAAGGTGGGACTTTGAATTACAAATAACTTGTCAGATGCTACGGATGGGTTTTTTCTTAATGTTAAGACCTGATATTTATAACTTACTCAAAATTTTCTTCCTTTTTTTTGTTTTTCTAAATCTAATTGATCTGTTTCTTGAAGTGTAATGTGTAAATGAAGTCTCCAGCCAGAAGCCAGTAGAGATGAGTAAAGCAGAAGGATTGTTTCATACTGTGCTGAACATTGTTGAGCTGGCAATGTCCTGCAATTGGCCCCAAAAGCGTGGCTGGCAGAGCCATCACTGTTGCTAAAGAAAACTATTTTTCTTTTTAGCAGAAAGTAGTGGAATTTGGACTTCTCCCTGGTAAGATGGAATGTGAGCATTAGGAAGAGAGGCTGGAGACTTGGAGGTTGGAGTGAGTCAGGTTTCCTGCTTTTCCCAGTTACCCTTCCCTGCCTGGCTCTTCCAAGGGCTTTGGTGCTCCTGGCAGGGTCAGGCACTGATGTGTGGTATTTGCACATCAAGCATTCTCAACGTGGAGCTGAGAACCATATCTGCCTGGATTTGTCAATAAGCTTGGAGCTTGCTGCTTAATTCCACCCCAGCAGGATTTGAGCCTTTCTTCTCCGCCCAGCCTGTACCAGTGCATAATGCAGGTGTTGGAGTTGTTGCTTGGATACAAGAACCAGCTCTTCAGTAATCATTTTCTAGCCCGAAACGTGCCCCAGAATTTGGTCAATGGCTGTAAGAATATTTTCTTTCTGCTGTTGATGAGGTATTGCGATATTTTAAACTGGTGTTTTTCACACTATCATCCAAGCCCCAGTTTAAAAAAACAAACACAGTTGGAGTGCCATTCTGTTCCGAGTTCTTTCCATTTATTAAAAATTAAAAATATATTATTTCAAGCACACACTCAGCTATGTGTGCTGCTACAGGCTTGAGGTGGAATGAGCTCCAACATGCCAGGTTTACTTAGAAATACTCTAAAGAGTGAGAAGAAGAATTATGTGGAGGCAGCATTGCATTGTGTACATACCAAGCAGTTAAAGTAGATGTGCTTCTTGGGTATTTTTCCCAGTTAAGGATGAAGAAGTGGCAGCCCAGCTGTGCCAGGCTGAGCAGTTCCAGTGCAGCAACAAGCGCTGCATCCAGGATCGCTGGCGCTGCGACGGCGACGACGACTGTCTGGATGGCAGTGACGAGCACTCGGAGATCTGCTGTATGTATGCTTGCTGCTTCTTGGCACCCACAACCCAGAGCTCCTGCTCAAAACTGGGCACAAAATTATGGGAGTCTCAGGGGAGGCAAAAGAGCTAATCCTTAAGTCATTCATGTCAATCTTTTATATTCTTCTTTTCATTCATATAATAGCAGTCCTTTCAGATGACACTCATACTCATTTCATAGCAGAGAGGAGCAGTCATCTTTTGGTTTTGACATCATCATATCTGATTCTTTAAACGTTGGTGTTTTTTGCTTTGTTTCCCACTGTTACACTTTTTTTAAATGGGTCACAGTATAATACCCAGGGGGAGGGAACAAGGAGCTGAGCTTTTCTGAGCAGTGCCCACTAGCAGGACAAGAGGTAATGGATGCAAACTGAAAAGGATGAATTTTATCCAAGCACAGATCTGAACCTCTGAAAGGAAACACTTCTTTACTGTGAGTGTAGTCAAACAGTGGAAATGACTGAGCAGAAAGGTTGTGGGGTTTCTGTCTGTGGAGATACTCAATATTTATATGCACACAGTCCTGGGAAAGCTGCTCCGCTTGGCTCTGCCTGGGCAGGAGGTTGGACTAAGTGATCTCAGCAGGTCCCTTCCAGGAATGAATGTTTCTGTGATTCTGTAATGCACTTCTTAATAAAAAAAAAGAAAAAGTTCCACTGTTGCAAAGAAAAATAGTAGAAAACATACCAATCATGCATCTGTGTCACTCCTGGAAGGTACTCAGGTAGCCTGCTATAAAATCAGTGTTGCAGCAATGGAAATTCTTTCCCTTACTCAATTTGCTGCGATGCTTTCTATTTCTGGCATTAGAGCATTTCTCTAAACCAAATCTCCTTTACTGAAATGAAAATACTTTCTTTTTTTCTCAATCAGTTGTAGGCTTGAACACTCTCCTACAGTGCAGAAAACTATTCTCATGTGTCTGAAAACTATTCCCATGGTCTCTCATTCTTATCTCTTTGAGACCAATCTGGGTTTTTTTTTTTTTTTGGGTTTTTTTTTTTTTTTTTTTGTTGTTGTTGTTGTTGTTGTTTTTTTTTCTCCAGTAGATGATGATGTTGTTTGTAGTTTTTTGGTTTTTTTATTCCATTGCCCTTCTATGGATTGGGTGTCCAAAAATGGATGTATCTTAAAAAAGCTGAGGCTTTTGTGGAGCTGGTTATGCTGACAGGATGTGTTGGTTCACTTTATTAATATATTCTTGGTTAAATCTTTCGTGCTTCACACTGGCCTGATGTTCCTGATACACACTGAGCTTGTGATCCTCTGTACTGCCTGGATCTTTTTCTGTAGGGCTGTTACATAGCCAGTTTTGGGTTTTGGTTTTTTTTTTTTTCCATCCACCATTTATGAATTTTTGATAGTTCTGTGTAATACTCATTACTGATTTTAGTCCTAATTATTTTCAAAATATTTTTCCACTTCTGAATTGTGGTGTTTAATAAAGTTTTAATGGTGGGTTTCTTGCACTTAAATTAGGGAGGTCAACTAATATAGATGGGGAGAAGGAAAATCTTTTGGCAGATTTGACTTGATTCTCTTTTAAATTGGTGTAATGAGACCAATCCATTGAACAAAGCTTGTAATTCTCTGAGGATTTATACAGACATAAGTGAAATAATGATCTGGCCTTAAATCTATATGTGATCTATAGTTTATGTGGCCAGTATGGTAACATTGATCTCTTTTCAGCAGTTGCTATAGTAACTTCAATAGTTCTTTATGAGTTGGAAATACTTGCAATTACGAATAGAATACACATGTTACTAGATATATATGAGCAAAAGCTTAACTACCATTTAAAACAGTATCTCTGTCTAGCATTAAAGTCAAGTTAAAACCCAAAAGGTTTGTAATTTTATTGCATGGATGCTGAGAGTTTTGTTCTCCAGTCACACTGCCAACTAGGTTGCTTCAGAAGTTTTAGATTTGGGGACACCTTTCTGCTGAGATTATTAATTATTCTCTAGTTCCAGTGTTTCTGTAGCCTGCACACGAAACACTCATGAAGGGCTCATGTGCTGTTGGTATCACCCTCGCTCTGTGTTGTCTTCAGTAGGAAGAACAGGCACAAAGGTCAGAGATAAAAGCTCCTGAAATGTCAAGGATAAGCCTGCAAGAAATGCTTTCATTTTAAATACCGTTTGTTTCCAGATGTATGTTAAACTTTAGAAAACCTCTGGATGGCTGAGGGGGTGAAAAATAGCACAAGATTATTTTTACCCCAGCATTTGAACTGGTGTATAGTTTGCTGCTGTTGTCTTGCTCAAGATTAACCAGATGTGCCAATAATAGATTTTATTAGTATAGAAGAAGCAGAATATATACACTTGCTACAGATGCAACAAGAGGCCAGTAGTACTTGTGTAATTTCTGTGTCTTCATCCTTGCCATCCAACCCATGTTTGAAAGGTACCTTGTTCACTCCTGAACACCGAGGGGTTTTTGTTAGTTTTACACTGCATTGCATATTTCACTTTTTGACACCTCCAATTTCATGGTGAGTAAACAGCAGATCTATACGTGGCCATTGACAGTAATGTGCATCATTTTAGAAGCATTTTATGGCCTGCCCAAATCCCTGCTTGCTGTGCTATCGTGTTTTGGCTATGAATTTAGCAGCTTGCATCTGTTCCCTTTGGTGGGTTCCTTTGTTTATGTGCACTTCAATTTGCAACCCCCCTCATTCTGTAAGATGTGATCAAGGACATGTTTCTTTAAGGAAATAGCAACACTATAAAATGCTGCTGCTTTTTATCACTTATTAGAAGGGAATCTCCATCCTGACTGGGATATGACAGAAGAATCTTTACTCTGTGTTGTTTAATTTATGATTGAGGGGCTGCAATTTTTGTCATGGTGGTCACATATCCAGGGTGACCACGCTAACTGCATCACCAGGAAATACCATTTAATGTGCTCTTTTCAGCTGTTTTTCTCAAATTATTTTCATAGGAAAAAAAACATTTAATGTTTTTTTCCCTCCACAGTCAATCATAGCTGTCCTGACGATCAGTTTAAGTGCCAAAATAATCGCTGCATTCCCAAGAGGTGGCTTTGTGATGGAGCCAATGATTGTGGTAATAATGAAGATGAATCAAATCAAACTTGTGCAGGTAAAAATTTTACTTGGCTGTGCATGCAACTTCTCTAATATCAGTTCCATTAGTAGTTCAGGACTGAGACATGCTGAACTGAACCTGTCTGCTGCTAATAATCTGATTATTGACATTTACAGGGAATTCAGATTTTGATGCCACTAAATCTGGAATACAAATTATGTTTTCCTTAATCCACATGCTCAACAGTGCTTTCCAAAGTAATTCAGCACTTAATCTATCCATGTGGGTTGACTGTCAACCCAGTGCTTAGGTACAAACTTTCAGGTACAAATCCTTCTTGGCAGTTGGCATTTTGCTTGTTAACACACCACGATAAGTGCCATGTCACTAGTAAATTTTACTTTGTGTTGATTTACTTTATGCGTAATGAGTTTCTCGCTTTCCACTTGTTTTGATTTGTAAGTTATTAACTATATAGTGGATTTTTAAGGAAATACCAAGATGAAGGTTGTTTACTGATTCCACTGCAGTAAATCAGGGAGCTCCCAATGTGTCTTTTGCTTGTGTGGAATTGATGTTTGGTGCTTGTTGTCAGAGTAAACAAGAATTACAGATCAGATGTACAAAATATCAGGCATCAAAGAGCTGATGACTGTTTTAGACTGAAATGCAGTGAAAGGCAGCACACATTGTGTATTAAAATATTCCCTGAACTCATCTGACTTGATTTCCATTTCACATGTAAAATCAGCAGTTCTGATTGTTACTTGTGTGGTTTGGCTAAAAGCACTTTAGCACTGATGCAGACCTACAGTGTCCATATCACCTCTGCTCTCTTATTGGGGATTCTAATACGGCTTGATATCCTTTGATATTCAACTGTTTGCTTGTTGGGAGAGTCTTATTTGAAGACAATATTTTTGATCCCTGTGTCAGTTGGATTCAGATTGAATTTTCTATTGTTTGTTCCATTTATTCCTGCAGTGGCAAACACTACTAATGTTTAAAAATTAATTTTCTGAAATACTTTAAACTTACAGTCTTCCCTTGTATTTTGGGCTGTTTCTATGATGAAAAAAGGAAAGTAGTAGTTGAGAATACCAAATGAAGAAATATTCTTTTGATTATTGAGGGTTTCGATATATCAGCCATTTTTTTAAAGAATAGTGACATATAGAAGTCTAAAACCTTACATTTGGAATCAAAATCTGTGTCACTATCACTGACATTGTTATGGTTTCACATTTGAATAAACAAAATTGTAAGTAATGCCAGGGTGAAATGTTAGTTTTTGAGTGGTGTTTTACTATTCTTCAGCTTTCCAAGTGATCTATATAGTTACACAGTGTTAGTTCTGTTAGTGATTTTTATTTCTTCAGGAGGAAGACATGCATTGATTGCCTTAATGGATGATGACAATTCTGTGTTTGCAAAGGCTAAGATTTAGTGAGGCAGGCACAGCACACACACGTGCTGATTGCCGTCTTTCTGTGGAAATGGGAATTTTGCCAGATCATGGCTTGTGGTAGGGAATGTAATCTGTTAATATGCTGATCACTAGACATTTTTGTGTCTTGATTTTTGGTTACATCAGCTCTTTATCTGACATGAATGCTCTAATACGACTAGTTTTGTGTGATTACATGTAGAACTTGATGTTCTTATATGAAGAAACCATTTAGAATTGCACACAGCAGAGGCAGAGCAGAGCCCTGCAGCGAGCTCAGTTCTCTCTGACGCCAAGGGAGGTGAAGGATGTTGAGTGAGATCAGGTGAAATGTGCAGCAGGCCAAGGAGGTGCTTCCACAGCCAGCCTTGCACCCAGAGACCTCGTGGATTTGGTCCATTTCCCTCCCATTTCTTGGAGTGTTTTCTCTTGACAGCAAGAACGTGTCAGGTGGACCAGTTCTCTTGTGGGAATGGACGCTGCATTCCGACCTCGTGGCTCTGTGACAGGGAGGATGACTGTGGGGATGGCACAGATGAGATGACATCCTGTGGTAAGTAGGGGAAAAAAATAAAAAGTAAAATTAGTCTCTAAAAAGTAAAACATATAAGGATCTCTTTTCGTGTGAACTGATGGATAGAACAACTATCAGGGGCCTTTTTGTTTTTATGTGAACTGATAATTTCTATTTGCCATTTCAGAAATAATATTGTTTGGTTAAATAAACCAAAAGCAGAGGCAGAATTTTCCATTAATGAGTTTTTAACTGTGATACCAAATATGCAGATCAATCAATGGAACACTTTTTTTCTAATTTACAGCCCATTATCAAATACTCTCACCCTCAAAAATTATTCTTTATCTCTGCCACATACCTCTTCTCATGGGCTCCCTCAGCAAAGCCTGGATGTCAATAAAATGAGCCTGTTTCAAGTCTGTACAGAAGGATACTTTGATGTTGCGTTTTGCAGCAAACAAAATAGTATTTCTTGATTATATTCTGAGACTATCAGCAGCTGTGCTGATTGCTGCTGTGCAGAGATAATGCAGAGAGGTGTGCTCTCTAATCAGCTGCTCCCAAACAATTAAGGGGTTTAATAGTCATTGGTTTGGCAGGGCACAGGTAACTGCTGTGGCTCTGAGAGCACAAGGGTCAGTGAGCGCTCTGTAAATGTAGAATCATAGAATGGTTGGAGTAGGAAAGGACCATTTTGTTCCAATCCCCCTGCCATGGGCAGGGACACCTTCCAGTAGAGCCTTGTCCAGCCTGGCCCTGGACACTTCCAGGGATGGGGAATGAAACAAAGTCATTATGTGAGTAAAAATGAGACTATTATTAAGGTAGGCTTCTAATGCTGTGCTTCCAATCAAATACCTTCAGTGGTGTCCAGAGGTAGAACAAGTGATCCCAGTGGGTTTGTGTTGTGCAATGTCTAAAATCCTAACACACTGTGTGATGGTGCAGCTTTGGCCCTCTCTGCTGGAACATCTGGCTGTGCCTTGGTCTCAGACCCATTGGGAATCCACAGATCTCACTGGCATCCCGGAACTCCTTCCTGTGGGTTTTGTTTAGTATCCTCTTAGCTAATTGGGAATATTTCTTCAGATCATTAAATCAGGATTGATTTTACTGGTGCATTCTTTGTTTAGCCAGACTTTACAAATGTTTCGTGGTTTATAATCTTGTTATTTGTAAAATATCTTTGGAGGGGCTGGAAAAGGGCTGAGGGTCATGAGAAGACTGCTGGTGTTTATGAGGATAAGCACAAGTCATTTTAATTAGTTTCTGCCCCTTTTTATAGGTCTTGGGTAGATGAACATGAAAAGGAAGTCATGGAGGCATTCACGTATGGAAAAGGGGAAAATTGCATTTAATATATGAGTGAAATTTCTGGGAAAATTATTGAGCAGCTAAAAAGCAGAAATTAAAAATTGCTTTCAGTTTGGCTTGAAGCACATAAGGCATATATTGTTGAACATTTCCATCATTTCCATTATTTATCTCAGAACAGATTTTTGTTGTCACTGTAATGTGTTCCCCCAAGCAAAACAGATTTCTTTTTATTTAAAAAAAAAAAAAGGCCTACTCCAAGACTTTCCAGGAGTGTTGTCATCAATAATGGCTTTTTTTCCCCACACTTTCCTGTCCTGAAGCAGGAGAGTCACTTGTGTCCAATGAAGTTCTTGGGGATCTAGAAATTTGCTGTTTGATGCAGCTGGTTTGGTTTAGGGCTCCCTGCTGTGACTCTTTAAGCCAAAATGTGATTTCATTTCCTTCCTGGGGAAATTTTACATTTCTGTGGCACGCTTTAAAAATGAATTAAAAAAAAAATGTATAAAAACTGTCCATTCAGGACAAAGTGGCCTTTAAGTCACAGTTCAGGCAGGTTGTTCACGTTGTCATCTTTGGTTTGCCTAAATTGTCACTTACTGAGAAGTCTTGTCTTCCCTTACTGGTCTCTATAGAGAATTTAGGCTCTCCTTATTCTGTTTGACTCAAGTGAGACTTTCAGATTGTTTTCTGTGGATTATCAGGTTGTGTAAAGTAGATCTTGTATTTTCCAAATGAACAGGTTGTTGGTATGAGTGCACATAGCTATGTCATGGGGTTTAGAAGAAAAAACAACTCTGAACACATTCAGACTATATTTAAGTAATTCTATGCAGAGGCATATTAGAATATTATAGAAACAAATCTCTTGTAATATAGATTATTCTTTATTAACTGTCTCAGATTTCTACTGCTCTGCTGGAATGCTTGGAGGAATTGCCTGTAAATACTGACAGCGGAATTGCTTGTAAATACTGACATTTTAATTTTGGATTTTATGATGTCATTGTAGAGTAACTTTATTTCTCGACTGCTATTTTGCTTGGTACTTAACTTGTTCATTTTGTAGTCTTCCAATCCTGTCTTTTACTGGCAGTGCCATTGGAATTGGAGAACTCTTTTATATAAATAAACACATTGAAAATATGGTTTATATCAGATGTCAGGCTGTAATTATTTATAAATATTAACATGTTTAGTGGTAAAGCCAGCCCTGGTCTGATGAGAATATATAACCATGTTATCTGGCATGAGTATTGCATTTCAATGGTCTTTGTTGAGGAAGAATGGGGTTTGGACTAGAATTTACAGTTTTAATGCTTTTTTAGCCTCTCTTTTGGGTGTCTCACTTTTTCTCCTCTCCAGATTAAGCATCTCAGGTACAAATGCTTGGTTCAACACATTTGTGTGACTTATGTGTATAGGAAAGCAGAAGAATGTATATCCTGAAGAGGATATACATTAAGTAGTTTTTATTTCTTTTTGAACACTTTCACAGAATTCCCAACGTGTGAGCCCCTAACTCAATTCATATGCAGAAATGGAAGATGCATTAGCAGCAAATGGCTCTGTGATTCAGGCAAGTATCAAGTGCTCCAGATCTGAAATGAATATGATGGGTATTACCTAAATATTTATTACTTTGATGCTCACTCTTGTTTTTTCCTGAGGCTGATATTGCCAGTTTGGCTTGTAAGTGGCCAAAAAATAAATAAAGCATTTTCAAATTACTGACCTCACCTAGAAAGCAGCAATATTGAAGCTTCATATAAAGAATGAGGCTCTGGACATCATAGTAGTTACAAGTAGGACATAATGTAAAGAAAAAATAATTTAAAAAAATCAAGTTATTGCTTATGAAAGTATCTTCTATTTTTAGAAAACAAAATAGTTCCAGTGATGTTTAATTGTTTGTGGACAAGTTCAGTTAACTAAATTACATCCTACAAGAGCAAAAGCCTGGAAGACTTTACAGTGTGTTTATTTCTTTGGTGTAAAAGAAGTGCTTATTTGAATGGCAGCTGCTCAAGGGAATCTCAGAGCTTGTGGTGTGGCAGTGACGTCCTAAAGTCCTAAAGACTTTGACTTGGTCCTTCATCCACCAAAGCACTTGTTGTTTCTCTGATTGTATGAGTCCAACAGGAATTCATAGCTGTAAATGGACAAATTCCTCAAAAGATCACAGTGTGCTGACTGGAATTCTGTGCAAGGAGACCCTTTAGAGTTTACCTACCACACTTATCTTTTTCCTCCCTTCATGACCCTGATCAAATTATTGCCTTAAGATTGTTGGAATGGCTACAGTATTAGAGTAATGAGAAACTGCATTCCACGCTTATTTATGTGCTTTCTCCACCTTGCACCGTTACAAATACGTGCAGACAACAGGTTTAATACCATTGCAAAGAAATCCTGCCATGAGGCTTTCATTTTGGTTTATATAAAGCTCTTTGTGTCTGTGATTACCTGTCTGAAGTTAACAAATCACAGAGAATGAAGTAAACCCGCTGTGTTTGGAAGGCTGTGCAGTTACACACAACTAAAGAAATCAGGAACACCTACAGCCTTCTCAGGTTTGTTGGTGCCTGTGACTGAATAAGTGAGTAAGTGCAAGGGGCTACACTATCCAAAATGACAGAGCTGAGTGCTGTTGGCAAATAGGATTTAAGGTGTTACTTGCATTACAACGCATTTGACCACGTGCCTGTAAAAAATCTACTTTATGTACTGCCTTTTTTTTTTTTTTTTGGCTTGCCTTTGGGGAAATATTTTTCCCTCCTCGCCCCTTTTATTGAGAATCTTTTCCCTTTTAAAACCTTGTGCAATGTTGCCACGTGCAGACGATGACTGTGGGGATGGCAGTGATGAGCTGGGCTGTGTTCACTCCTGCTCCGCTGACCAATTCCGCTGTCACAACGGTCGCTGCATCCCGAGTCACTGGGCCTGCGACGGTGACAACGACTGTGGAGACTTCAGTGATGAAACCAAGACAAACTGCAGCAGGGAAGGTTAGATTCGATTTTTTCCCCTCACATTTAATACTTATAAATACGTAGAGTACTTTGTTATAACTAGTCTTCAGTCAGTGGAAAAAGAGCTGATGCTTTTAAGCTTGGCAGAGGTCGGAATGGGAAATATGTCAAGTGCAATATGATCAGAGAAGTGTATCAAGGAAGAAGAAGGCATTTGAAAACAGAAGGGCCATTACAATGAGATGGGGTTTATAATTTTACTTTGCTGAATTCTGCTGTTCATGATCTTTTCTTATTACAGAGATGCATGCTGGCTAGGTGAAGAGACAGTAAGAGGCATTCCTTAAGTTACTATTGATACTTTCTGGGTTTATTTCATGCACTGGAGCACCAATACTCTCATTTTTGTGTGATCCAAGTCTTTGAGTTTGTGGGTTTTTTTGTTTTGTTTTGTTTTTTTTTTTTGTTTTTTTTTTTTTAATCAAAGCATTTAAACAAACTACAGCCCATTCAAAGGCCAATGGATGTATTTATTTGGGTGGGGAGAGAAGGGAAGGATGCCTGTAGCAAAGGATGAAGAATAATCAGGTCAGAATGAGGCAATGTTTTTTATATTTTTCTCATAATGCTTTTTCTACAACAAAATAATTGTACAGAATATTATCGGTCCCTTTTCATTAGTTTATGTTCTAAATCTATTTGCAGACCTCATACAAATAGATGAATTAGCAGAATGCCAGCATGAGAGAAGTCCTTTAGTTTTTATGTGTTTACAAAAATTGTTTTAATTGCTCTGGAACTGAGCAACCCCCTTAGACCCCTGTTCGTGTCCATCTTGAAGCTTAAAGGCTCACTCTTCTATGATAGAATGAAAAAATGCAAACTATCTGAAAAAAAAAAATCCAAGGCAACGTTAAATACACTAAAATGTATGTTTATAAACATTGTTACAAGAATTTATTCTCCTAATGTGTTTGGGTACAAACGGGAATGTGTAAGTATGTCATTACTTTAAAGTGCACGTTATTGTCGTCAGTATGGTATTAAATAATGGAAATACAGTGGTAATAGTTTGGGGAAAGGAAAGCAAGGATAAAATTGAAAACAGAAAATGCTTAGAGAAATATGTATGCGGTGAATAATTAAAAGCACACAGTAATTATGCTGTGAAACAGGCACCACTGATTCCAACACTGCAGTGAACTGGGATTCCTTGCTGTGGAATTGGGAGCAGCTCCAGCTTGGTTTGCCAGTGCTGTGAGAGCACAAGCCAGGCTGGGGTTGGGGCCTTGTGAGAGCCCAGGTGGGACCTTTGATGTTTTGTGAACCAGGACATGGCCCTTGTTGGATAAAAGAGGAGGAGGAGGAGGAGGAAATGTAGCCTGAGGACCAAAGGCAGGGCTTATGGTCCTCAGGTCATCCTTCCACCTCCAAACTCATTCCTGCCTGGCAGCTGTGGGAAAATAAAGAACTGAAAAATGGTTCTTACCTTAAGGCTGCAGTGGAGCGGGGGGAGTGAAAGGAGTGAGCAGGGTGAGAAAGAGCTTGTCTGGGGCTTGTGTTGGAGTGGTGAGTTAGGATGGAAGAGTGAGCTTTGAGTGTTACACCTGGGGACTCTGCTCCTAGCTTTGGTTAGGAACTTGGATTCAAAATCAGTGTACACTTGGAATGGCAACAAACCTCACATGAGCAAATTCTTCAATGTAATTCTTATTTCTCTAAGCAACTCCCTCTCCTGGAAGGTGCAATGGGAGGGAATTCCAGTGCAGCCCTGATGGGAACTGTGTCCCCGAGCTGTGGCGCTGCGACGGAGAGAAGGACTGTGAGGATGGCAGTGACGAGAAGGGCTGCAATGGCACCATTCGCCTCTGTGATGAGAGAACCAAGTTCTCCTGCAGGGCCACAGGTATGTGCTTGCTCCTGGGTTTTCCTACCCTTCCTCAGTGGGTGTGGCTGGCTTTTGATCACATAGCTACTCTTTGACTGCTGCTTTTAATGCTTAATGCAACTGAGGTGAGGCTGCTTGTTGTACTCGTGCCAGGAAAATAATATTCATTGGCATCCCCAACCTGGTTTCTGATTTGCAATATAAAATAGATGAGTTCTGAGATGATTTAAGGTTGAAACTATTCTCTGTGGCAATAAATCAAATCAAATATTTAAATGTAGCATTTAACAGTACTCCAAAGTTAAGGTATTTTCTTCTATTTTCCATCTCTGGCCCTAGAAGTTGAAAAAGGTGGTATAAAGTAATTAGCTAGAAGACTTCAAAGAATTAGAACTGGAAATTTGAACTATTAGAAGAAAAATATATATTTGGAGAATGTTTAAAATAATTTTTTTCCTAATTGTACTTCATTAGAAGATGTAAGAAGAATGTGGCAATCGTTATGTGAGAATGCCTTGCAAAATAATGTTTAGATGGAATGTTATTTTAAGGGAAAGTCCCTTTAAGGATGAAGTTAATATGTATCAGTATTGGATGAATATTTTTGTAATTTCTTTCAAAGTTTAATGGAATATTAGGGCTAAAATTACTTTCCAAGCAAAATTTAATTCAGACTATAATAAGTAGTAATATTGTTTTCATGAGGCAACTGTAATTATTAGGAGAACCCCTTCTAATTGCCTGTGTTATAGCTAAGCATGATAAATGTTACAGCCTATAAGTGAGCTCTGTCCAAAAGCACTTTGCTGCTGTTTGAATTTTGAAGCTGTACAAATCATAATGTCCAGATAAGTAAATACAGAATGCTGAATTTTGTCAAAATAAACCCCTCCCTTTTGTGTTCTTGCCGTTTCCATAAAGATCTGTAGAATAAGTAGCTGTTAAATGAAATAGTTTCACTAAATAAAAATGGATTATTGCCTTCTGTTTCCTCAAATACTGATGGAAACATTGACACAGCAAATCCACTTCTCCTTGACACTCTCTTTTTCCTGGTGCTTAGATGGGGAAAAGGTGATACCAATCCAAGTGACTCAAGCTGAATTATCAGAGGGGAGAAAGGGGAAATCTCAATAGATGAGGTTTATTTTCATCACTTGCATTTGAAAGCTTAATGAGATACGATGTTACTGCTCCAGTTAATAGAAAGCAGAGAACTAGGTTAAAGGCAGAGTGGAATATGAGATGAAGTGTAGATTTGAGTTATTAGGCTTGATTGTCTTTTGGAACATCTTCCTTCCAAGGCTGGGCTTTGCTTTCTTGCTTTTGCTTCTCCTCAGTGGGTTTAGATGCAGAGTGGAAACCCCTTTGTGGTGGTAAGCTAAAAGGAAATAGCAAGTATTTAATTTCAGCAAAGCTGCTTGAATGAGTTTGAATGTTTTCTATTTTTATTTTATATTTTTAAACCTTTAGTATTTTTGGTGGTTCCACTGGAACTTTCAGCCTGGACTGTTCTTGAGCTGAGGTGTCCAAAGTCAGCCAAAAGGCTGTAAGGCACTTGAGTTATCAGATTTTTGAGTTGTTTTTCTGATTATTCAGGAACACCACGTGGTTGGTTGTGGTGCTGTGGGATGTAAAATCTACTAGAGGTTGTGCAGCACTGGGATATAAGAAGCAATAACTGAGGGTGACTGCTGTTGGGCTGCTTCTAGCCAACCATTTTCTCCTTTTAAATTAGATTACACTCCTTTTAAATTAGACTAGATTAATTTAAATTTGAATAAGACCCAAGTTTCTATTTTAAATTCTGATTCTTGTAATTATTGCAGGCATGTGTTTCAGCTCAGTTTTATGTACTACATAAATCTGGGTTTCTTTATTCCATCTCCCGACTTTTGAGTTCATAGTAGTGGACCAAGAGCAGAATCAGTGTAGTCTCACTTAAAAAGTCATCTAATTACTCTGACAATCATGATCAAGTACTATTGTCAAGGCAAATGCAAAAGAGCCATGACTACTTCAGTTGAGTAAGCAGTAGATCTGATTTTCAGGTTTTTGTAATGATGAAAGGGGTAGATTCAGTTGACATTAAAAATGTGAATGAAAAGGAACCACCTCAAGTAAATTAGAAAAGTATGTATTTTGTTCCAATACTGGTTTTTACCCTCAGTTCTTGATATTGTTTTCTGTAGTAACAACTTTCTTCTTTAGGTCCTGGTTTGGTTTTGTTTTTTGGGTTTTGTTTCCACTTCTGTCTCATCCAGGAGGCATTTATAAGTATAAATTATATTAAATATATTTCTACTTTCTACTAAAACCTTTACACACAAGGAATATCCATGTTCTTGAAACAATATCTAAGTTTCAGATGTTTTCTACAGGCAAGGTCATTGTCCATCACAACATTGTATTAAATGTGTCAGAGTGAAATGTTATTTTACTTTGATGGGCACAGGTCTGAGTCCATTCTATAGGTTAGGAAGGAATCACAGCTTTAGGCTGTAAGAATTAGCTATAAGAGGGAACTGAATGCAATTAATGCTCAATCAAAGCAGTTTTCCTGAGGTTGAATAATCAGTCCAAAAACCTCCTGGGCTCAGTTTCCCAACAAACACAGCATGGTATATAAACACTTAATTCTGTTGCACTTGCTAATATTTGTAGGAAATAAAAAAAGAGCAGCATTTGCTTTCCCACATAGTTGTTGCTGCAGAGCTCTGTTTTACTCTGTTACACTTATTTCTTCAGCAAAAGAGCTGTGGGAAAGAACAGATGTATCCATTGAGGCAATTAATTTGGGATGGAATTTTACTAAAAAGGTTCCTGCAAACCAGAAGTGTGAGTTTCACTAAGGGGTAATAAAGCCAAAATACTTCAGTGAATTTTAAGTAATGATTTCAAGGCAGTCATAATATTTCATTAAGTCCATCTCTTTAGAATTTTGGCAAAGATTAATTCCTTGAAAGTCTATTCTGCTTAAGAACCTGTCATATCTATCGTAATGAAAGATGAATCTTTCATTATAAGACATGTCTTCACTAAGGTATGAGAGGCAGGAAAACTGTTTTGCCCTGTAAACATTTGAATGGACCAAAGATTCAAATAACAGATTAGGAGCTCTGCTGGAAGCAACTGTGATTTACTTTGGATTCTGGTTAGTGTAGTTGATGTTGGTGCATTCCATTAGCTTTCATTCTACTGCTGGTTTATAATATTATATAAAATCAATGGTCCTTCAAGATGATAAAAAATAGGGACATTTGTGACACTTGTGATTGCAAATAATCATAAACATCATATACATCATACCTACAGTTTTGTTTCCCTGTCTGTGCCATTCTCTGTGAATATTCTTTCCCATTACAGCCTGATTTTTCCCTACCTAATTGTAGACAAAAAAAACAAAAGAGGTTCAGGATGAGCTTCATAATCCATTTCCATTTGGAAAATAAAGGACATGATATTTCTGGTCAGGTGTTATCAAAATGAACAACCAGCCCCTCTTGATTTGATCTAACAATTAACAAGTTCATGCTTCAGGTTTGAAAAGCAGCTTGGGACAGGAGCACACACACACACCCCCCTGTAAGTGAGAACATGAATCTTGTTTCTTTTCCACCTCTTAAAATCCTTGGCTTTGTTGATTCTAATTTAATACCTCTATTAAATTTTTTAATGATTAAAAGCCCTTTTTAAGTCAAGTGACTGTCTTGTGTCTCCAAACACTGATGGTCAGCACAAAGGTGGAAATTTTTTTCCCCTCTTGAGAAGTGATCTGAACAGTGCTTTGACCAAGCTGAAATCATGTCAGATATCTCCTCTGCTGCAGTTATTTCATCTAAAAACTGATCATTTATCTGTGTTGTGTCTACTTCCTAGAAGGATTTTGCCTCTCAAACCCATGCTAATAGAAAGTCATATATTGCAACATTGCCTCCGTGGAGGGCTGTTGGAATAGAAGGTAAAGGAAAAGCAATAAAGATCATAAAAAAATTTTTAAAAAATAAATATTTTAGTATCATTTGGTATATTTAACAGATTATGAGGCTGTGTCCTGCCTATATGCAGGTCTGCTCAGCATAGAAATAATTAGGGTTGGTAGTTTTTGGAAAAATAGACTGTCAACAGTGTTGTGGGTGATGCTTCAGAGTGTAAGTTGGTTTCTTTTTGTCCATCAAAAAGGAAAGTACTATTAATAGAAAAGCATTAAAAAAAAAAAAAGAAAAAAAATCAAGGAAAAAATCTCTTTGTTGTTACTGAAGCTTTTTTCCCTCAAGTTTGCTCCCAGTCTGATTTGCTGTGTTTATTGTCTCTTTTCTCCAAGGGAGATGCATTAGCAAAGCGTGGCTTTGCGATGGCGATATTGATTGTGAGGATCAGTCTGATGAGGATAATTGCGAGGGCTATATGTGTGGACCACCAAAATACCCTTGTGCTAATGATACCTCCATCTGCCTACAGCCTGAGAAGCTCTGCAATGGGAGAAGAGATTGTCCTGATGGATCTGATGAAGGCGATCTTTGTGGTACTTCTTTTAGACACATTTCTCTGATTATTCTGGCTATTGTGGGTTGTGATGCTTCTGTTGGGAAAAGGGTTCCCACGTGAATCTGACTGACATTTTATCACACTGAGGATTTTTGTTTAATAGAAATCATGCTGAGTTGATCCTTGAAGTATTAGTTTTTTTCAAATAAGAGAAACCTAGTTCCTTAGGCAAGTGTTTCATTTTCAAACCCCTTAAAATACTCCTGGAGCATTTAAAAGGCATTGGTATGTAGGAAAGAATTTAATCTCAATTTCAGTTCTCTCCAAGTACAAAATCTTGAGTTCATACCATAGATTGGTTTGGGTTAGAAGGCACCTTCAAGATCACCTAGTTCCAACCCTCCTGCCATGGGCAGGGACACCTCCCACTAGACCAGGTTTCCCAAAGCCCTGTCCAACCTGGCCTTGGACACTTCCAGGGATGGAACAACTGCAGCTTCTCTGGGCAACCTGTGCCAGCATCTCACCACCCACACAGTCACAAATTCCTTCCTTATGTCTACTCTAACCCTGCCCTCTGTCCCTTGGAAGCCATTCCCCCTTGTCCTGTCACTCCAAGCCCTTGTCCAAAGTCCCTCTCCAGCTCTTTTGTAGCCCTTTGAGATACTCAAAAGGTGCTCCACAGTCTCCCCAGAGCCTTCTCTTCTTCAGGGTTAACACCCCCAGCTCTCAGCCTGTCCCTGTAGCAGAGATATTCCAGCCCTCTGAGCATCTTCATGGGCTTACAGCAGGTCCATGTTCTCCTTATGTTGGGGGTCCCAGAGCTGGAAGTAGGGGTTTCACAAGAATTTGGGCAAAAACATTCCCAGGCCATGTTGAGCTGCTGATCAACTCTTAATCCATTCTCCACCCAGCCTAGGTTTGTGCCTGGGGTTGCCCTGACCCAGCTGCAGATCCTTGCCCTTGGCCTTGTTGGTCTTTATGGCTTTCTCAAGGGCCTGTCAGGGTCCCTCAGGGTGGCCTGTTTTCCCTGCCACATCAACCACACCATCTTGTGGGGCTGCACTAATCCCACTGTTCCTGTCACTCACAAAGGTGTCAAAGAGCATCAATACCAACCCCTGAGGTCACCACACGGGCACTGAGCCCTGCTAAAAGCTTGCAAAATGGCAGTAAATCTACCATGCTGAATATTTACACACTAAGTATTCTTAAAAATAAATGTGAGAAATCTGGCTTAGAAATGTAAATTTGATTGGTGCTTCTTAGAGGCTTTTATACCTTTTAGTGGATGTGGTGGCTTTAAGAATACACAATATAACTGAGAGCCCTTGCAGCCCTTAATTTTTATGTTGTTTTTTCTCCATGCTATTTCAGATGAATGTTCTCTTAACAATGGTGGATGTAGCCATCAATGTTCTGTGGTTCCCGGAGGAAGAATTGTGTGCTCCTGCCCTGCAGGATTCACTCTTGGTACAGACAACAAAACTTGTGAGATTATGGATTACTGTACCAAGCACCTCAAGTGTAGCCAAGTTTGTGAACAGCATAAAAATACTGTCAAGTGCTCGTGTTATGAAGGCTGGAAGCTCAGTAAGGATGGAGAAAATTGTGTTAGTACTGGTAAGCTGAAATTGAGTGTATTTTCAATATTCAGGGTGTTAATAGCTGTTGTGGCCATTTGGAGAGGGGATTTTTTTGATCTAAGAAATATGGGCTGGGATTATCCAAATGTGGGACTGATGGCAACCTAAGGACTCCATAAAGGTGATTGTTGATGGGCAAAGGGGTATGGAAATATCAGGTTGCTTATAAGATTTTCTAAGAGTGTTAATATCAAATAATTCTTGAGTTGTTGGAAGTTTTATACTGTCTTTTGCATACATTTAATATGCATGGTATATATATGTTTGTGTATATATGGAATATGGGAGATTTAATATATATTTATGAGGAATAGATCCATCTGTGACATCATGACATTGATGAGTATTAGCTGAGGGTTCAGAAGGTTAATTTTGAATGTGCAATTATGTGCTACTTGTTATCATTCATGATTTCAGCAATTTTCCCCCCCAAGACACTTTAGGCTTTGTTTTTTGACATCAGTAAGAGCCCTTTCAGCTCAATAATTGAGATAAAACACAACATGAGCCAAAAGAGGAGAGGGCAAAGCATTCCCCTCATTGTTCCCCCTGAGAGGTGCTGAGGCAGGATTGAGAAAGTTTCTCAAGTGCAGTGTTGTGTGTAAAATCCAAACATGTATGTGCAATCTAAACTGTCAGCATGGCTTTACCTGCCCTGCAGGGAGTTAAAACAGGATTGATTTTGCTGTCTAGATTTTCAGAATTTCAGTTTAGGATTCTTTGATAGTGTTTTATCAGTTCTGAAGAGAAACATCTGCCACACTCTGTTGCTTATTTGGATTTTTCATAATCCAGTGAATATCATGTTTAAGAAAATCTTTATTTTTTCCACATGCTCTTCATTTTCTCAGGTGATTCACATGAAAAAAATTGTGGTTTGCAAGTTGAAAATAAAAGCCCGAGTTTCTTATTACTGGTGACTGAAATAATGTAGTAACTACAAACTAATTCTTTTAGAAAAGGCAGATTCTGCCACTCTGACAATGTTCTAGCTAGTTTACACAACATTTTAGAACCCTGTTACAGTAGTAACAAAGCAAACGGTTTACTTATGGCCAAAATATTTATTGGAGGTAATAAAAATAATGTTTCTCTTTGCAAAGCAATGAATAATTAAAATTTAATTTTATATCATAGATATTCTCTTAAGGAGCTTTTAGCAAATGCTCATGAATTGCACATCTTGCCTTTGAGCTTTATTTTTTATTTCTTAAGAATGTGATTTACATTCATCAGGCTGGAATAACTGTTATAATTTCCAGAATGATCTCCAAATTCAGTGCTTGTGTCTCTATAATGGATCTCTTTTATTGATGGGGGGATTGAATCTACCATCAGGAACTTTGCAGGTGACCCCAAGCTGAGGGGGAGTGTGGAGCTGCTGGAGGGCAGGAGGGCTCTGCAGAGGGACCTGCACAGCCTGGAGAGCTGGGCTGAATCCAATGGGATGAGCTTCTACAAGACCAAATGTGGGTCCTGCCCTTTGGCCACAACCACCCCCTGGAGCACCACGGGCTGGGGACAGGGGCTGGACAGGGCCAGGCAGAAAGGGACCTGGGGGTTTGCATTGGCAGGAGGCTGAACATGAGCCAGGTGTGCCCAGGTGGCCAAGAAGGCCAGTGGCATCCTGGCCTGGATCAGGAATAGTGTGGGCAGCAGGACCAGGGAAGTGATTCTGCCCCTGGACTTGGCACTGGTGAGGTCACACCTTGAGTGCTGTGTCCAGTTCTGGGCCCTTCAATTCATGAAGGACATTGAGGGGCTGGAGCGTGTCCAGAGAAGGGCAATGAGGCTGGTGAAGGGTCTGGAGCACAAGCCCTGTGAGGAGCAGCTGAGGAAGCTGAGGGTGTTTAGCCTGGAGAAGAGGAGGCTCGGGGAGACCTTCCCACTCTCTACGACTCCCTGGCAGGAGGGTGTACCAGCTTGGGGTCGGGCTCTGCTCCCAGGGGACCAGCAGTAGAACAAGAGGGCACAGTCTCAAGCTGTGTCAGGGGAGGTTGATGTTGGACATCAGAAGGAATTTCTTCACAGAAAGAGTTATCAGACACTGGAGTGGGCTGCCCAGGGAGGTGGTGGATCACTGTCCCTGGAGGTGTTCAGGAAGAGACTGGATGTGACATTTACTGCTGTGGTTTTGTAGACAAGGTGGTGTTGGGTCATAGGTTGGACTCAGCCTCGGAGGTCTTCTCCAGCCTAGCTGGCTCTATGATCCTGTAATTATTACTGTGGTATGTAAAGAGCTGCTACTATGGCATGGACCCAGGTTTGGGTGTTGGTCAGAGTTTATTGAGCTGTGCTGTGCCAAATCATTCTTCACTGATATATTAATGTAGTTCTGTGTATCTGAAATCTATTTGCTTCATGTCAAAGTTGTTATTTTATGACGGTGCCTTAGTCTTTGCATTGACTTTTGATCAATCTGATTTGTTTTATTATGGATATTTCCAGTAATTCAAAAAAGTGCCTTCCTACTGGGTTACAGACAAGAAAGGGTTAAAAGCATTTCAGATAGACTTAGTAACTCACTGGAGGAAAAAATCTTGGAAAAAACCAAACTTTAAAGCAGGTGGAAATGTCCAGTATTTGGAAACTTAGTGGGGAAAACCCCCACAAAGTGAAATACATTTATTTGTGCTCTAAAGTAAGGTGAGACCACAGTTTCTGAGGGTTTTTTTAAGCCCGTGAGATATCTCTGCGTAAAGTTTACTGATGCTGGTGAGAGTCTGAAGTTACAAATAGATTTTCCCAGATTTTCTCTAGGAGTTTAATCCTAATATATATGATCTGAGACCTGAGATGTCAGCTGATAGAAAGAAAAATGATACCTTTCTTTACAAAGTGGAAAGATACCATCAAAGCTGCAGCAAAATTATTGCATATTTAATATGACATATGCTTTTATACTCACTAATAATCTTGGCCCCTTTCAGCTTATTTAATTCAAAAGGCACAAGAAGTACTCTGAGGGAAAGATCCTCTGATACTTGAGTTCTTTACTCTGGGAATGGCATTTAAGTAAAATGAGAACAATTTTGGTCCTATTTGTGAATCTGTGAGCCTCAAAATGTCCATACCATTTATGTCTCTGGGCAAGCCATCTTGTATGAACTTAAAGAAAACATTTTTTATAATTTATAAGTAAAGTTCAACATGATCTTGAAAGATAAGCAGCCCCCCAAATGCCAAACTACTATTTCAATAATTGCAGCTGGTATGAAGTCATTCTTAGAATAACCCCAATGATGTAAAATGCCTTGAAACAGGAGTAGGTGTGTATTCTATCAGAGCCGTAACTTATAATCAGCTTTCCAGGAGAAAAAATGTCTCAGATAAAAATGATTATGTTGCCTTTGGCTACCTTTTTTTTCTATCTAGAATAACACTCTCCTATATACAATACACAAGCAAGCATTACACTAGTCCATGGCAATAATATGTGAAACCAGTGGGCAGCACATTTTCACAATATTCTTAAAACAGTTTTTGTGAGTCTGTCAGAAGTGGAATGGGAAAGTGAGTGCTGAAAATGCAGTGATGTCGTTGGAGCTTCTTTCCCCCCCCTTTCTTGCATATCAGAATCAAATAGTGGTTTTGTCAGAAGAATCTAATGAATTGCCAGACAAATACAATGAGTTAGAGAATAATAAGTGTTTGGAACTAAAATTCCTAAAGTTGAACAGTTCTTTTCTTTTCAGTTTCGTATTTTTTAGTTTCCTCTGTTTTCTCTTGTTTCTTCTTATGTTGCCTTTGTTTCTTGAGGGGTTTAAGTGTTGTTTTCTTCTCCTTCAGAGTTTCTTCACTTTTCCTCTCTCTTGCTTTTGTCTAGTTTGCTGTTCTGGCATTTCTACATTAGTGGCTTCCCAAAGACTGAATGTTTTGTTTACAGTTAGATTTGTATTGACTGAACTAAGAGTGTGTTGCAGAGCTCCATTATTCAGATGGAAAGTCAATACAAATTATATGTTTTCATACTCTGGTTCCTACTTTCTCTTGGCACACATTTCAAAAGAAGTTGTGCTGATATATTGTGCTTGTTCTTTTAGTTGATAATAAGCACAAAGAAAAAAACCCCCACTGCTCTTGATACTTAAATTTCATATTTGCATTCAACGTTTCAGAATTTGGTATAATAAATTTTAGATGAACTCAAACAGTTTAAAAATGACTGTCACTGTTCTAAGCCATGGGAACTCTGTTATATCACTATATATATATTTATTTGGAAAAGAGCATGATGTGTCTTTGTTTTATCTGTTGTAGCTGGTGTGAAATTCAATTTTGTTGTGATTAATGTAGCTCATGCTTTGTTTCTATCATATATTTTATATGCTTACCTATATGGTAAAAAAGTTTGGTGCAGTTATGCAAGTGGAAGGTACAAAAAAGTGTGATTTTTCTCTTAAGAAATTAACAGTTAAAGTTTTGAAGACTCTAATCAATAACCATTACATTGATTTGAGATTCTACAGAAAATGCTCTTCATCAACTTATAGAATAAAAAGTATTTGCTCTCAATTTCTAGAAGAGGAATCAAATGGGAAAATAACATCAAATTTTGGGGGTTTAGGGTGATGGCAGCGTAACTTTAAATAAAATTCATTTGATTGAGCCTGAAAAGTCTAATTCACTAAAATACAGCTCATTTTATAGAGCCATTGAATGATAAGGCTGGAAGGAAGCTCAAAGGCTAATTTTAACACTGCTCTTGTTTATCTGCTTTCCAAGACCTTCAAGACACCCTCAGTGGTAAACTCCACGTTTCCCCGGGGTGAAATGTTTCAGTGCCTCACTCTCTGAAGATATTTGTATTTCTAGTCTTTCTGTGTCTTCCTGGTCCAGTTTAAGCCTTTAATCCTTGGCCTACTTGTTATTTGTACAGAAAACGGGATTTTTCCCATGTTCAATTCACAAGCTTTGGATGTCTTTGGAGAATTTTCTGTGCTTTCATTCAGCATGTTATTCTGTTTTTTAGACTAGGAAGTTCCAGATTGTTCATAGTTTCCTTGCAGGCCATAATTTCTAGAATTCCTCCAACACTTGCTCATTTCTTGCTCTGCTTTGAAGGAAAGGAACCCATCCAACATAGGACAGGTTTATTAGGTTTCCTTTTTTTCCATCATGGTGTTCATTACTAAGAAGTGTAAAAGAAACTACTGTTCATATCATGGTGTGTGGTTTTGTGCAGTGGAATCACTAAAACCTGCCGTCAATTTATGAGAAATTGGGAAGTGCCCTCAAAGTATTTCTCAACTTGAGATAACTGGTGCTTGTGAAATAGCTACTGATGTCAGTGATCCTGTTCTTTATGAAATTATTTAAGTGCTTCACCAGTTTGAAACCTGGCTTTGCAGGAAGTCACTCATTGCTTTATCAATGAGCAGAATCACTTGGAAAGCTCAAGCCAGGTTTGAACAGGTACTTGAAGAGCTGAAGCAGCTCTGCTCAGGTACCTGATTACCTAAAACAGCAGAGCTAATTTAATCTGTGTGTGCCATGGCTATCAAGAGAAGAGCATAATGAAGTTAATATTTTCACAAAGAGGAATTAACATGTCTTTCCACTTGATGGCCATTTGTGCAGCTTTCTATGTGAATGGTTTAGAACAATGCAATACTGCCCATTGCCATGAACAGGCAATAATCTGTCCTTTATAGACAGGGGGGGTTAATTATATGGGAAGCAAGAGCCCAATATAATTTATGTTTTGCTCTAAGAGAAAGTACTGGGGGATAAAAAACCAAACCAACTACTCCCCCACAGGAGAGGATTGCTCTGAGAAACTGCTCTTATTAAAGTGGATGTGACAACTTGATTCAAAAGTTCACAGAATCCAATTTTTGTCTTCCTTGTTTGTTTTATTAACTCAGTTACTTGTATGCAAAACCTTCCCTAATCTAAAATATGTAAGAAGTATAATAAAAAACATCAATTTCATAGCATGGTTGACCTATGCAGAGTGTGTTTGCAGGTATGTAATTTGATATAAAGGCACTGGCACAAACCAAATAACATTAATTGAATAACAAAGGGAGGAGAACTGTAATGGGAGCTGGATTTGTGATGAAGTGTATCAATAAGCACATGCAATGTTCATTTTCTTCCTTGTTAATTTGGGATGAGGGGTTTTTTTAAGTCCTTCAACTGAAAACACAAGTTACCTTGTATATTAAGCAGATACATTATATATATATTTTAGTAAAATGGTTCAACTAACTGCTCTTTGAAAAAATGTATAACCTCATGGATTCATGTGTTTTGAAACCTTTGAGAAAGTTGATTTTCATTTTGATAATGTGACATTTTAAAGCTCAAATTATGGGCTACAAAACAGTTCAATAGTTGAGTTTGATATTTCCAAATTTAATATTTAGTATCTCTAGTTGGGATCAAAGCTAATGTTAGAAGGGAGAAGTCTGTGGGACTGGAAAAAGTCTTTGAAAGCCTCCTTATCAGAAGATGAATTGTTTTAATCATCTGCTCCTCCTGATTACGCGTTCTGTTGTTCGCCTCCCGCTTCTCATTTATATCCCTATGTAACAATATCTTCTTTAATATTCCTTTGAAATGTATAATCCTCTGCTTCCAGATCCTTTTGAGGCTTTCATAATTTTTTCTATTCGGCACGAGATCAGGAGAATTGACCTTCACAAGCGTGACTACAGCCTGCTGGTGCCTGGGCTGAGGAACACCATAGCCCTCGACTTCCATTTCACTCACAGCCTGCTCTACTGGACAGACGTGGTGGAGGACAAAATTTACAGGGGCAAACTCTCTGACACCGGAGGTATGGAGTTCATCTTTATTTTCTGAGCACTAGGAACAAGTGCAGTTATGACAGGGTGTTAGACCTGTGCTGTCCTAACTGAGCTAGCATTCACAGAAACAGGATTTATGGTGCTGTTCTGCCTTGGAAAAGGGGTATATCTGCATTGTACTTGCTGTTGGGCTAGTAAAGACTTTTTTTATCAAAGCTTCCTTTTGCAATAGGCTATAGGGGGAAGAAAATGACAAATGCAAAAGGCTGGTATTTCTTCCTGGTCCAATGAGTGCAGTATTGATTTTTTCCTTTTTTTTTTTTTTTTTTTTTTAATTTACCTTCACCTTATTGAAAAAGTCTAAGAATTTATAGGATGTCTGATAAATTATCTCCTCTCACGAGGTGAGAGATTCTGCTTCAAAATTTTATAGCATCTAGAAAGACTTTCTCTTTGCCCTGGTGACCTACTGATGGCCTGTAACTCAATATAACCTCATAATATATACAAGAGAGTTTCTCCAAAATGTTCTTTGTTGAAGTGCATGTTCCAGTGCTTTCATTCCTGCATGAGCCAACAGGCAGAAAGGTGTTTAACCTGCTCCTGTAAAAGCTCACTTATGCATCCACACACATGTTCTGTGGCATGTTTGATTTCAGTTTTCAGGGGTTTTTTCCTGCTCCTTAGCAGGTGATATTTGTGAGTATTTTCATATCAACAGATCCAGGTGAGCACAGAAATATCCTACACTGTTAAGCATGTTTGGACAGCAGCAGAATTGCTACTTTCCAGCCATGGTTGTGGTGTTTGTATGACTCCAGTCAGAGTCTGGGTTTTGTTGCCGTGCTCTAATCCCACTGTACCAGAACCCAAGTGGCTTCTCTGGTGTAATAATGTAAAAAAAAGTTAACTTACTCCTTCAGTTTTGCTGCTGTCAAGACCTGACTTGCATCTTCAGGAGCACTGTGCCTCCCTGGAAGTCCTGAGGACTCCCAGAGTGCTCCTGGAGTTGCAATTTTTTGGGGCTCTCTGGAAGAAGCGTTTGGTGGGGAGGAGCTGTTAGCAGACAGTGGCAGAGTGAATTGTGCAGGTGAATTCCAGGGAAGAAAATATGGCTATTATTGTGGAAATAAATGTGTTCTCAAAACATGCATTCCCAACTGGGTTCTCCCTGCCTTTTCTGCCTTGGTCACAAGCTTTGTTTTCTCCTTCTCTGATCGAGAAGGAAGGGGAATGGAGCTGTGTGAGTTCTGTCCAGCATGTCTTGACACACTGGGAGTCAAAACATGAGTGTGTCCTTCAAGAGGCTGCAAAAGAGGTCACTGGGAATAGGACACTTGTAGACCTCCTTGTGTTGCTCTCCATGTGGTCTCTGGCCTGTATGGAAGGTTTCAGAGCTTTACCTTCTAAAGATCAGAGACCTGAAATTTTCCATTCCTGTGGAATGGATTTTATTTGTGTAACTGCTGAAATTGGACTTATTTTCAGCATCCTGTCATGTTTGCAAAGGAAAATATCAAGTCAGATAGAGATCAATCAAGAATTCACTCCCAAAAACATATGATACACCTGTATGTCCATGTTCACCATACCACACTCTATATTAGCTCTTTCAGACGCCTTTTTGTTCTCTCTTGTTGTTTGTTCTGTTTCTCCCAAGGTGTTAGTGCCATTGAGGTGGTCGTGCAACACGGGCTGGCCACGCCTGAAGGTCTCACTGTGGACTGGATTGCAGGAAACATCTACTGGATAGACAGCAACCTGGACCAAATTGAAGTGGCAAAACTGGATGGCACTTTGAGAACAACCTTAATAGCTGGAGCGATGGAACATCCAAGGGCTATTGCTTTGGATCCCAGATATGGGTAACTAGGGAAATGTTACTTTTTATTCTTGCAAAGTACTTTTAAATTCTTGGTTTAAATGTGGGATTGATCAATTTTCTTTTTTGCTGTGAGTTTCTAACTCGTCTTTAATAGTTCTTGAAAGTATTTTTGAGTGTGTTTTGTCCTGGTGAAAGGGGTTAGAAAAGATAAATCAGAGATAGTGATCTGTTTGTTGGCAAATGACTTCCCTTGCCATGTGATTGTTTAATTTAATTTTTTCAATGTGGTTGATAGTAACTGGAGCCTTTGGTCCAACCTTC
The DNA here is from genome assembly GCA_035583185.1 of Anabacerthia variegaticeps. Lineage (NCBI taxonomy): Eukaryota > Metazoa > Chordata > Aves > Passeriformes > Furnariidae > Anabacerthia > Anabacerthia variegaticeps. Next base: position 4,669,733 of record JAWWEW010000169.1, read on the forward strand.
CTGTGTGGTTAATGAACAGATTTAAGTGTTTCTCAGGTGATTCATCTCACTTAGAGACTACTTTTTGTTGGTGTAATGTAAAAAATGTAGCTTAGATGTTACTGGAAGACTACCAGCTGAGTGAGGTAAATCCCACCTTTTGTATTTCATTCTCCATGTTTAAAGTGGAGATAATGTTTGCCACTTTCTGTCAGTATTGTTTCTACCTATTCATTCTGAAAACTAAAATATTAGCTGTTAGTCAATAGGTACATCCTTTTCTCATAATTATTGTTCTTTCACTGAGGAAAAGAAAACTAAGCAGCCAAAGCAACAAACCACCAACCACAAATTAAATGTGGCCAAAAAGAACACAAATTTTGAGTTTGCAGTTATGATATTTAATTTTGTTTCGGAACTTGCTGGTCTGTCGTGTCTTCACTGAATATTTCTTTCAGAATCAAAGTAGTGAGCATAAAAAGAAAAACAGATAGAGGTCTCAAATTCTGGCACCTGAGGTCTCTCTGCACCTAAATTGTAAATTAGGATGTACATGATTTAGTGGGTAAGGATATGGCTCTCTCAACTGAGCTGCTACAAAGCTTATTTACAGAGTGCATCGCTTATCTATAGAGATCTTTAAAAAGAGGCATCCTGTTGGCAGAAGAATTGGCAGAGAACTTGTTCAAATTAAATGGTTGGAAGGGAAAAAACAAAAAATCAAATCACCACTCTTCCTGAAACTGCAGACTTAATCTGCCTCCTGAGAAACTGGAAGCAAATGGTGCTGCATTACGTTACAAGTAAGGAAAGAATAAAAGTTTCGAAGACAGATAGGAACAGCTCCTCAATCTTTTCACAAATAAATATGAATAAACAGTGATTCAGGGAAAAGGGTTGTGTTAGGACTGCACAAATCCTGTATCCCAGTGGAGGCAAAGCTGTCATAGCTCCATCCCAGCCTGCAGTGAAGCTGAACGTGTATTCTCAGTGCACACATGCACAGATGTATTTAAAATAAACATTTATATATAAACGTGTGGCCACGTGGGTCTACAGAGGCACAACCTCAGCCCTGAGACAAACAAACAGCATCATGTGGCCTTACCCTGTTTGACCTCTGTGGCTCCTAAGCTTGAAGGTCTTCTAGTGGGAAACAGGAAAACCTGTCACAAGTTGTGTTGCAGTTTGACTCTCTGCCATTGGCTCTTTACAACTAATCACAAGTTTTCCTATCAAAGGAATTATTTTCCTTTAACACGTAAAAAGTTTGTGTGTTGTTGAAAACTCAGTGAGCTAAAACCAGTTGAGAGTGTTTTGGCGTTCTGGTGATGCTGCTTCTGACCCTTAACAAGGTGGTACTTCAGTTCTGAGGTGGAAGTTCTCCTTATGGAGAGACACTGGAGACAGCACAGAACTGAGGGAGCTGAAAGTGGAACAATCTCTAGTTTTCTTGGGACTAATCTACATAAAATGCATTATTGACATACAGAAATCTCAGTGTCCTCATTGGAACGCTCTTAATAATAGATCAAAATCTCTGGGTTAGCCTGTTCCTTGATCCCTGCTACCTCAAATCACCTCTCATCCCATTCTCCCTCTCCTTCCTTCTCATCTGTGGATTGCTTTCAAAGGCTCATTAAAATTTCCTTTAATGAGCTGCATCTCTAATTATAGAGGGAAGACAAGACAAGCTGTTACTTGTATAAATGGACATGAAAAAGGGAATGCTATTAAGCTTCTAGTTTTTTAAAAACTTTTTTAATTTCGTGATTGCTCTAACACTTATAATGAAATACTACCTTCATGTTTCCCTCTTACTTCAAGAAATTTATATAGTTGTGCAAAGTAATCTATGTTTATTTCTTTTATTTAAAGCATGTAAATGTCTGAACCTTTTACCCAACTGCTGTCTTATTAAATCATTTCAGATTATTCTTTGTGCTTTAATATTTTCATCTATGCCTTTGGTTTTCCTTTCCCTCTCACCAGGATTCTGTTTTGGACTGACTGGGATGCCAATTTTCCTCGCATTGAATCTGCTTCCATGAGTGGAGCAGAAAGAAAGATCATCTACAAAGATATGGACACTGGAGCCTGGCCTAATGGCCTCACTGTGGATCACTTTGAAAAGAGAATCGTGTGGACAGATGCCAGGTAAGGTGATAACAGCTTCAGAGAGCAGTTCCACGTGTCCTCCCTCACACTCATCCACACAATGCCCAAGCTGGTTAACTACTTTTCTCACTAAAATCTGAAAATGATTTTCCTGTTGTATTTTTCACAGCATGGAGCTAAATTAAAGCATGATACGAGCAAACCAGTATTTCATATCTCTAGTTAAATTATTAATATGAGCTCAATCATCTCTGAAATGAAAGGTTGCACTGTGAGCATCCTTTGGTCTTAGCAGTATGTGAGAGTAAAGTTTTAACACATTTTGTGATTTTTATGTTACTTCTATGCAGTCTGAAATTCAGGGTTATCTTGTAGGTCAGATGCCATTTATTCTGCACTGTATGATGGAACGGGCATGATCGAGATCATACGGGGCCACGAGTACCTCTCCCACCCCTTTGCTGTTTCTCTCTATGGGAGTGAAGTGTATTGGACAGACTGGAGAACCAACACCCTGGCAAAAGCCAATAAATGGACTGGCCAAAATGTCAGTGTCATCCAAAAAACAAGTGCTCAGCCATTCGACCTGCAGATCTACCATCCGAGTCGTCAGCCTCAAGGTGACTCTCCACAGAATAATGAATTACTGTTCTTATCATGGGGGGAATAAGTATTTTTTCATGTACAAATATTAGAGAATAATTAATTATTGTTCCTATGGGAATAGGTATTTTTTAATTTATAAATATATATATAGGAGTTTGCCTTGAACTGTTGTATTCAGCAGTAGATGAAATCAGGTGCATGCAACCCATGTGGCAGAAGTTTGTATGGAGTGTGTGTGTGTGTGTATATATATATATATATAGCTTAGGATGTATTCTGCAAAATGCCAAGGATGAGAAAAAAAATTGAATGTGTATTTTTATTGACAAAACCAGTGATTCTTTCGTACATAAATATAGGAAAGTAAAAATTACCTCTGAGGATGACCACCAATTAGTTACAGAATGTTCTGGGTTCTCTGGATACATTTCAACTCTTCTGTCAAAAAGTTGATGTTAGCAGCAACTGCTTTAAAATTCATCTCATGTATACTTGTTTTCTTAATATTGAGAAATGATGTTTTGTTTTTCTTCTCACCCAGGGCTTGTAGTGCTCAGTAAGCCATTTAGACTTTTATGCTAGTAGGTTGTGAGCAATCCTGATTTGAAAACATTAAACCCTGACAAGTTTGTATGGCTCTCTAAATGGCTTGAAACCCAGTTCTGCATCACTTGTACACAGCAAACCATGGACATGCCTCTTATGTAAATAAGTGCCGCCTCTTATGTAAATAAGTGCCACCTCACAGGAGGTGACATAGATGGTCAGGGGGCATTTTTCTGATGGATTTATTT
>JAWWEW010000169.1:4673329-4718303 GCA_035583185.1 Anabacerthia variegaticeps
GCCTCTTATGTAAATAAGTGCCACCTCACAGGAGGTGACATAGATGGTCAGGGGGCATTTTTCTGATGGATTTATTTTAAAATAAGAATGAATGCCCATTGAAGAAGAATGTTACTGTTCTTCAGTGGGTGTCAAGTTCCTTGGACTTTATTACTTTCCGAAATAAGCCTCTTATTTCTCTAATTGTGAAGAATTTACTTCTTAGGGCAGGGTACTGTTCTAACAAAGCTGTCTGACTTCTGGACAGAAGAATAGATCTGCCCAGGATGTTAAAATATGGAGTAAATATGCACCTCTGCACTCCCTTCCAAGCAACTTTTTTTTTTTTGGGGGTGGGGAGTGAGGGGAGATTTTTGTGTAATTATTTTGTAGTGACTTCCTGATTGTTGGGATCTGTTCCTTTCTTGGTGTTTTCAGAGTAGCAGTGGAGTTCCCCTTAGCCTTTTCCTGCTGTCAGAAAAAGAACAACTCTCTTGTGCTTGGCCTGGGGCCAGGCAGCATCTTTGGAGAGAGCGTGTAGCCTCGGGAGATCAGTCAGTATTCCACACTCACACGTAGCTTGGCCTCAAGGCAAGTAAAAGCTGCAGAAGAGTTTTCAGCTGTTCTTTGCCAGAACCAAGAAGTTCAAACATCAAGTTGTGTAATTGCGGCTTTTATTTTGTGAAGTGGAAAACACCAGAGTGTGATTTCACGATTGGCCTTTTGGGTTTGCTTTAAATTATTCTCTTTCAATGGAAGAAATTTTGGTTTTTCTCTGAATCTCCAGCACCTTGCTTTAATGGAGCTGGAGAAAAATGGTGATACTATGTTATAACGTCTTAATTTTCTTTTGAATTTGTAAGTGTTTGAACAAGATGTCATGCAGGTTAGAATCCCAAAATAAAATTACCAGTAGATTGACACTGCAAAATATCACTATAAATATAACACCAAAGGGTGAACATTCTGTAGTTTCATCTCCACAGATCTACATCTGGGTCACCTATGTAGGTGAAAATTTATTAGCTTTCAATATATATCATGAAAGTTATTTTGATTGAATTAAAGTAGAGCAGAGCCAAATAAATTCCTGTAGCCTAAAGCAAGTGTTTCAGTCAATCTGGGGCAGATGCTAATTTAAGGGAGTGAAGTTGCAGTGAGATATTGGGCTGGATGGGAAGCTCCTCTGTCAGTAAAACCACAGGGGATTGGGGGAAGCTTCTTTCCTAATGCAGAATATTCTCAGGAATATGAGCCTGAGACCCACTCATCTTCACAGAGCCAAAGCTGGGTGTCAGGGATGTTGGTAATGAAGCAAACACAGGCTTTCTAGGAAGAATTTTTTTTATTTTTCAACTTGCTCCATTATATTAAAAATCCACTTGCTGCAAAGAGCAGAGTCTTCTATTTTAGTCACAAGAAATTGTACCAGGAGATGTGCTAAGGATAGGGATAAGAGGGGTAAATATAATGTGTTGGAAGGATCACAGCTTGAAAACAGAAAGCTGTGGATTTCTCACACTTTTATTTTTTTCCCCCCATTTCTCAAGGGTATTACTTTGAATTAAAAGGAAAAAAATCAACCAACCAAAAAAACCCAACGAAACAAAAAACCCAAAATCATGGACATGGAATTATTTCTCTTTCTGCAGATGAAATTTGAATCTAAAAATCGTGCCAAGCAGTGTAATAACTGTTGAGTATCAAGTATGTTGGTACCACCGGGCTCTTTTGTAATTATAAAATGGAAAACACTGAGTTGGTAGCACTGTTTTGTTACAATATTCTGGTAAGGCCCAGATTGCCAGCTCTTGGAAATTAATGACTTTTTACAGAAATGTGGCTTAAGATGGAGAGGTTTAAAAAATGCTTTATTAGTTTGATATTTTATCTCAATTTGTGTACGTTCTCTTTTACTCAAAACTTGCAGAAAGTGATATATTTATTATAAATCATGTGAAATATGTGCAGTTTTTCTGAGCTTTAGATTGAGAGGCTTCAGAATGACCATAAAGTTACCGTAGTCTATACAATGGCACATCATGAAGAATTGTGCTAACTTTGCCCTAATAATATTCCTGTTTATTTGGCTTTGTGGTGAAAACACAAATCTCTGTTAGGGAGTGTACTCACTAATTCTTGATGTGAACGATTATAAACTGAAACAGTGGTCAGAGGAAAGAAATATTTATTTTAGAACACCCATTTTCTGCTCTGTCCTAACCTGCAAATTGCCAAGGTCAGTGCTAAAATAATCAGATCTAATCAGGTGGTGTATAAAGATTTAAACTTGGCTGGCAATGGCATGAGGCTCTTTGGCCCTCGGAAAGCAGTGCTATTGAAATTGTTGACAGCTAGCAGAGGGTTAGATCTATAGCTGGTTTTAAATATGAGTGGGAATCGATTGTCAGCAGTTTAAAAGTCCCCTTTGATGTAAGAGTAGTGCCCAGATTTGAAGGTGTAGGCAGAATTTAATCACGGCGTGCACCATTAAAGTGCAAGATCAAACTTGGTCTCGTTACAATCTGATGGCACGAAGGGACAGGTTCAATATGAAGTTAATGGGGAGGGTGAGTTGGTTCACAGATCCAGAGGTTGTCAGAGTAACTGTTCATTTGTCAGTGGTTCTCAGGAGTTTTTTAAGGGTTACTGGTGAGGAAATATAAATGTTTTGTTTAAATAACATTGGAGAGCAGTCAAGCAGTAATCTGATGACAGAGCGATGCATGTCTGTCTGTGCTCAGTGCTAGAAGAGATTGACAAGCAGCCAGTAGTGGAAATCAATGAAATAATGCAAAAGTTGGTAAAAATGCCAGTTCTGTGGGTTGCTGTAATCCAAAGGCAGATACATTGCTGGAAATGATTGGAAAAGGAATAAAGTAGTACAGATAGTGAGCTGTGGTGCCTTAGAAATCGGTGTCGCTCCCACATCTTGGATACTGTACACAGATCATATAAAAGTATTGAGAAAGCTTGACAGGCTGATCAAGGGAGTGGGAAATGCTTTGGTCTGAGGACAGGTGGGCTCCTGCTGCTTGAAATCCAACTTGTAGGCAGGGTTCTGTATGATGGCACTCTGTGAAATTAGAAATGGCATGGAAAAGGGGGGTAAGGAATGGTTATGTGGTTATTCCCAAGAGAAATAGGAGCAAGAGTTAGAACTAGCACAAGGAAATAAAAGCCAAATTTCTGAGAGTCAAAGCAATAACATATCTATGTGCCTGCAGGAGAATTAGCTTTTATTAGAAAATACAGAATGGCCTTAGCTGTTGTTCAGTGAAAGCAGTATGGATATGAAAGGAACATATAAATATGTAATGCTGGAAGTAATTTTTGGATGATGGTAGTTTGCTCCGAGAGTTGTTCATTCATGTGGAAACAAACCCATCTGCTTTATGACATTTCTTTTCCCACAGGTTTTCTATTCTTTGCTGTATGGAGGGAATTGTGGTAGGAATTGGGATGTGAACAGAATTGTCCTGACCCCTCTTTGTGGGTGATGCTTGGAGCACTTTCTTTAACATCATCATTAACTACAATGCCTTTTGTCCTTTGTTCTGTGTGTCCTTCTGTTGAATTCCATGCTCACATAGCAACCTCAATGGAGAAGAACAAAATTCACCATTGCACTGAAACACAAGATGGGAATTGTTATTTTTAGGTCCTTGTCACAGATAGTTCTAATCATATAAAGATGTTGAGGTTCCACAGAAGTTACTGTTTTGTGCTATTGGCAAATAAATTACAGGGAATTCTGTTTTGCAGAACGTGTTACTAAACTTTAAATCTTGTAGGAGCAATGTTAAAAATGCCAAAAAACTGCAGGAGGTTGAATCACTGGATGGTTTCCTGAGATCCCTTATAACACAAATGATTCTCCTTCCCAACACCGTCAAGAGTCTGTTTCCTTTCTCATGCATAGTTCATAGGGATAAATGACTTATATTTACTTAGAGTGCATTAGTAATTATTATCTGTAAGGGCTCCTTGAACCTTCTTCACTTCAGTGTCATTTCCTCAACTCCACCTTTTTTGTCTTCCACATGAAATCTTGAACTTATTGAAAGGGATCACCCCAGATTTTCTCATATTGTTACTACAGGTACAAGAAAAGTGGTGTTAAATAAGCTCCTCTCTATTGTAGTCTTTGGGAAAGGCAGAATCAAGTACAGTCAGCCCAGAAGGATAATAAGGTATTTACAGTCAAAGGAGATACTAAATCATTAACAAGAATAAATATTTTTAAGCTTATTGGCCCAACTGACATTTTGTCAGAGGGTTAGGGGAGCTGGCAGAGATGGGGGATGATGCTTTTTAATAAACTTCGGAATAGCAGGATGAACTGTAAAGCCTGGGAGAGTGTTGAGTGTCCTCCAGTGCTTAAAAGGGGCCAAGGGGGTGACTTTGTAGAAAACAGTAAAAGCTTGTGAATTTTTTTTTTTACAGAATAGTGATGGAAAGAATTTCATTAACCTGTTTCTCCAAGGTTTTGAAAGTTTCATCCTTCCTGTAGTACTAGTTAGACAAGTAAGTAGTCAAAGGATTCAGGAGTTGGTGGATAAATTTAAGGAAGCACTGATGGGAAAAAATGGTTCAATGAAGCAAACTTTGATTTTCTTCTTCAAATGTTAGAGCTTGAGCTAAATTTATTTTGCAAGGAGATTCGTACATCAGATTTCTCTGGTTGTCTAATTACTTGTATCACAGGCTAGCACAGTGCTGGAGGAATATATTCTATACTAATTGGTTTTGTTAATTATAAGTTTGTCTTTATGAGTCAGTCATTCCCGTTTCCCTTCTCATCAGTGTTAATTTTCAAAGCCTTTTTTTTTTAGTAAAAGGGAAAATCAACACTGCTTTCTGTTTATGCTTGAGATGTCTCTTCAGCAGTGCTCTGGAACTGTGTGTGTATAATAACGAGGGGGCGTAATAAGAAAGGTTTCCAGGTTTTGGAAGACTGAAAGGTCTTCTCCAGTCAACTTTCTGCTCTTTAAAGCTATTTTAGGACATCTTGTTCACTCAGTGAACTGCAGCAAACTACTTGTGAAAAGCTACACTTGTCTTTGAGAAAAGTAGAAGTACTTCGAGTAAAGTGTGTTTTTTTCAAGTTATCTTTACATGGTAGATTCTATCTCGTGGTCTGGGGAGTAGATCAGTTTGAGAGGGAACATGGAATTTGCCAAAGTTCATCCATTAATCTAAGCTGTGACAAAATCAAATCTGTTTTTTCAGGTCCTCATCACATTAACATTTTTAATTCCATATACCCTGGTCAGGACTGTGAAATTCTAGACATTTAAATCTTACAAATAGGCTGCAAAATTAATACCACCCTGGGAACATGCTATGCAGTGGCTTCATGAAGTGACAGTGATAAATTTTGAGTCTATATTAACACAAAGAAATACTTAAAAATATATATTCTATATATATTCTTGACCAAGAGTTGCAAGTGACCAGAGCCCAGTGAATCACTGGGGCTGGGTTTGTCTTTCAGCAGAGCAGTTCCCACTGTCTCACCAGTGTGGCTCATGCCAGTGCCACCAACCTTGATTCTAAAAGGTGTTTTTGCATTTTTCTCTCATTATTCCATGCCAGCATCCAACCCCTGTGCTGCTAATGAGGGCAGAGGGCCCTGTTCTCACATGTGCCTCATCAACCACAACAGAAGTGCTGCCTGTGCCTGTCCACACCTGATGAAATTGTCCTCAGACAAGAGAACCTGTTACGGTGAGTTCTCCCCCCAAAGCCTGACAACTGGATTGATTTTACAATTTGGGGCTGGACAAATTAATCTCCAACACAAACTCTACAGGGCTTTTTAATGGTATGTTTTAAAGGGGCAGCTACTTTTTGGGTATTGATAATTTATTCTGCTGGTGGAGGTCTGTGGTGCTTTGATATTTGCTGCCACAGCCATTTCTTTGTGCTGGTTGTGTGTGTGATGTGTTGGTAAAACTTATCTCTGCAAGCCAGAAAGCTTTGTACTCAAATGTGCGGCATCCAAATATTATGAGTCAGGTAAACTGAATAACAAAAAAAAAAGAGGCTTAATAGCTTGGATCTCTACCTGTTCCAGAGTTGCCTTAGTTTCAAGGATTAAAAAACAAAGAGGAAATGTTAGATCTGCAGCCTTGCAGGGGAGTTTTATTTAAAAACTTACAATAAACACTTTTAAGCTATACAAGCCCTCAAAATGTCAAATAATCGTGTCTATTGTCTGTAAAACCTTGTACTAAATTACTCTTTCCAATGTTGATTAATACCGTTTAGGAAATTAAAAAAACTACTATTTTATCAAGTCAAGGATATTGCAGGATGAAAAAAAAAAGCATTTGCTCCAGTAATTTAAACTTTTGAGCTGAAAAGAGAGTTCTCTTTTTCCTTTAGTGTATCATCAGTTTTTTTCTTTAGGAGAGGTGTAATTTAGAACAATCAGTTTGCCCTTTTTGCTCCACGTGTTTGCCTTTCAGTGCTTACACACACATTTAATGTCTGCAAAACTTCCCTGTCACAGTGAATCCTTCTTCCCCTGGGATACCAAATGTCCATATCTGATCTGCTTCCCAAGTAAAACTATTTTTTTGAGTGCACTAAGCAGGGCAAAATTTTTGAATAAACCATTTTAACATGTTGGTTTTTTTTTTCTTCCACATACATTGATTTAGCAGTGTGGTACCATCATGTCCATCATGATGTAAAGAGGGTGAGAAATAATTTTTTTCATTTTTTTCTAACAGAAAGAAAGAAATTTCTTCTCTATGCGAGGCATTCAGAAATAAGAGGGGTGGACATAGAAAACCCCTATTTCAACTTCATCACAGCCTTCACTGTTCCTGACATCGATGATGTGACAGTCATAGATTTTGATGCCGTGGAGGAACGTTTATACTGGACTGATGTGAAAACTCAGACCATCAAACGTGCCTTCATCAATGGGACTGGCTTAGAAACCATTATTTCCAGAGGTAAACAGCACAGCATTGAAGTCAAACCAATTAATTTGGGGTAAATGAGTGTTATGAGCATGCTAAAATACGAGCAGGCAAGTTGTCAGTAAGACATACCTTGCAATGCTGTTGGAGAATTGATCTAAACAATAAGCAAACAGAATTTGCTGTAGGATTCTCGTTCATTTCATTGATTCATAATTCAATTTTATGTAAACAAATTGGGATGTAATTTTAACATTGATTTTATACGAGATTGATACGAGTAGTGAGAAAAGGGAAATGATGTTTTCAGGGCAAGGCAGAAAGAGCAGGGATAAAAAGCAGCAGGAACATGGTATCCTGACACAGCTTTACACTGAACAGTTTGCTCTGTCCTGTGGATTCCCCTTTCCTTTGGCTACCTGTGACTGACCCAGCAAAGCAATTGGCTCTGTCAGAGCTATTTTTAATTGCAGCCCATGCAGATCTCTCAGCTTTGGCACCACTGGTGAAACACATGATATGGTAGCTTTGGAACTTTGGTGATACTGGTGTAATGTGTTTTTTGTGTGCAGAAACTTAATGCAATACCAAGTGTACACCTGTTTGCTTCAAATCTTTGTCAGTAGCTCTGGTATTAAAGTGATGCAAAGTGTTGTCCTTCAGAGTGGGTTTTGGTTGGTTGGTTTGTTGGTAAAAACTATCAATCCCTCTCCTGGCAGCACTTGATGTTCTTCTTTGTAATGTTTGAAAATAGGAAAACCCTCTGAAGGCAAACTTTATTAACTCTGGTTCTCCAAGTCTTAAATGTACATTTGAAGGGGGAGAGGTGAAAAGAAATGACACAACCATGAAACCTTTTCTGCTTTTGAGACCAAATAAATCAAATGTTGATTATCTGGGGGACTTGAGAAAATTAATGAAAGCTCTGCCCCTTGTGTCACTTTAGAAGAAGGTAGTTCTATATTAGCACATTTTGGGAAATGATTGGACAAATATGGCAATATCCCCATTTGGCTGGGGAGGCTGCTGATTTTATTTATTTTGTGTGGCTATTTTTTCCCTGTCTCAGAGAAAACTTTATTAACAATTAGACTTGGTTTTCAGTCCCAATAATGAGAACATGGTTTAGAGTACCTCCTGGAGCTCTTTCCATCAGGTATTCAGGTGCCCCATAGAGGGACTTGTTTGCTTTGTTAAATGGTAGTAGGATAAAATCATTGTTTCTTATAGCAAACATATAGTGAATAATCACAAAACTTGTCAAGGAACTTAATGAAACATTCTGTGTGTGAGTGTTCGTTTATCAGTGTTCTTCCATGTTCCTTCATTATGGCAACTTCTCTGGTGGACTTGTTTGTATTCTTTCCAGATGTAACTTATTATATAAAGTTTGCAAAATTACAATTTTCTGACACATCAAAACATGGTAAAGACTGTTTATTATGTGCAAACTATCTCGTTTGCTTACAGTTATGTTTTTATACTCCTTTTAAGAACATAAGAAGCTTTGTGAGCACGTACAAGTGGGATTCCCACTGGATGAAGTCTTATGCCAGTGTCACAAAGATGCCAAAGTCATACTTTAATCTTTTTAAGAGTATGAAATGCTTATTTTCTACTTTCTCCAACCAAAAAAAACAACCCAGAAGGGCAAGGGATCAGTTTAAAATGGGTCAAGGACTGTGTATTTGGTGTTCTTTGTTGCCTTCTCTGCAGTTGGCAAACTTCCTAAAGCCCAAAGCTCTCGACCTTCTGTCCCTGCAACCATGCCACAGCCACAGCTGTGTTAGTTTGTCAACTGCAGTAATTCTTCCAGTGGAAATGATCACGTTAAGTTGGCAAAAGATGTGTTTAAACAATGAACTAGAATGAAATCTTTGGCCTATTTGCTGGTCTACAAAGATGAGAACCAATATGATCCAGTTCTATCCCAAGGCAGAGCGGTGTGTTGGTATCTAGAGCTTTATACCCAGAATTGAAGGCAGATATTAACACAAATTAACATGTCTTTTAATACCTTGCTAAGGAACACCATCGCACCCAAAGACACTGTGAGACAACCAAATTGATCATATTTGGGTTTTGCTGCCTCAGCTGGTCAGTCATAGCCCACAGTGAGATGGGGAACTGAATCAGAAGGGTAAAAGTGAGAAAAGGTGGGGGTTGAGATAAAAACAATTTAACAGGCAAAGTAAGAGCTATGTGAGCAAGCAAAGCAAAATCAAGAATTTATTCACTTCTTCCCATCACCTGACAGATGTTGAGCCATTTCCAGGGAAGGAGGGGAGTAACTTGGAATCTTCAGAGCCTTCAGAAACAATAGCAGAAAGCTACTTGAGTGATGGATCTACTCCTGTGGCACAGAACTCTGCTCTGGCCCAGGGGTTTGAACTCACATCCTTTGTGCTGCAGAAGGAATTAGGCTCCTAAACCTCAGCACAGCGTTGTTTTAGAAAACCACTGAGTAACAAATGCTTTCTGAAGTGGAAAAACACACTGCAAAAGCTCAGCATCTCTCTGAGTATTGTTTTTGGGCAACAGGTTTCATACTATGAATATTCCGGGTGATTTTCATGTTTCTATTTCAAGTGAGTCAGGCCCAAGAAGAAAAATGAAGGGAATTAATTCCTGGCAATTCATTAATAAATACAACTGAATAGAATATTGCACAATACTGTTAACAAACCGTAGACAAAATTGTTCTTTTTTATTTCACACACCCCCCCAGACTGATAATAACCCAGTAAGAAAAGCAACAGAACTGCTTTCCCTTTTTGCAGATATTCAGAGTATCAGAGGCCTTGCAGTGGATTGGATATCACGTAATTTGTATTGGATCAGCTCGGAATTTGATGAAACTCAAATCAACGTGGCACATTTAGATGGTTCCTTGAAAACCTCAATCATCCATGGCATTGACAAACCTCAGTGTCTTGCAGTTCACCCAGTGAAAGGGTAAGGTGTTTGTGGGTTCAATGAATAAACTGCAGCAAGGCTCACCAGAAGATTGTTCCTTCATTTGGATTTTCACCTTGCCCATTCTCTGATCTTTCCAACTTGAACACCTGAGCTTGAAAACTTTTCTGAAAGTTCTTACCTAAACACCGTTGATTAAATCATGTCATCGTTGGTTGTACATTGGGCCTCCTAAACTGATGAATGTTTTCACTAGTGGCCCCTTAAAAATACTGTGTACGCAAAGCAACTTTTTAAATATGTTCTTTTTCTTCTGCAGTAAACTCTACTGGACAGACGGGAACACAATCAACATGGCAAACATGGATGGCAGCAACAGCAAAATACTCTTTCAGAATCAAAAAGATCCTGTTGGTAAAGAACTTTTTTCCTGTTTCTTTTTTGTGTGGGTGATTTATAATGGGCCTTGTCTTGAGCTGCTATTTAAGTGTACCATGGTGGTTTTCCTTTAATGTATGACAGGGATAAGGACAGACATAAAGACATGAGCAATACTCATGGAATTTTGTCTTTCACAATTTAACACATTACATCTACTGCAGAAGTAGTGAAGTATTATCAATTTATTATCAACTTCTAGGGTTACAGTAGGCTGAAGGACAACCCATCTGTATTTCTTAATCTTTATATCATGCTCCAAATAAAAAGTAGAGATGAGGGGTTTATTAAGTTATGGATATATGTGAGAGGGTGCTTTGGCTGCCAGTGTAGGTCCTTCCTCACCAGAATCCCAGCTGCAGGATCAAAAGATAAATTGACTCTTAACTTCTCACACAGAATAAAAAGCAATAGTTGAAGCAAACATTTCATATAATGACTTAGCCTTAGATTTAATATTTAAGATTTCATACAGTTCATGATAAATTACAGCACTTTTTGGAAAGACAAAAAACCACTCTCACTATATGTAATTTTTTTGCTCAGATCTCTTACTTTAGATAATTTCATTTTCTAGAGAGTTAAAGTGGTTATGCCAATTGTTGATGACTTATTAATGTCCCATCAATAAAGTGATTATATTCTAAAGCATTTACTTTTTTATAACTGAATCCATTAAGCAAGCAGAAGCAAAAATTATCTAAAGAATTCAATAAAATTGACATAAGAGCGACACAACATGCATTTTAGACTCTGAACTCAATGATTTTTGTAGAAATTACTTGATAACTGTTTTACTGTTAATGTGATTTGCTGTCTATCCACTTGAAGAGACAGTTACCTTTTTATCTGGAGGAAAAAGAGTGATAAACCCACTAATTTTGAGGTGAAACATAAGCACATTTAATAATATTAGGACAATATTAAGAAATACATGGAATATGCAACATTTGGCACTGAGTATCCAGTGATCTTAGGGCACAAGGTCCAGTGAAGCCACTGAACCAAACACAAGGACTGTGTGTGCAAATCCATATTTGGACAAGTGGAACAATTGTTTCTTTCTGTACCATTGGATTAATTTTTGCCACCTTTGAGATCTGATAACAAATATTTGAAATGGGTCCTATTCCAGGTCAAAGGTATGAGTGCTTGGTGAGTTCACAGGTAGATGGCTGAAAAAGACAAATAGCTGACTTTACTTTAATTAGAGTTGGATATCCTGGTAATTGATGGGGGTTTTATTTTCTTGATACCTAATTTGGAGAAGGAGGGAGAGTTTTCCAGTCTGTGACCTGAAGTGGACTGATGGATCTCTCTGTTTGAAGCTCTACCAAAAGAAGATGATCTTTCAATTACAGTATTTTGTATTATCACCACGAGTGTATGTAGTTTGGGAAACTTGGGAACTGATGCTCTTAGGGTGACAGATGGTGTCTTTTATTTTTATCTTAGCCAGTACATACTAGAGATGACTTGTTGGTCCATTCTGCACTCCTGAAAGGCTCAAATTCTAACCCACATCTATTGGTTAACAAAAGAACTGCTCCCTGGAGCACCACTGAACTGTATTCTCCAGAATTCAGGATTAATGTGTAATTTTAGGCTTTTGTTGGCGGATAATTTGATCATTGGAATTCCCTGAGTCCAATATTATACACTTCTCAGGTTCAGATTGCCTTCAGCAGCTGGGCCATGAGGTTTAAGCCAGCCACCCATACATCATGAGTATCTGTGATGCTTTTGTCTAACAAGTCACCTGTTTCCATTAGCAAACACAGGAAAATTCCTGAAAAGAATCTAAACAGGCTCTGCCTACTTTAGAAATAACATGTCTTAAAGGAAATATCAGTAAAGGAACTGGAAAGCTGGCTTTAGAAGCTTAGGCAGCAGAAACCTTTTGGCCTGGCATGTCAAACGTGCGTGAAGAAGTGGTGACACGATGGCAGCTGTAAGTGCTGCTCCTGACAGGGTCTCCCAGAGAGCTTTGCACTTTACAGCCTGCAAGGAGATTACAGTACAACACCTAAAGGGTGACCTCTGCAGTGAAAGACAGTATTTTTTGGCAACTTGCTGCTGGATACATGACATGAGTTCTGGGAAAGCTTTAGTACCAAAGCAAATTATTATGGCACGTGTTCTCACCGTGCCAAAAATGTTGCACTGTAGAAAATCTCCTGTTACCAGTTCTTGAATATTGTAAAATCATTCTAGACGTCTCAAATAGAGAATCTCTTAGTTCTTTGCTCTGACTTCCAGGAAACTGTAGGCTTTGTCTGTTTAGCAGGTTATTTTGCAAATATTTTTATTTCTATGGTTCTCGTGCTTCTAACTCCAAAGAACTGAGGTTCAGGTGGTCAGTTTACTGTGAAGCAAAATGAAAATTAATACGAATCATTTATTAAGAATTTGGCTTAACTTTTGGTATTTCAGCATTCTAAGCAGAGGGCTGTGCATGTAGGGATAGTACTGAATCACCAAAAATAGGTTGTTTTCTAAGTCTTTATGTATTCATAATTTTAGAATATAAATTGTGGCTCCTGTTTTGCATTTAGTAGTTGGCAATGACCTCATTTAGGATCTCAGCTTATTCAAGTAATTCTTCATTGCCACGTAATTCTCTTTCATCACTCAGTCACTGATTTCTGTAGATGCTGGGAGAAATAAAAGGCACAAATCTTTCTGGAAGTGTGGGTTTTTTCACTATAAATGACCAAGTTTTCTTTCCTCAATTGTCGTCTTTTTGAAGTGTGAGTAGATAATGTAATTGTATGTTGCATGTCTATATTTCCTAAATACACTTTTGCTATGAAAACAGCTGAACACTAAATGTATATTATCTGTTCAGGCCACAGTTAAAGTGGTATGTGTTAATTGCAGGTTTATCAATAGATTATGGGGAGAACAAGCTTTACTGGATCAGTTCAGGAAATGGAACCATAAATAGATGTAACTTGGACGGTGGTAATCTTGAAATAATAGAATCAATGAAAGAAGACTTGACAAAAGCCACAGCTTTAACCATTATGGGTAAGTCCAGTGATAATCACTTATTTTTTTTTTTAAATTCTTCCAAGCTACTTAATAGTGAAATATGAAAAGCTTATGTAAAAACTTCCTGTTGGTTTTATGCAAATAATGCATACAGAACATGCATTAGGAGACTGTACTGTCTGTGAAAGAGTTCTTTGTATTTGATTCAACAGACAGTTTGCAATCTGTATCACAAGTAGATGTTTCTAAATATAGTTTTGCAGATATATATATATGCATACATACAGGCTGAAGGTAACACATTGATGGCTTATGTTTGCCACAGGCACTTGTAAAGCCTGTTGGAAGGAGAAGGAGCTCCTTCAGTATTGTTTCTCATATGCACCTTCAGCTCTTGACCTTGCTGAGGCTGGGACAGTGTGGTAAGAAATACCAGTCTGACTCAGAATTAGTATTTCTGTTACGCTGGAGGTAAATTTAGAGTTTTCTATATTTCTCCCAAATGCTTTGCTGACCTCTCTTTTCTGGTTCAAGAATTATTTATATTTATCTTGGATGTTCCAAAAAAAGTTCAGTTGATAAGCAGACTTTTGGTGGGATATCATCAGCTGCCACTGGGGTTTTTATGAACTATTTTATTTGATGGCTTAATTATGTGATAATGATGTACATGTAGATGGTGTGCCAGTGAAATTTATGCTAAATAGAATCCAAAGACTTGTATGCACATGGTGTATATTATGTCATAGTGTAAAGTGGTAATTGCTAAATTAGATTTATTATACACACATTTGGCCAGGGTTGAACTTTAAATGCTGTCATGTCTGTTGGAGACAGGATGCTTTTATATCTGCATTCATAAACACAAGTTTGGCTCACAAGGAGTCATGAATGTTAGTACAGACAAATTGTCTTTCATTGATTGGATTGTGACTAGAAAAATACAGTTTTATCAACAGTACTGGGTGTTCTGATTGAAAGACATGAAAAGTTTCTGTATTCATCCGTCCTCTACATTTTCATATCGTGGAACACTCTGTGGCAACCTAAATGCCATTTATTTATGATCAGCTTCTCATAGGCAGGCTCTGCATGTAAAATGGATCAGAACACAAAGTCCATTGCCATATGAAGCAGGGGAAGAGATCTGTAAGAGATAAAATGATCATAAATAATAATATATATAAATAAAGAAGAATGACTGATTTGTTCTAATGTAAGATTTAACATGATAGTGTGTGAAAATTTAGTGTCCCTGCTGATCTGGTTTCCTACAAGTTTAATAGAAGGTGAAACACAGTAATTGTAATGTTTATTGCATCATTTTTACTCAGTTTCCTAAATTTTCTTTATGCTTTTATCTAAAAGCTCAGTAAACACAACAAAACATCATGAATGGAATGTTTCTTCTCTGTGAATATACTGAGCAAATCTTTTTCTTGCCATTTGAATTTGTGACTGAAAACAGACACAATATCTGTGCCCAGATTCTAAATTTTGTAGAATTTAGGTCCACTCATTGCTGGAGAGACCTGTAACCTTCTGTTGACTTCTTTTCTTTTTAATTTTATTCTGTATTCCATGGGAGCAGAAAGAGAAGATGGAGCTCAGTATTTTGAGACTCCCTTTGTACAGTTTATCACCAAGTCATACACTGGTCAGTCACTGTTGGTCTTCAGAACTTGTACTGTCCTGAAGAGTTCAACCAAGGAACCTTGGTGGTTTGGAGGGACAGCTAATGATCTGAATCTCTAATAAATTTACCCTACAGTCACCTCTTTGAGCACCTCAGTTGTTGCTTCTGCAAACTTTTTTTAGCTGTTTATGAAGCATCTTCTGCAGGCATCCATGTCCTTGTCAGAGAACATGAGCTCCCAGAGACACCCAAGGAAGGAAACTCCTACAGTCTGTGCCAAGGTCTGGTGCCTTCTGTTCCTTGGCTGAACAGCCTTTTGCACAGAAAATGAACAGATCTTCTGGCAGGTTCCAGTGGGTTCTGCTCTCTTGTATAATTGACATTCCAGAAGAGTTTTCAGATCTATAAAAAAGCAATGACTGCAAGAGGCTTGGCCCGAGACTGACTCCTTGTTTGCCTTGGTAATTTTGGTGCTGTTCTGATAGCTTGAGTTTCTTGATCTTAGATTATTTTTTGTTAATGTCAAAATGGGAAAGGATCTGAGAAGCAGGCACTCCATGGTTGTGTTGTGGGACATGAACTCAGCAGATATTGCCAGCTGAGTCAGTGCAGGTTTGGCTTGGTTTTTAATGTAACTTAGGGGGTGGTTCAGAGCTTGGCCAGGCAATGCTGACCCTCCTGTAGTTCTACCCCTCCCTCTCCTCATTGGCTTTATTGCTTTCAATTCCCCTGTTTCAGTGTGCAGTTTAGCTGCTGGAAACCATTTGGGAGTTAGCACTACTCTCTCAGATGTTTACTGTTGTTTAGTCCTTTCCAGGCTCTGTTGAACATATTCCTACTATTATATTCTATAGTGGGAGCTTATAGAAAGTAATGGTAAGACATGAAGAAATAATGTTAGCAAACAAGCTGGTGCCAAAATAACTGTCAGGTTTGTCCTTAAGGGAAAGGGAAACACGATGTATAATTCACATCTTTCTGTATTTTGGTTCTTTTGTTTATTGGGTTTTTACTCAGTAGTGTCAGTCATCTTTCTTTTTTCTTATTCTGAGCAAAATTCCCAGTCTTTTCATGCCTGCTTTTGCTACCTCTTTTTGAGCCTGATATAAATGGGATGAAAACTATAATCCATTTGCAAGTAAAGTATTTGAATATACACAGAATTACTATTTTTCCATGCACTTAATCCTACAAAAAATGGTTTTGCTGTTGTTTATCTGTATTACAAAGCAGTTCCAGTAAATCCATGAAGTCATATTTGCTTTTCTGCTCTTCCCACTTTTGCTTCAAATACACATTCACAGTGTGAAATGTCAGTGCATGCAACATCAGCCCTTTTTTTTTGTTAATTTATCCTTCAAAAAACACGTGTGAATTATTTGTCTAGTACTTCCCACTGTTTATTGTCTTGCATTTGATGAGCAGTAATTTTCTTCTGCTGCTATGTTAGCTTTCCATTTTATTTTCTTCTGAAACATCTGAAGTTGATCTTAGCCTTTTAGAAGCTTAGCTGGGTCACAGCACCCTATGCCCTGCATCCTTTTCAACATCTACTGACTGCTGACATGTTGATATTAAATAGATCCACTGCTTTGAAATTCAAGATGAATTCAAGATGTTGCTTGTGAGAGAATCTCTGATTTTCTTATATGGTGGAGCAAAACTCTTTTCAACAAGAAGAAAATGCTTCCTTAAGGGTTTGAGCTTAATATGTGGCTCAGAATCTGGTTTTAGCAGTTTTCCTGGGAGCCAGTGTCTTGTGTGCTCAAATGTGTTTGGCATTCTGCATAAAGACTCGTTTCCTGCCTTCTAACTTACTCCATGGAGATGGTTCCTTGAGTGTCAAAGAGGCTGGTTGGATTTCCCTTTGTGGTGAGAACTTCATGTGTTTCTGGGTTGGTGAGCAGAGTCATTATATTGCAAGATTTGAATTGCAAAGGAACTCTCAGCAGTATCTGATGTGTTCCTTCTTGAATGATATATGGCTTTGAATCATAAACTGAGCATGGCTGGAAAATTATTGATTACTTACTGGAAGTTTGTAGCTGAGGGGAAAAAAAAAGGATGTTGAAGGCTTCTGTCAGCAGTTTTGGGGGAGGCATTTGATTGGATTTTGTATCAGGTGCTCACAGAAATACAATTTACACCCACAAAACTCAGCTCATGTCTCTACAAAATAGGAATATGATGTAGATTGTGTAGACTGTATAATGAAGGTATAATTTGTTGTGCATTGGTTGGGCTTTTTGAGTATAAAATGGAGTAATCTCATGTAGTGAATGATTTTATATGTAAGTGCTATTTCTGATGAAATTCGTGTCAAGAAAATCCCTCAGCAATACAACAAATTCAGATGTGCACAATGGCTTTTCAATGGGTGTGCAGATATTAGAACAATGCCTTTGGAACACAAACTGTATGTAATGTAGCCATCAAGGTCTATTATCAAGCAATCAAAACAGAAAGTAACAATTACTGTTTTCATTCTAGACAGAAAATGTGGGTTCATATTGCCAAAATATATTCATGCTGACATTTACTTCTGTCATGTAGTTGGATGATATGTTGGTTATTCGATTTTTTGTTTTCTCCTAACCAAAGTTTCAAAACTAACAGCAGGAAGCTTTTCTAGTGACTCCCATGGTGGGAGCTGTGACTTTGCTGGATGTAATTGCAAAGTGAAAGGGGCTGCTCAGATCAGGAAACTTCACATACATACACCTTAATTTTCCAAGTCATCAGTCTTCTAATTGCCGTGGCACCATTCATTACATTAACATTAATAAATGAAATATACCTAGGCAATTTGCCCAGTTCTAAGTGCAGTACATAGTTGTCTTCCATAAATACTCACACCACCATTAATGAAAACTAATGGCCCATCAGCATTTGCATTCCAAGTGCTGCCTGAAATCTCCAAAGGCCTGGCCACGGTGCTGGGGTAGCAATTTTTGCCATTTGAAATTGCTCTTTCCCAAGATGTTGCTGTGCTTAATGCTAATTACCCAACAGAATGGATAAATACAACAATTTTAATTTATATTACAACCCAGTTTCAGCAATGAGATTGTAATTAGTGATCAAACGCTCTTGTTAGCATAATCAAGCAAATAAATGTTTGATATTTGAAGGTTCAAAACAGTGTTGTTTCTTACCTAGTTTGCAAGTTGTCTTCATGCTAAAGTCAAGAGTTGTTTTTTAATCATCTACTGTATTTTAAAATGAATATAGAAATAGATTAATTCATCCTCATACTAGGAATCACAGCTGAGTTATCTACTGACCGAATAAATCAATAATGCAGAGAGAAAGCCCAACTTTTGCTTAGAATTATGGTCAAAAAAGAGGTGAGGGACGTTTTTGGCATGAGGCTGTTGGGCTTTGTTTTCCCCCAGCAGTGTCTGAACAACTAAGAGATTTATCTTGTAGATCTTAGGGCATAAGTGGCCACTTTTATGGCAAGCAGTCACAAGAGAATTGACCTCAAGTTGTCTGTACTTCAGAATTTGTGCATTGTTTTTTTGGGGGTTTTTGTTTCTTTAGTTTACTGTTTTCTTTTGCTTTGTGAAAGTTTTAGGGTTTTGTGTGGTTTGTTGTTTTGGTTTTTTTTTATTTTATTTTTTTTTTATTTTTTTTTTATTTAGTGGTTTTGTTCGTTTATTTTGGGGGGTTTTTTTGTTACCATACCCAAACTGTCAGGGTTTGCATGAGCTTTCTAATTTAATTCCCTGACTCTGCCTGTGTCTCTTAAGACTCAGTGCACCATATAAAGCCTCCATGTAAAAGAAGAGTGAAGACCCAATTCAGTAAAATTTTGTATGTTACAATTTTATTGAAATGTTTGTCCAGGTGTGGTGTTCCCAGGGATGGAAGAGGAAAGAATCATTTTGAAGAGTATTTGGAATATTCACTTGTGACTTGGTGTGATTTGTCCCTTTGAATGGTGCAGGTGATGCAGGAGGCTGCTCAGCCTCTGTAGTCCCAGTCAGGGACCTCAAGGATCAGTGATGAGTTTTTTTCTGTTGTGACAGTAGAACAATCTTAGATTTGAAATGTCTCACACCAGTGGTGGGAATTCTTTAGTTATTTCATCTCTTGATACACTAAGGAGGTTATTTGGGTTTTTTTTTTGTTTCTCCTTTCCCTAAGGTGACAAAAAGGGGAGCCAATGGCAGGTTTGGGAGGCATGGCTAAAGCTGGGGGTTTGCACAAAACATTAAAGAAGGGACCAAAAGAGTTTGATCACTCCTTTGAAGTATATAACGAAAATACCCAAGTTTTATGTTTTTCTTCCTTTTTGTGTTCCACTCTTACAAAAAAAAATATTTTATACATGTGTTTGGATATGTAAAATAGTAAGTTCTAATTGCTATGCACAAGACAGCAGCCATTGCCAAAGTTATTTAATGGGCTGTTCTGATTCATGGTCAGATAGAGGTTGGGAAGAATGAAAACTCTTCTTCACATAAAAATATTTAATCAAAAAAGCCTAAACCTTTAGGAGTGTGGGTTATCATCTCATAGAATGAAGAAAAAAAAAGGAAAAGAAATCTAATTCCCATTATTTCATATATGGATTATAGCACACAGTAATTTTTCTAATCTTATCGTGCATGTGCCTTTTTTATAATTGACACCATCAAAACTGAGCACAGGGGGTTTTTGTTCTAAGGATTTTCTGATAAAAGGATCATAAGATACAATCTGCTATTAATTGATTGGTATCATACAGTGATGTTTTGACTTAGTCAATTCTACTACCTATGCATGCATAGGATGAGAGATTTTCTTTAAATTTCATCCAAATTTAAATGGAGAGTTCCATTTGTGTCTCCAAATCTTTATATTAAGAATATTTTCATTCTGTAGATTGGGGTCTTAATATATACCTGTCCAGAGTATGCTTTTTTCCTTGATATTTTCAGAGTTTATTTCTTTTTTCTGCAGTAACTTTTTACAGTTACTGAAGTGGAAATTATTTTTTAGATCTGCAGTTTCTGTCACGAAACACTCAGTGTGGCTCTGTACATTAGTTGTTTAAATATTAAAACTGCAGCATAGCAAAAAATTAATTTAACTGAAAAGAGAATGAACTAGTAGTGAAGTTAATACACAATACTTGTTGGAAAGGCAGTGTTCCTGAAGTTTAGAAGTTTTCAGTCCGGGCTTTTAATTTTGGTTCCTCTACAGTAGTAACTTTTTCTGTCTTAAATGAGAACGCTGATGGTGTTGAACTCATAATTATACACACTTGCCCCATTTAATTATTTCATTTAGATGGTAAAAAGATATGTGGCTGTTTTGAGGGGAAAAAAGCAATATTCATACTTTTTGGGCAGAACACGGCTCTGAGATTACACATTATTTAATGCTTATAATGAAGTCAGGAGTGAAATCTTTTCCCTTTTAGTAGTTAAATTGAACATACACACAAGAATCCTCTTGTGTTGCCCTTGAGACTACTGGTCAAATGTATCTGCCATATAATATGGTGTTAAAATATTGCCTAGTTTAGTTTGTTGAAAACAGTTACTTTTCCAACAGGCTGAGAGCAGAGGGAGTTTCTTCACTGAGACTTCCTAGAAGGGTACATTATACTAGAAAAATATTTGGAATGTCTAGAAGAATATAGGAAAATACAGGTGGTGGATCATCAGAAATATAATTTTAAATTTAGACCTAAGAATGTATTGCTTCTTTTGGCCTCTGGAGTGTTGTCCAGTCACTGAGGTCAATGAGAAACTGAGAACCCACAAAGAAGGCCATCACACAGTCTTGGTCTTGGGAAGAGAGGAAAGACTCGTGGGGTGTTCTGGCACTCAAAGAAAATGAGAAACAGACCCTGTGAAACTTGTTGTGGGCTGTGAAATGAATCACAGAATCACTAAGTTTGGAATAAACCCTTTGAGTTCAACCATTAACCCAGCACTGCCCAGTCCACCACTAAACAATGTCCCCAAGTGCCACATCTACATAAGGAGCTGGAACACTGTGACCATCTCATCAGACGTGTGGGGACTCTTGTGATAACTTTGAGTTTGATATGGGAGCTATGAAAATTTTAATTGTGAATCCTTGGGAGGCAGAGCCTGGTATTCATTTTTTTTTCCCCATGATTTCTTAGCTACTGATTGTAATTTGTTTTTAATGAAAAATGTGTTTTAGCATTACAAGCAATTTTGTTCACTTGTGAAAATGAATTTCTTCCCTCAAGTCACTAGAATTTCCATATATATATATATATATATGGAAAATAAGGCATTTTAATTTAGGATTTTCTATATCAGTAGCCTGAAATCAGCAGTTGGAGCAGCAAAACTGGAACCAGTGATGACTGTTTTCATGTCTGCAGAATCTTAACAACACACTGCTTTCAGATTCTCTCTAGAACCTCTTCAAAACCGCTCTGAGAATTAACCTCAAAAGCTTCTTCCCCCCTTAGGTTCCAACATATATAATCTGTTAACAATCCTCTTCATTTGTGACACTTGAACCTTTTGCAGATAAAAAGCTTTGGTGGGCAGACCAGAACTTAGCTCAGATCGGGACCTGCAATAAAAGAGATGGAAGAAGCCCCACTGTGCTGCGAAACAAAACCTCAGGGGTTGTCCACATGAAAGTCTATGATAAAGCAGCACAGCAAGGTGGGTTGGGTTTTTAATATGTTTTAATATGTTTAAGCTACATGTAATTCAGTGAGAAAATATTGGTAAAAATATTTTGGAATGAGTTATTGAATATAATAGGATATCTGCCTGATATATTTGAATTTGTCACGTTTACACTGTAGTGAAGATTGAAGTCCTTTCAGAGTTTAAAATTTTTAGTCAAAAAAGGGCTTACCATGTGTACCTCATATCAAATTATTGAAATTAAGTGAAGTGTTATGAGAGAATTCATTAATATTCTTCCTTATTTATCTTGAAACATGGCTTAATTCATCTAAGCTGACAGAAGTGACAGTGGTATGAATCAAAATTGAGAGAGCAGAGAAGTGGGGGGATATTGCTCATGTTGGCAAAGGGGGAGCTAACATAATATTAAAAAAGTGAAATTTGAGGTCAAGCAGACAGTTTTATGATGAAAACATACGTGAATTGCTTTACAAATAGGTTATTTCAGACTCCTGTTACTAAAAGCAATGAGGATGGGAACTTTCAAATGGTGTAACTCCAACCATGGAGACACAGAGATAGCTCCTGGGTGCCTGACTCTTAGCAGTGCTGGGTGTCTGCTGCAGGGCAGAAAACTCGGATGATTTTAGGTGAAGAAATGCTGTCTAATTCAAAATTAGGGTTGCAAAAATAAATGTGACAGGTAGCACTCTGATTCTTGTGGGCTTGGCAACGTGTAATCAGCTCATTCTTTGAACGTCTGAGTGGATTTAAATGTTTCTTCATGAAACTTCAAATTCCTGACGTGTTTAGTGTGCTGTGCATAATGTTTATAATAGATCTTATTTAAAAATGTTCATCTATGAGTTAAAATAAATATTAAATAAGCAGTAGGATAATGGATTTGGGTGATCATTTTATTAAATAAGCAGTAGGATCATGGATTTGGGTGATCCCTTTAGAATATATCTTAAATATACTGAAAACATGCTGGTTCATGAAGATAACAAGGTTAATATAACATTTGATGAATAAACATGATATGATCAATGGTTTGCTTGTGGTCTAGAATAAGATACACCTTCTAGATTAATGTCAGGGAGATTTCATCTTTGCCATTCCAAACTTAATGTGGTTTTTTCACGTTTTTCATATGCTTTTACTTGAAAATAGGCATGTTTTTCAAAAATCTGAGTTATTTATATTTTGAAGGACAATGTGTGGACAAAATGCTGCGGGAGAGAAGCATGGAAGGATATATGAACACATGAAATATTTTGTGCATATCTCAATTTTTTTGAAGAACAATTTTAGCTGAACACCATTTGCGTTTGGTAATATTTTATTACATTATCAATATTAACATATTGATGGCAACACTCCTTCCTCTTGTCTCTTCTCCCAACATGTTCAGGCAGTAATTCATGTCAGTTGAACAATGGGGGGTGTTCCCAGCTTTGCTTGCCAACCTCAGAAACCACGAGGACCTGTGTGTGTACAGTGGGCTACAACCTCCAGAAGAACCGCATGGCTTGCAAGGGTAAGGGGGCTTTTGCTGTTGGTTGGAACTAAAATGTCAGGGGGACGCTGTCATAGTAAATAAACTTTATTCCTTTCAAGTTAAATAACTATACTTAGTTATGCTTGGTTGAAGCAGTGGCAGAGCAATGTCTGTTGTGGTTGGGACAGAATTAAATGTAGCTTGTAGTTTCATTATTTAGTATTGCATAGATTTTTTGTGGAAACTCTGAGGAGTATTTTCTTTCTAATGCAGGCAGAAAAGCAGACCATCTGAGCCACTGTTAATAGCTATATAAATATATAAATACCTATATAAAGTAAATATTTGTTCAAGCTCATATACCTTTAAACTAAATAATAGGCTAAATAGTATCTGAATTGTTGGGTGTCTCGTTGTATTGTTCTTAGTATAAACTAAAGCTTGATTTTTAAAAATTACTTATTTTGTTAATGTTTAGACTATTCAAGCTGTCAAAAAAATCAAGGCTGAAGTCTTACTTTTTGCCTGAAAAATACAAAGCAACCACATGGTCAAGATGCCTTATAAATCTATAAATATAATATTATTTACTGCTGTTTATTAGGACTAATTAATTCCTGAGAATTACTACATAACAAGATGTCTACACAGTAGCATTTATTCCTGCCTAATAGGAATAGGTGCATCTGGAGTGTGATTTATCTAACACAAAAGTAGACATTTAAAAGTCATCAACTGCTAAAAGATGTATTTCTGGAAGAGTGCGTGACTGAAGGAGGGGAGGTGAATCCCATGCCTCAAAAGACAAGTCATGGTCCTGCTTTCCACAAGTTCTTTAAAATTGACTCTTCCTCAGTATGCACAGAAAATGCACTGAAAATATTCTTCAATTTCTTATCATTTGAAAACATTTTTTTCTAAAGTTTTCATTGCTGCTAATTGCCTAATTATAAAGGGGTGTTTGAAATGAGCAGTGATTCCCATTTATCATTTAATTAGAAATACACCATAATAACTCATGGATGTGCCTTTCAAAGAGCTGGAGTTACCACTCTGGAAAACTATGGAGCAGTGTTGGAAAACCATATCTAGTGCCTGTTAACTCCTCTAGTCTTGCCAGTTGGGAAATTTCCACTTTGCTCTCAGTGGTTATTTTATCTTTCCCATAGGTATTGAATCCTTCCTCATGTATTCTGTCCATGAAGGAGTTAGAGGGATTCCTCTCGATCCAAATGATAAGACAGATGCTTTAATGCCTATTTCTGGGGCTTCCTTTGCTGTGGGCATAGACTTCCATGCAGGTAAATATTTCATGTGGGGATGGTAAAAGTTGTGTATTGTTCTCATAAATGACATAACTCTTTGTTTTCACAATAACCCTTCTAAGTGATTGCAACTGAATGTAAAGGAATTGCAAGTTGATTATGTTCCAGTGTTAACCATAGAGGTTTTACATTTCGAGACAGCTTGAGTAGGAAATGTGGTTTGACAGAAAGTGGTCATCAGTCTGTAGGAAAGCAGGTTTCTCTAGTTCCCTTCTCACAGGAAAAGCCTTGTTCCTGTTATGACACTTTTTCCATGGGATCTTCTTAGTCCTGTAAATTCTGAAAAGGAATTGGACACATCTCCCACTGATACTCAAAGGTGTGTGGGTATCTTCAAACATGAATTTTTGCTTAGTTTCCAGAAAATAAGAAGTCTCTGACCAAATAGTCACCTGAAAACATCTTGTACCTCCATATTTTTAACCCATCAGCTCTTTGACCAAACTTCCTTCTAGACTGATTTTGTTATCCATTGAGTTTACAAACCAGCAGTTTAGATATAAAATCTTAAGTTACCAAAGTTTTATTCATACAGACTTTTGTTTCCTGAAAAAGACAGTCTGTCATGGTCCATTGTATTTGATTTTTGAAATAAATTCTACCTGGGAAATCAGTATTGAGAAATCCTATTTTTTTGCTTAAAAATATGCTTTCTTATGAAAAACTAGACCCCGTTCTGCTCATACTGTTGGGCTTCTTCATCCCACAAGTACCGCTTAATCTTTCTTTAACAGGTTAGGAGTTAAGTTCATTAAATCTTCTTTTGGCCTCCTTCTTCACTGATCCTCTTAGCACAGTTTCAAGCCCACTCACCATATTACAGTGCCCTCTCTTGTATGTTTTACTTTCAAATCTGTGAGTGCTGATATTCAGAGCTTTGGTTGTATCATGGGTATGGTTCTGTTATAGTCTACAAAAACATTAAAATGACTTACAAGACAATGCCTTTGTCCACATATCTGAGATGGGAAAGTCTGTGATACAGAGATTTCAGCTGTTCCTGGAAAGAGAAGTGAGAGAAATGTTAGTTAGGCATATTTGTCAGTGAGTGCTATGAAAATGGAACTGTTTTTTTCAGGGATTATATTTTTTATTATAATATACTTAACTTTAAAAATACTAGTTTTTAGTTTAAGTCATGCAAACTTTACAGAATTATTACATCTAATACAGAAGAATGAAATTTGACCTTTTTGTTCTAAAATATCGATACAAGGATTTTATTGGGGATTTTACATCTCCTGGGGTTTTTTGTTTGGGGATTTTCTTTTAGTGTAGTCTAGCGAGTTTTATTTGCACTTCACTAATCAATATCAAATTAATATTGTGGAAGAAGATGATTTTTGGCTTTCTGCAAAACTGAGATTTGAGGAAGGGTGAGGTTCTCCAACCTGCCTGATGATCAGGTACATCAGCACAGGGAACATGAATGGGATTGTCAGTGACAAATGCCTTGTGAAACATGGATGTGAAATCCCAAAGGGATAGGGCGTTATAAAAACTTACAGGACAGATTGCAAATTCCTTTCAGCTTGAAAACCAATTGTTTTTCTCGTCTTGATATCTCACCTTGAATTTTGTGAGTTCATTCCCAACACCTCGAGTATGATTCAGAAGGCAAGTGCAAGTGCTTTCAGATTTCATCCTGGTGTTTTTCTCTGGATTTGGGTCTGCTCTCAGGAGTGCTTAGGTATGCCAAGTGGCTAAAATAGATTAACATATGCAAGTAGTATAAGACATCAGAGTTAGAAGACTCATGGCAGTGTTTTTTGCAGACATGAACGAGAGAGAAGATACATGGACCTTTTTTTTCTCCCTGGGTTTTGATACTTCTATGTTCTAATTAAAGAACTAAAGAGTGGTTTTGACCTTTGGTATCTTGTAGAGGCTATTGAGGAGTAGGGTTGCTGGTGTCATTGAGGTCACAGGTTTATAAAACTGAGTGTGATCCCAGCAACCTTTCATTTCTGAATTATTAAAGACTGTGGCACTGATTCTTCCCTCCTGCTGAAGGTTTTTTCACAGTATGTGAATGCAAATGCTCATTGTTTTGTCCTGCTGACATTGCTCCAGGAAATTCACCCAAGTGAAAATGCTTTCCTTCTTGATTTACCTTTGTTGAAATAATTATTTCTTATGGTGGGGAGGTTCTCTGTGCATCAGAGCTTGGTCTGGTTGGTGGAGAAAAGGGGTCACATTCAGCAAATACATTGTATGTTGAGTGTTGAGTTACACGATTTTATTGGCAAAATACCAATGCATTAAATGGAATTCATTCTCAGTGTTGGCTGAAAAGCATTAATTAAGAAAACAGCACCACAATGTTGTGCTGTACGCATTAAGATTTAGCCATGGAAGTGAAACCACAGAGATCCCTGTGTTCTTAGAACAGTTTAGAAGCTGTTTTGTGCATTCCTGCTCACATGGCTGACTGAAATGGTCATGGTCTGAATACAAAGAAGTTTCTTTTTATGGAGATGAATTAAACTGGAATATGAAATACATAAAATTCACTTATCTACCTGATAAACATGATAGTTTGGGGAGTTTTTATTAACTATGTACTTTCAGATAAGACTTTGTAGTAATTCTGTCTCTCTTGTGTTCCACTGAAGGATATTTGGAATACACTTCCATGCAGCCATAGATCAGTATCTTATCACAGAATGTACATGCATTACTTGTAGTAAGATGTATGTCATTTTCATACTCATTTGAAATAAGTAGCAAAAAACATGACTCCCATATATGTTTGGGTTGCTTGAAGTCAGAATTTGGCATTTAGTTATTGATGGTGTGGCTGAGATTCTTGAGCATACCCATCTGGTTTGGTCTCAAATCTGGTTCTTTGAGCAAGTTTTGTTTTTCTCTTTTCCTTCCTCTATCTATATCTGTAACAGATATATATATATATAAACAGGAATATTTGCACACACATACACACACAGATATGTGTAGATATAGAATATTTCTATGTATTATGTAGGTAATACTTCAATATTTAGATACAGAAATACATATATTCTGTAAATACACACACACGCTTTTATGGAATTCAAAGCAATTATAAAAAGTATGAAAAAATGAAGAATGAACAGGTATTATTTGATATCTCTGAGCAACGTTTTTCTGAGGCAAAATAGCCCACTCAGCAAGCACAATGTGGGTTGCAGCACAGTAGTAGCTTCCATCTGTTGTTGTGGCCCTATAAATGTGCTATAAATGCTAAACAAATGGTAGAAAACTTAAACTTTAGACTAAATTATTTTAAATAAGACTTAAGAAAAGGAAAAGGAATGAGAAACTAACGCTGATAGTTTTGATATCATTATTCTGCTTACTCTGAATCATATAAATAAATATATAAATGAAGTTATAATTGGCAGTTTCCTCAGTAAATGATGTAGCTACTTTGACTGAGACACTGGAATTAACGTAAGAACCATTGCCATGTCCTTACAGGAAATGACACGATCTATTGGACAGACATGGGTTTCAACAAAATTAGCAGATCGAAGCGAGACCAGACGTGGAAAGAAGACATTGTTACCAATGGTTTGGGAAGAGTTGAAGGCATTGCAGTGGACTGGATAGCAGGTAGGTCTGAGCCTGACTGGGGACCTGTCATTAGTTCTGACAATGCATCTTACGTCTTCTGCTAAAGACTAATTAAGTTGGTTTGCTTTAAGTTCTAATTTCTAGTATTGCATATGTCTGGAAATTATTTATATATCTTGGACACTACTTCTTAGGTGGACACTTTCAATGGTGACACCCACAAATACAAGTTTATACTCCAGAATCCCAAATACACATGGGAATGGCAATACAGCAGTTCATTTCTGGTCCTGACTTACACTCTGAAGATTTAACCACTCTTCAAGCAGTCTTTTCTCCATGCAGTAACTTCCCTGTGCTTTTCCTAGGTAACATATATTGGACGGATCATGGCTTCAACTTGATTGAAGTTGCCAGGCTCAACGGCTCGTTCCGCTATGTAATTATATCCCAGGGCTTGGACCAGCCAAGATCTATTGCTGTACACCCAGAAAAAGGGTAACATGACCATGGCTACTTGCCTTTCC
The DNA here is from genome assembly GCA_035583185.1 of Anabacerthia variegaticeps. Taxonomy (NCBI): domain Eukaryota; kingdom Metazoa; phylum Chordata; class Aves; order Passeriformes; family Furnariidae; genus Anabacerthia; species Anabacerthia variegaticeps. The sequence goes on from JAWWEW010000169.1 coordinate 4,701,753, forward strand.
TTTCAAGTTTGCATGCTAGCACATAAGCAAGTCAAGGCCTTTGTCCTAATAGATAAACTTTCAATTGGAAATTATTGTCTTGTGGAAGACAGGTGGAAGGAAGTGTTATCCTTAACACTCGCAGAGTATTTTCATTGCTCTCCTTATCCATGATGTACTGTAATTTCTTTGCCAATAGTTTTAATTTTTCAAGGCCAACATTTCAGCTGAAATTTGGATGTTTCTTGGCTAAATCTGTTCTGAAGTTTCCAGCAAATCCAAGGGAGCCACGTGAGCTCTTGAAGGACGTCAGTGTCCTGATGAAATCATAGGTGCCCAGGGCAGGGGGATTGTTTATAATACTTGAGGAGGAGGAGAGGACCACAGGTAGTCATTGCTTTATATGTCTGGTAGAATGGTGTATCTTCTGTGAAGGAAGATAAGTTTCACCTATTTTATGATATTGTGCCACAAAATGGTAGCTTGAGATACCTGGAGTCCAAGTTTCTGTGAGAGAAGGACAGCAACCTTTTGCTAGGAGAGAGAAGGTATGCCTTGCTGCGGGAGGATTTCAGGCCTCTTCACCCTTTGCATTATTGTCATACCTCTTTCCCTTTATGAGGCAAAACTTTCAAAGGTGTTCTTCCCTCCCTTTGCCCTGACTTGACATTCTGCATTTCTCTTGAAGCTTGAGTTGACAGCTCTAAGAACAGAGAGGAAAATAGCAGTTATTAGATCTCGTTGAATCTGCCAGTCATACCAAGGGATGAAGCAGGCAGCGTTCGGTTGGTTGGTGACAATTCTTATTGTTACTGAGAAAGGAATGAAGAATGTGTAGCCCTACAAGAGGGTGTATTTATTCATATAATATGCACTTCCTTGACTCTTTGCTAAATTAATAATAGTTTTCTGATCAAGCTCAGAATGGCAATTGAAATAGGCAATTAAGCTCATAGTGAAACAATTCTTTGAAAACTTTGAAAATGCCTCCTTTAAAAATATTTAAGGAATTTCATTTTTATTTAGGGCTTGGGGTGGGAGTGGGAGGAGCTTAAACTGATTGAATTTTTGTTCATGGGATAGTTCTGAAACAAGTCACAGTTATTTTATCATCACAGTCTATACATCAAGTATATAGGGAGCATCTTGTTGCCTGCAGAGGCCCAGGGAACAAGTATTTTAGTTGGTACTTCCCAGAACTTTCAAGGAGATGAGAGAAGATAAAGTTTTTCAGTACTAGTTAATGGTTTGTGTAAGTTGATGTATTAATATATTTATAATAACTAATGCTCTAAGGGAGTAATTAATAACCTGCCTTATATTTTTGGCAGCTGTTCAGGATTTTCTTTGGAAGATTTTGAGATTCATTTAACCTGCTAATTATAGGGTTTCATTTTTTTTCTCCTCAGAGTAGCTAGTCTAAGGAAAGAGTATGGAAAGTTTAATTCAGGTATACTGAATGTCTGCCTTTCTGCTTTCAACATTTAATTCATGTCCTGTGTTAAGAAAGTAGCTCTAATTAGATCCCTGGAAGCACATTCAGCTCTGTTTAGAGGTGCTGTTAGTAATCTGGTTGAAGTTGTATTTAACTTAGGCAGTGATTGTTGATACCCAGCTGTTAGTACTGTCTGTTTTACCCCTTCTCGGGCATATTTTTAATTTAGCTAAGTGGCAGAAATAGGAGAACAGATTTGTTTTACTTACAGTGAGAGCCAAAGTCAGGTGGACATTGTTTCGGAAGCTAAATTTGATGAGAAAATTAATAGGATCCGTATTTTTTCTCCCCTGTCACATTTTTATCCTTTCACATGTCTGCAGTAATGCATACATTGCACACAGAGGAAAGCAATGCAGAGTGGGTTTGTATGTTCTGCTCACTTTGTGTACAGAATATTACTAAACAAAGTTTCAGTGTGTTTTGTGAATATTTGCAATGAAAGTCCTTCTCTTTATGCAATCAGTAATGTTCTAGACCTCAATTATATTATCTTTGATATCCCTTCTGCAGAGTGTTAGTTTTGCGTGTGCTTATAATATAGCTTAACATAGCTGTAAATGCATATATGTGTAGACACATAGCTATTTCCATAAAGCTGTTCTATAGGTTACTGTCCAGTAAAGGAAGTTCTCTGTGCACATTAACTGGCCTCATTTTGCTGTACCTGAATGATAAGTAGGAGGTCAAGGCAGAAGTTTGACCTGGCCCCTTACCCCACATTAGGGATGTTACTGTGCCAGTAAGTGATAGGAACATAAAAGTGGATAAGCAAGATGAAAATTCTTCCCATGAGCATTTGGAAGAACTCAAAAAATATTTTCATCTCAAATGAAGTCCCTTTGCTCTGCCATTTCTCACAGCTGCTACATATTTAAGACTTTTTCAGGTTAGACATACACCTCTTGTATTAGCACGTTTGTTGGTCATTAGAAGTAAGTTTAATTTGCTTTTATTTTTTCAAGCACAAATCTGAATAAGGAATAGAATTGCGTCTTGACTGATTGAGTCTAGTTTTAACAATTTATTCATGTATATGTTTTGTAAAAAAAAAAAATATTAACTAAGTGTTTTATTAAACAAGTATTATGGTACATATAATTTCTTAAGATTATTTTGAGCCATGCCCCTTATCATGTTTTTGAGCACCCATTTTATTGCAATAGCACTTTTAGTTTGCAATTGTAGTACGGTGTTACACGTTTGCAGTTCCTCTTTTGATGCTAAATTTTAATCAGTGATTTCTACACCATTTTAGGTATTTATTTTGGACAGAGTGGGGACAGACTCCTTGCATAGGCAGGGCACACTTAGATGGCTCTGAGAAGGTTGTCCTTGTCAGCCTGGGCATTGCGTGGCCTAACGGGATTTCCATCGACTACGAGGTCAGTTCCTCTCTGTGTGCTAAAATGTACAGTGTTTGTCATGTTCCATTAAAGCCAGCTGGTGTTCCACTGTGTTGTAAAATTAATAACTCTTAATGAACTCCTTGGACAAGACTGTTGATGTTTCCTTTAAAATTAATCTTCAGGAAAATAAATTATATTGGTGTGATGCTCGTACGGACAAGATAGAAAGAATTGACCTTGAGAGTGGAGGGAATCGGGAGATTGTGCTGGCAGGGAGCAATGTGGATATGTTTTCAGTTGCCGTGTTTGGAGCTTACATCTACTGGTCTGACAGGTAATTTGTTTTTCCTAAGTATTTTAAGTGTCCCAATGTGATTTCAGTGCCAGGTGCCTCACCTGGGTAGGATTAGGCATTCCTTAGCAAGGTCACAGAGCGGATCCCAGAAAGCTGTGCACTTGCCAAAGAAAGGGCTGTTGTGATGCTGAAAGCTCAAGCTCCTCAGCATCGTAGATGAGAAGAGGTTTCCACACCTCCTGTTGGGTGAACTCTCCACTGCTCTTCAGTCATTTGTTGGGTGTGAAGTAGTTGAGGATTGTTGATGAGACATCTTCAACTTTTTTGGCAGAGCACATGCCAATGGCTCTATTAGAAGAGGCCACAAGAATGAGGCCACGGATGCTGTGACCATGAGGACTGGCCTTGGGATAAACCTGAAGGAAGTGAAAGTCTTTAATAGAGCACGAGAGAAAGGTTGGCTTGTTCTTAAGGATGCTATTAATTGTTTTAATGTGACCTGCTACTTTTGATGTATATTGAAGCATACCAAAACATCAAGTAATCGTTGATTTTATCTCCACTTCTTACTCGTGAAGGACTTTTTGAAACTAAAATTAATGAACTAAAGATGTAGTGCAAATTCTACTAAAATTCTTCCAAGTGTTTTAAAGAGAAAATCTAAAACCAAAACACTTCCTGTTGTTCCAGGTTTGATGGGGGGAGGTTTGTTTTGGTATTTTGTTTTGTTTTCAGAAGCAAAAAACAGTCTTAGGATGAGGGACCTCGAACTGTGCTTTACAGAGCAATAATCTCAGGCAGTTTAAGAGTTCTATTGGAAAGCAAAGCAGAATTTTTTCAGGCTAGAAGTTCCCAGCCTCTCTGTCTCCAATATTTATTTGCTAAAATTACTTGGGTTTGACTCTTTATTTTTATTTTCCTTTTTCCCCCTCCCCCTGTGTAAGTAATCAGATTTCCTTTATGTTCAATTAGTTTAGTGAACTCAAGTGACAAAAGTTATTCTTTGCTCTTCTGTGATTTATGGTACCAATGGTTAAATTTTATTTTCCACTACCTAGTTAAGAATCATCTTGCTTTAAATGTCTTTTTACCTCCAAAATTGTGGTTTTGATGAGACCTTGAAGAACTTCTTTGAGTGAGCAAAGGTGGTTGGATGTCTACCAAAAATGATGATAGTTTCCTTCGAACAAACTGCTACTGGGCCATCCAGCCAAAAATTTCTATAAATATGTTTAAAAAGAGAGAGAAAAACAGTTACTGCAATACAAGATATTTTTTTTTTAAAAACAGATGTATCTTTGGTGGTGGTAATACTCAAAATTTGCTTTACTCACAGCATTGCATACAGGTTCTGTTTCTTTTACATGCATATTTCCTTCATAATCACATTAAATATGACATGTAAAATAAGTCTGCATTTTGAAAGGAAACACATTGAACAATATTTTTTTTTTAAAATTTTAAACATTTTTGAGGAAAAAATCATTGGCAAACACACATAGTAATGTTACTAAGAATTTCTGCATGTAATACAGTGGGCATTATATTTTGTGGATAAAAATAAAACACACACACAAAAAACCCCCACAACTCTCTTGTAACTAGGCTAGAAATAGTTAATGTCTGTTTGCTTGGAAGGGTTTTATGTTAGAGAATATATTCTATATATAGAATGAGGAAAATAGGACAGAGGGACAAATCAATGCTTCTTTACATGCAATGGTTTTTCTTGAGAGCTTTATAGACTCAGTCACTTGAAAGGGCAGAAGGAGTTCCTGTGGGTTTGGAAAACGGGGCAATGATTTCTTAATGCAGTTTTCAAATTTTACTGGGGGACAAATAGTTAATGCCATTGGGAGGGGATGTCAGTGAGCCAGAAGGACAGAAGGAAATAAAACAGGTGAAAAATGTTTTTGGAATGTTTTTCTATATCACACTATTTTATATATACATATATATATAGTTATTTTTTTTTAAGTTCATTGAACTGGAAGTAGTTAACACTGTTTAAAAAAATGTTTTCAAGGAGATTTGAGGAGCTTGGGGAACCTTTCTCTTCCCAACCTCTCATCATTCTAAATAGATATTAACTTTTCTAGCTTATTAGAATTTTTTAAAGAATCTTTAAAGCAAGCTGAATGTGAAAGTATATACATCTAAATCTCTATATGTTTTTCCATGCCTCCACATGACTCTGTCTCATGGCATTTTGCCTAGAAAGCCAAAATTCAGTGTTTCTGGTTTTAAGAGCAAACTAGCTCTCATTCCCCATTATTTTTCCTCACAAGTATTTTCAGCTTGAAATGTAGAAGTTAAAAAATACAGCCAACAGTACTTTCAGACACAACATCTTCCCCAGCAATTATTAGGGGTTTGTACCTGAAAACAGTCTATCTAAAATGTTTTATTCTCCTTCATTATGTGGAAAACTTTCAGAAATGGGAAAATGACTCTACTGAAAGAGCTCAGTTGTTACACTGAAGGTGCTGTCAGGAACAGAAACTAAATTATCTAAACAGAATGTAATCATAATTCATATATAATAAAAAAAAGACAAATAGCTCCTGATTATTGACTGTTACTGTAATTTTAAATATTGCTTGCAACAAGTGTAGCTACTAATTTGACAATGATTTCTTAATGGTGCCCAATTGTCAGGGAGTAAGTTTTTAAAGTCAGGTTTTAAAGGAAATTAGAACAAAATGTTAGGAAATGTCTTCCTTAAAAACAGAGCTGGATTGACACAGTTTGGTACCTGTCAATACATATGTATTCATTTTGATAGAAACTGTCTCAAAGCAGCACTGTGTTCTGATAGTATCTACGTTTGACTTTTTGCCAGTAACAGGTGTTTTTAAAAAAACATTTTTAAAAATCCTTCCAAGCACTTCAAACAGTTTCTAAGTCTTCTGCTGATTAGGGGTGAATAACCCATTTTATCATTTCTCTCTTCATAAAATATATCCTGTTGTGATTTGAAGAGGGCATTAATTACATTTCCTCATTAACTAGAGCCTCTAAATTTCATTTTAGGTTGCGCTCACTATTTCACTTGCGACTCCGACGCAAACCATTTGTAAGAGAAGAATTCTCCGCGCACGCGAGGCTTCATTTTTTATTCCGGTTGGCAAATTGTAAAAGAGAGCTTTTATTCTGGTTTTTCTTGCAGGGACTAACGTGTGTGCCAGGAACAACGGCGGGTGCCACCAGCTGTGCCTGGCGCGGGGCGGCGCCCGCAGGAGCTGCGCCTGTGCCCACGGCTACCTCGCCCAGGACGGCACCAGCTGCCTCAGGCACGAGGGCTACCTGCTCTACTCGGGGAGGACCATCCTGAAGAGCATCCATCTCTCGGATGAAACCAACCTCAACTCCCCAGTGAGGCCCTACGAGAACCCGGAGTACTTCAAAAACGTCATCGCTCTGGCTTTTGACTACAGCCTGAAGGGCAGGGGCACCAACAGGATCTTCTTCAGTGACGCACACTATGGCAACATCCAGGTCATTAAAGACAACTGGGCTGGCAGGAAGGTGCTCATTGAAAGTAAGTCAAGAGATGTTGTCCAAAATGCGTGTTTGCTTTCAATGGAATGTGAGTGAAAAGTTGGCCTTGAGTGATCACTTGGCCTTATGGAGTAAAAGATGTGGATGAAGTCTTACTGGATTTAATCGTTGTGTTTTATCCTTATAAGATGCATTTAAACATTAATAGCTTCAAAATAATGTATCTGATAACAGGCTTCTGATGCTTGAGGCACATCAGTGGAAGAGATAATGGCAATGCTTAATTTATATTATATGTGATTTTAAGGGGCTTTACTGTTGAAACAAAACTTTACTGTGCATTGCTTGGGAATGAAACTGGTTGGTTGTTTTTCTCGTGAGTGTGTGTGAAGTACTATGGGATAGCTCTACTACACAGCCATTCCTCAGTGTAAAGCATTAGGAACCCTGGGAGTGTGTCCACTGAATCATCCTCTTTGTAGAGAAGCCCAAGGAAGGGATTTGTTCTCGGTGATAATCAAAAATTCCAACATACAGAATTATTTGGTTATATTAATAGAGGCTTTATTTGGTCGTGTACTTATCTACTCATTGGGTTTCCTTTACCTTTGTTCCCCACACTAATAAGAGGAATTGTTTGGAAACTTGACTCTTTTTAACCTTTGAGTATTTGTAGCTTGGCACTACTATGAAGAAATTGCTGCCAGTGTCTTCAGCCAACTCTTCAGGATAAGACAAACATATTTTGCAGCTGAGGTCTCAATAAAGTCATCTGAGTTTCTGGCAATGAAATCTTTATCAACAACAACATTTAACTTTAATACAGGATGTATGTAAACAGTTATCAGGGTTTATCATGGTAAAATTGACGTTCAAGTAAATTCTGAATGTGAATGTGCAGGCAAGCTATCCTTCAATGCTAAACATCTGTAAATATTTACGACCAAAATGTAAATTCTAAAAACTTCTACTGTCTTTCATTTCCACTGCAATTTAATTTTTCTAAAATATGCAGAAAACCTCATTCCTCTGTAGTCAGTTCTCAGATGTGGATACTGAATTTGTTTCTTATTTGTCCTTTCCCAGTACTGTCTGGGGTTTTGGTTTTTTTTGAAGGCTGCAATTCATTTTAGTCACTGTTTTCCCAGATTTCTGAAGAGCTCTGTAGTGTTTGCTCCTTAAGTTGTGGATAAATCTCATAGGAATTTCTACTGGTTTGCGTTATGTTGCCTATGACATTTCTACGTATATATTTGGTTGGGTCAGTTTAACAACAGGACCAAAGAAAACGATGGGGAAAAATGGAAGTGTGACTTTTTGCTGCTGCATGTTAATGGGAAAAAACTTAAATAGCTGCAAAATGATAAAAGTCTTGTTCTACAACTCATCCTGGATCATTGTTGCACAATGTACCTCTGCACTGTGGTTCTGGGAAGGTGTTTGTGGGGATAAAATCTGTTGGCACTAAGAAATAGAAAAGCATTTTTAAAATATTTTTAAGCTCAGAGAGGGTAGATTTAGATGAGATCTAAAAAAGAAATTCTTCCCTGTAAGTTGGGATTCAGAGTTGAGGTTGGTGTTAAGAGAGACACAAAGAGCTCAGAGAAATGTGCAGTAGTGACATACAAGCACTATTTCAGCTCTGGTGTTATAGGAAGAGATTAAAAGTATTACATGAAAAGCCCCTGGAATTTTGAACGTTTCAAACAAAGAGGAGAAATAAATACTGGTGAAGCACCAATGCAGATAGAAATTGGTTTTTAAAAGAACAGTAAAGTGTTCCTCATTACTTTATAATAGGTTGTTCTACAAGAGCTAAAGACATTCCATAAAGCATAGTTGAGAATTTATAGTTTTAAGAAATTGTTAGGAAGTGTTTCTACTTGTAACTTAATATGCCCGATTTCATTTTTCATTAGCAGAGTCAGCACACTGAATAATTGAATGTCAGATGAAATTCTGTAGCCTTGCAAAGAAATTTACTGTACTTGCTTGGGATGTATATGTGAACTGTGGCATTCTGTGCAGACACTTCTGGATTACTCTGGAGAAATATTCCTCTGTAAATGAGAAGGGATGAAACATCCCAGGATATGGTAGTTTATTCCTCTCTTTTACATCTTTTAAACCCCTTTAGTTTATGTTGAGTCGTTCGTTTTCAGCTAAGTTTTCTCTCACTGTAAACAGGAGACAGTTCATGAGCCTGCTTGATATAGTGGACTTATTTGGCCAATAAACACCTATAAAGGAAAAAGCAGTGGTCAGATCAGTTGGCACCACTAATTCCATTCACTGGAAGACATAAAATTCTAACATTTTTTGATTTTTATGTTAAGAATCTGCAATTACATAGAATTTATGAAATGGAATCCAGCCGAGAGATTTTAGAAATAATGTTTCATTTAATGATTAAAAAATAACTTGTTTGATATTAATTTTGCTGCCTTTTCCCTCCAAAATTACTAGTACACATCTGTAGCAAGTTTTATTTTATTAGGAGGAGATTCAGAACCACATTGGAAATATTTCGTGTGGTTCTCTCAGTTCTACAACATTGTTCTACCTCACTAAGCTGAAGTCTACAAATCATGCAAAGCTTTGTTGTGTTCGACTTTAACAGAGAAATTAGGGCATGTTAGAAGATAGTTAGCCCAGGTTTTCAGCTCACTGGATGTAAATGTGCTCATAAAGGATCTATTACCCAATGGATTTCTGCCACCCTGAAATCAGACGTGCTACTCCAACCCAACAGATCCATGAACTTCTCTGCCCACTAAAAACACTTAAGACATACAGACCTCCTTGTTAAACATGTTTCTAGTTCACTAAAAACAGATTTATGACTCACGAGCAGCCCCTTATCTCACATGTTTTTAGCTCACTGAGAACAGATTTACTACCCAGAAACAACCCATTATCTCACATGTTTCCAGTTCACTGCAAACAGATTTACAACCCATACACGAGCCATTATCTAACATAGTTCCGACTCACTGAATATTGATTTAGAATTCATAAACAACCCATTATCTGACAAATTTTCACCTCACTGAACAGATTTGCAACTCATAAACAACCATTAGCTAACACATTTTCGGCTCACGGAAAGTAGATTTACAGCATATAAACAACTTTATCTAACTTGTTCCAGTTCACTGGAAGCAGATTCCAACCTCACCAAGAACCCTGATATCTGATAGGGCTCTCTCTCCAGCAGGAGGGAACAATGACAGTCCCCAAAAAACATGTGTCTGCTATGCCATGCCCTAACACCTTTATTTCTTGTGCAGCCTTAGGTTTTTGGAAGCGATTTTCTTGTTCTCTCTGAACTTTGCTGAAGAAATGAGTATTATTGCACGTGGTCACTCAGCAGGGACTTGTTCTTAGTTTTTTTTCTAAGTAACTTGATCAGGTTCATCTTTCTCATTGCCAGTTTTTAAAATGTTTCCTTGTTCTTGCCAGTGATTTCCCACAAATATTCTTTTGGTTGACATAACTCTTTTCAGAGGTTATATTTATGCAAAGAAGCCTTTTGTAAAAAAGTTTCAGTTTCTAAGCTAGAAGTGGGATTTTATTGTTTCTTTGTTTGTTTTCATTTATCCCAGGTAGAAGTTTGAGCTAATGCATTAATTAACCAAAGCCTGTTTCAATTTATCTGTAGGAAAACAATGCAATGGTCAAATAGTTTTAATACAGTGGTCCAACAGTAGGGAGAAGAGCAATGAAGAAGTTAAAAACTAAAGAAAAAAGGTGGAGACAAGGCAAAATAAACCAACCAACCAACTAAAAAACAAAAATAAGAAAGAGGAAAAAGTCTTAAGATGAGATGAGCTGTTTCTCCCCCTGACTGTGTAAACAAAGGCCCTGTGACATTTTGGCACTGCAGTGCCTTTCCCAGCACTAAAGGAAGTGCTACGTGAGAAAACGCCCCTGTTTTGGACCTGAGGTGCTCCTGTCTATAGAATGCAAAAATCTTTTCACTGCTGACATAAAGTGTCAGATCCTGGGATGTTTTGTAAGGCTTTTTGCAGGCTGAGTCTTTGCAAGGTGTTCCAGTGTGTGCTGCTATTCTTCCGAGCTAAATGGGTCCAATTTAACTGTCAAAAAGGCATTTGTGTTCCCATTTCTCTCACAGAGCATCACATTGGGTACCTTGTGGGAGATCCCTTTAGTCTGGGAGCTTTCTTCTGCAGGGAAGAAGTTTTCAATCTGTTAAAAATAAATACTTGAATGCTGTTGCTTTTCATTTTGTAAATGGAGTCATTATAATTGAAAATAGTATAGTAAATGTATACTTTTATGTATATAGTGTATGCATGTGTATATTCATTATAATTATATAGTGTATAGGTCCAGTGACTTTTGCTTTTTAAAGGAGGAAAAGTGAGAGGCTGTTGTTAAGCCTAGGATATTTAAATAGTAAAACATATTTATTATTCCAGTTGCAGCCTTGTTAGTGGAACAGGAGGTGTCTGGTTTAACATTGTACTTGGTATGTCCTTTACCATTAGTTTGGTATATCCTGAGGGATGCCAACCTCAATATTGAGGAAAGGTGTTTCTACCTATTGAACTTGAGATTATTCCTGAGGAACTGATCCTGTTTGTGACTGATTCACCTGTAAACATTGCCCTTAGATTTTTGTTGATGGAAAGATTCACTCCATTTTTGCATTAGCAACCATGACTTAGTTGCCTTAAATGTAAAACTTTGTAGTGAATTGTCAGGAAAAAGATACACGGAGAAACATTTCTTGATTTTCATTGTTTTATTGTAATGAGTTACATGATCCAGCAAACATTATTAGGTTATCATGCTGTTAATGCCTCAAATATCTCCCTAGTGTTTGGTTGTAGTTCAACAGCAACATAAAAATATGTGATTGTACATATTTATTGGAAGTCCTGTTAGTCCTAGGGTAGTCAATCTAATGGTATTGATTTAAAGGTGGTAAGGGTGAATAGCAGGTTTTTGGGGTTGTTTTAGAGGCCACATGTAATGCAGGAAAAGATAATGTGGGCCTTTGTAATTAGTAAAATATTTCTGCTGTGACAATTGTTGAGATTTTTAATAAGCTAATAAAACCCTTCCATACCTCTAGGTTAGATTTCCATTCTGGAAGAATTTTTTTGTTTGTTTTGGTTTTGTTGGGGTTTTATTCGTTTTGTTTTTTTCAGGTAGACTGAATTTTTAATTTTCACTAGGAAGACATCATATATTTTGCTAGATGTGGGACTTTGGTATTAAGCTTTCCACAGAACAGGTTTACATCCATGAAGATGTTTCCGGTGTCTTTCAATTAAAGGGGTTGTTGCTTTGAAGAACCCAAAGCCTTTGCTTGTACTGTCTTATTGAATGTATTCGACTTTAATGTGGAATTCATTGTAGCATGGCTTTATATTTTAAAGATACAGATATTTAGCAGTTTATGGTATAATTTTAGCAAACTTCACACCTGCTCTGAAATAAAACTGTGTACTTAGGCTGAACAGAACAAGGACACAAATGGTTCTTACCATTTATAGTAAACTTATTAATGTCACAGACTTTTTGTGTAGCAAAAGGCTTTCTGATACTTGAAGAGCAATGTAGAAGGTAAAGAATTATATCCAGTTCTATTTGTGCAGTCAGTGAGCTGTGTGAATGCAAACCCTTCTCTCGAGGTGCTTTGCTGCTGGTGAGACATTTGTTTGACCCCAGATCAAGCAGTGCCCACCTGTTCCCATCCCCATCTGCCCCAGCCAGAGTGGCAGGAAGCAGCATCTCCTCCTGTGCCCAGCCTGGTGGAACAATCCACAGGCTGAGTGCTGAAAGGTGAAGAAGTCAGAGAGGGAGTAAACATCAAGCAGGTGTTGCAGCACTGAACACTATAACCTTCTGCAAAGTTCTGCTATCAGAGTGCTGGTTATGCTCACTGACATCACTTTGATGGCTTTTGAGCATTAAAACATTGTGATGTTGACAGTTGTTCTTGCTTTACAACATTGCTAAGGATAAGGAGTTGGTAAAAACATGAAATGAAAGGAAAAATATAATTGAAGTGGTGCAACTGGAGAAGTTTTGACTGTGAATTTCCTAGATAATTTTAAAAGTAGAAGATATCTAATAATCTAGGAAATGGAGAAGTACTATATATACATTACCAAAACTCGGTGGCAACAACTATTGGCTAATTTAAACTGGATATCCTTTGGTAAGTTTATTTCCTGATTGCAATAATAAGGGAGTTTACTCTGCGTTGTTCAGTTATTGATTTGTTGCTTGTCTGTTCCCTGGGAAAGTCAGATGAAGAGCAGCATGACAGTATTTCTAGGCTGCATCTCATCTGTGGGGTGCCATCTATCTTCGTTAAGTTCAGTAAAAGTGATAGATGGCATTTGGCAACGCAATGATGTGATCGCTCTACCATTGCCTTTGTAAATCATAAGCTGTTGCATTCTCTTGTGTAGATATTTAATCAGTTATACACCCCATTACTGATTTAATTCAGAACGTCAGTGGCAGGTGAATAATGTGAGTATTTGTATATTAATATCATATTGTATTAATGTTCCTTTCATTTAAGTATGCTATTCATGTGAAAATCATAAACTGTTGCTTCATGGCTAGAATAAATCTAATCAGTGCTGTAGGCATCTAATGCCATCAAGTGTTTTAATTCAATATGTCAGTGAAACAAATGTGTTTCTTTTCATTTCCAGTTTCTTTATGCTTTACCAGTTCAGAATATTATATGATGCTGCAAAAATATGAAGCTGTGAGTAAACAAATTGCTAATTTTCATCCTGTCAGTAGCTTTTGGGACTAAATCCCCCAAGTGTAGCACCAGAGAGGATGAGTCCATATTTGCAATATATTTTAAAGTAACTGAATAACTTTTTTTAAAAAAAAGTGCTCTAGAATATGCTTTGAGGGGGTAGGAAATAAGTAAATATAAAATAATATCATAAGTGCTTTGAATGACACTGAAATGCAGTTGCTTTGGAATCTTCTCTACTGTTCTATCTTTAACAAGAGGAAGTTGCTAGAAGGGTTTAGTTTTAAGGAACTGCTTCAGAGTGTCTAAAGGACTGTTTGGGAGATCATTTCTGTTCTCAGTTGGTCTGTATTTTATCATTGATAAAAGGATTTACAGGAATTTGAGGATTCATCAATAACCTCTAAAACAAAAGCATTATTTTAACCCAGAAACATATAAACTAACAAAAAACTTTATTAGCAGTGATAACTTATTATACTGAAGATGTCTGATTAGTGTACTGATGGCACTTCATCAGCTCACACTACGTGCTAAGAAGAACAAAGTTAGTTGTAATAATTTTAAGAATTTATCTTGTATTGCTTAAGAGCCTACTCTCTAAGTATTTTGTCATTTATTTTAAAACCATCTTGTTTATAGATTTCTAAAAGTATTACATGACTCTCTTCTCTGCTGGTGGAGTTCCCAATTCCATAAGTAGAGAACATAAGAGTAAACTACAAGTTTACTGGCACATAAAGGTGTAAATCCTTCAGGATGGGTATTTTGGTGGAGCTGAGCAAATGCACTTCATATGTGCTTGCAGCAAAGTTTTCTTTTTAATTAATAGAGTTTTCTTGTCTTACATCAAAGCAATTGAATTCCTCTGATTACATTTTTATAGGGGAAGCCTTTTTTTTTTTGTCTGAATTTTTTTGTTTGAGGGATTTATGAAACAATCATCCTCCTCAGGTTTGTCTCCTGAACCTTTTGAGAGTTTCAGGTTTAATTTGCTCACCCTCATAAGGCACCCTCTCTTCTTTAAAAAGCACGTATATATGAACAAGTTTCTGAATTTTTATTGCATAGAATCACAGAATGGTTTGGGTTGGAAGGGATCTTAAAGCTCATCTCGTTCCACCCCCTGCCATGGGCAGGGACATCTTCCACCAGCCCAGGTTGCTCCAAGCCCTGTCCAGCCTGGCCTTGGACACTCCCAGGGATCCAGGGGCAGCCACAGCTTCCCTGCCCAACCTGGGCCAGGGCCTGCCCACTCTCTGGGAAAAGACCTTTTTAATCCTTAATTGGATATTGGATATTTGATTTCAGGCAGTTTTCACAGCTGATTCTCTTGTTGGGCTATTTTTAAGGTCTTTAGGTGTTTGTTTTTTTCTTTTCAGTCAAAGGATTAATCACTGACATTCCCATAAAGATGGAGATTTCGTAAGTCTTTGGATCTTAACTTCTTTATTTTATTTTAAAGCTGTTCTCTTTAAAATAAAGTGTTTTATCAGTTGCTTTGTTTTAGTTCTGCTCCACTGAGAACATATGTATATATGGGAAGGATTTTTTTCTAAAGCTGCATATTTTAGATATTTCATTAAAACATTTTTCATCTATGCTGAATGTTTGCTTGTCTGTAAATATGCCATAGCCTTCCATCTATGTTTTCTAAAACTTCAGGAATGAAACCTCTTTCTGACACCCTTCATAGACCTTAATGTAGAACTGCAGGACAATGTGTTGGTCCAGGGTCAGAATGTGAAGCTGTGCTTTCTGACACCTGTGTTAAAAATGAAGTTCTTCTCTTTAGGACAGAAATTACAAATAAACCAACACATCTGGTATTGAAGAGCACTTTCATCATCCTTGGTGTGTTTTAATTCATCACGTCTAGCTGTGGCAGGAACAACATCATTATCTTCTGTCAGCCTGAGACTCTTCCTTGGCAATGTTGTGTAATCAGTTTGCTCTGATTTCTCGACAGATTCAGATGAGAAACAAAGCTGAAGGTGTGGGGAATTCAAGAGGTTTCTTTTTTTTCTGATAGTCATCTTACAAATGAAGAGAAATAAATGCACTGATGGTTTATCCATTACAAATAAAATGTAGAACTGGTAAAAAAACCCCACAATGCCTCTGTCATCACACTGCCAAGTGTGCTTTTGTCCTAAGAGTGACATTTTGGGGTTGTGATGTCAAAAGTGCGTTCTGTGTGTTGTGAATCTTAGCTTGAACCAGTCAAGCTGTGTTTGAAGTGTGGAGGTTTCAGGGCTTGGGAGGTCTCTGCAGGCAAAAGAAACCAAACTTAATGTGGTCCTATTTATACTTCAAAAGAGGTTTGGTTTGGGGTTTTTTGTTGGTGTTTTGGCTTGTTTGTTTTTTCAGAATAATAAATTTTTGCTGGAAGAATGCATGGGTTACATGTCAGAAGGAATCAGTTGTGCCATGCAGGTGGTGTGGGTGCTCAGGGCTGCAAGAGCCAAGAATCAAAGACCTGTGTCTCTCAGTTCATGGCACAGACACATCCAGGACCTGCCTAAACCACAGTCAGTGATGACCCTGCATTCAAACACGGTCCAGTTGGCTTTGAAATAGTGGTATTGGAAAGCATCGAATATTTTTTATTTCAAAAGCATTCACTATGTTTCAATGTGTTTTTAATGCTTGAAATTCAAGATAAATTAATAAGGCAAAGAAAGCATGCATGTATAACCCACTCATCTTTTTGAAAACTACAATTCCTATCAAAAGGGTCATTTTTGTAATGCTCACAAGAGGTTTTTTTAATCTTCAAGTTGCCTTCAATGCCAAGTAAACTCTGTCTAGTTTTGAGTTACTTGTGAGTGAGCTCAAGGTCTCTTTTGTTTTTCCTAAATTCTATTTCATAAGTAGGCAAACTATTTTTCAATATATTTATATATTTACACATAGCCTCTAAGGAATGTCATCTTATTTATTTTTCTGTTATTTCTTCTTTAAGACTGAGACTTCTCCACAGATACGTCACAAAGATCTCCAAGTGCTTTAGAAAGAGAAATACAAACCAGGGACAAATAATTATTTCTCACATTGTTTTGATTGATTTGCCTCAAAGTTTTGATTTAGTGTTTGTTCTTTCAGTGTGATCAAACTTATTGTGGGACTTTCTGTGTATATGAATTTCATCTTTCAGCAAGCTGAACATAAATTG